>CM060306.1:34619480-34639480 GCA_030674185.1 Monoplex corrugatus
CGTTGGCTAGCACTGCTGCTTGCAGCTATGCGAAAAGAAGAGCAGAAGGCGTAAGTCTCTTCCTGTCAGTACATAACCTCTCCATCAGCAAGCCCTACGCTGTGCCTCCTCGTGGCGACAGGCGGTAACTGAGCACCTCACAGACTCAGGCTAAATCTCGTGGGACTCGGAGGAGGTCTGGCCCCCAGACGTGCGGCATGCAGGCCCACTGGCGTGTGGATATGCCCTGGTGCCCACGAACCAGATACTCAAGCTATGGGTAAATAGCTCCACTGCCTGTGGACATCTCGGGAGAGAGTAAGGCTAAGGGAATTAACCCTGAAAAAAAACCGATGGAAGGCAAGGAGAAACCACCATCGTAAGTTTCCCCAGGACAATCATCGACAAAAGAAAGATGAAGAATGAAGTTAACGACGTTAATAGGTGCTCCTGTGGAGCACCTTCGTCCGGTAGGGACTGTCATGCGGCGCAGGTGACACCAGACCGTCAGCCAGCTACTGCGACCAAAATCGAACCCAAAGTCAAACTTAGAAACACCAAAATAGCAACAAGGAATATCAGAACACTGTTGCAGAAGGGAAAATTAGACAACATCAAAATGGAGATGGAAAGGCTTAACATCAGTATTTTAGGACTGGGGGAACTGAGATGGAAGGGGGCAGGATGATAACATCAGGAGAATACACAGTGATATACTCTGGTGGTAATTCACATGAAAGAGGAGTAGGCATCATAATGGACACAGACAAATCAAAAGCAGTTAAGGGATACTGGGCTGTGTCCGACAGTTTTGCTGATCAAATTAGGAGCCAAACCATTTGATATCAACATCATACAGGTGTATGCACCAACATCCGCAAGTACTCAGGAAGACATCGACAACTTCTACGAAGTATTAGAGATGGCCAAGGTCCAATGTAAATCACAAGGAGTTACAGTCATAATGGGAGATTTTAATGCTAAAGTGGGACAGGATATGGTGGAGGATATAGTTGGACCTCATGGCCTTGGTACACAAAATGAAAAGGGAGGGAAACTTGTAGAATGGGCACAGATGAATGAGTTCATAGTAGAAAACACCTGGTTTGAGCAGCCTAACAGAAGAAAATGGACTTGGATGAGTCCAGGAGATAATACCAAAAATCAGATTGACTACATCCTGATAAAAAAAAATATTTAGAAATTCTTTACTGTCAGCAAAAACACTATCAGGCGCAGACTGCAACAGTGACCACAATCCTGTAGTGGGAAGGTTTAGGCTGAAATTGAGGAAAAGGAAACAGACCAAAAGCAACATCAAAATAAACCTTGGACTCTTAAAGACAGATGAAATGATACGTAAACAATTTAATGTACATGTTCAAAACAAATCTAGTGCTCTCGAAGACGTTGGTAATAGTGAGGTACAATGGACAAAGTTGAGAAATTCTATAAATGAAGCTTGTGAAGAAGTCCCTAAGGCAGATAGAAAAGCAAAAAAGAGCTGGATGACTAATGAAATTTTGGGCTTGATGGAGGAAAGGAGGAGGGCAAAGAGAAACGAGGAGATATACAGGAAGATAAACAAAGAAATCAGGTATAGGTGCAATGAAGCTAAGAAAGCTTGGCTGAACACAAAATGCAAATAGATAGAAGACCGACACAAAATGGATCCTCATGGTATGTACAGACGAATTGAAGAAATTGTTCACAGGAAAATTACATGCACATCAACCGGTTGCTTAAAATCGAAAGATGGCACGCTTATCGTGGAGAAAGACAAAATACTGGACAGATGGGGAGAGTACATTAAAGACCTTTTTGAGGATGACAGAAACGAAGAACACATTATAAGAAAGAACTTTGAAGGACCACCCATAATGAAAGATGAAGTTAAAGCAGCACTGAAAAAGATGAAACCAGGAAAAGCCCCATGACCAGACAACATTACCACAGATATGATTGAAGCCCTGGAGGAATTTGGCATAGAAAAAATAACAGTCCTCCTAAATGAAATTTACGACACTGGCAAAATCCCCAAAGATATGTCAAAATCAATTTCCATTGCACTTCCAAAGAAGACAGGGGCTATAGAATGCGAACTCCATCGCACAATCAGTTTGATGAGTCATGTAACCAAGATCCTGTTAAGAATAATCATGATGAGGACAAGGAATAGAATCAAAAGAGAAATAGCAGAAGAACAGTGTGGATTTGTGGAAGGGAAGGGAAGGGAACTATTAATGCCATATACATCCTAAGAACGATCATAGAGAGGTCAATTGAGATGAATAAGGATTTGTATTTATGCTTTGTTGACTATACCAAGGCTTTCGATCGGGTACGACATGAAGAATTGATCAACCAACTGGAAAGACTCAATGTTGATGGAAAAGATCTACGAATAATCAAGAATATGTGCTGGAAACAAACAGTTGCAATGAGAATAGAAAACAATATAAGCTCTTTCCAAAACATCAAAAGAGCGAAAACATCATGAGAAACCTAGAAGAAGACCCTGGATTAAAGGTTGGAGGGAAAATGATAAACAACATTCGATACGCAGATGACACCGTGCTAATTGCAGAAAATGAAAGGGACCTACAAAACCTTGTGAATATTCTAGAAATAGAAATCAAAGGTAAGGGGTTGGAACTAAACAGCAGGAAGACTGAAGTCATGGTGATCAGTAAATAAAATGAAATCCCCTCATGCAAAATAACAGCAAATGGCACAACCTTGACACAGGTTAATAAGTTCAAATATCTGGGAACGGTCATTTCATCAGACGGCAGATGCACATCGGAAATAGCCGGCAGAGTCGGCCAAGCCAAAACAGCATTCAAGAAGATGACTAGCATTCTTATCAACAAATGCCTATCAAATAACTTCAGGAAGAGAGTCCTTGAATGTTATATAGAACCAATACGGTTGTACGGATGTGAGGCGTGGACAGTCAGCAAGCAAAGCCAGTGCAAGATTGAGGCAGCCGAGGTGTGGTTTCTAAGAAGAATGTTGAGAGTTCCATGGACAGCAAAGAAAACAAACGAGAGTCTTGATGGAGGCAGACACAAGTAGATCACTCATAGGAAAGATTAGGAAAAGACAGGCAACATTTATATGCCATTTTATGAGGAAGGGGGGTTTGGAGCACCTGGTCACAACGGGAAAGCTGGAGGGAAAGAGAGCACCAGGTAGACCCAGGGAGAAAATGCTAGACGGACTTGCGGAGTTGCTGAAGACGAGGAGGGTGGAGGAGATGCTTGGGGCAACAAGAGATAGAGACAGATGGAAGTCCATGATCGCCAACGCCATGCGGCAAGGCACCTGATGATGATGATGATAACATTCAAGAATTCTCTTCCTGATATTCATTGATAGGCGTTTGTTGGTAAGAAAGCTTTTCATCTTTTTGAATGCTGGCTATTTCTGATGTACATCTGCCATCTGGTGAGATGATCGTTCCCAGGTATTCAAACTTATCAACCTGTCTCAAAGTTGTGCCGTTTGCTGTTATTTTGCGTGAGGAGATTTCATGTTTTTTACTGATTACCATGACCTCCGTCTTCTTGCTATTTAGCTCCAACCCTTTATTTTTGCTTTCTATTTCTAGTATATTCACAAGGTTTTGTAGATCCCTTTCATTTTCTGCAATTAGCACGGTGTCATCTGCGTAACGAATGTTATTTATCATTTTTCCTCCAACCTTTAATCCAGGGCATTCTTCTAGGTTTCTCATGATTTTTTCGCTGTAAAGTGAAAACAAATCTGGTGACAGAACACAGCCTTGCCTGACTCCTCTTTTAGTCATCCACACTGGATGTTCTGTATGTTTCCATGAGCCAAACGAATACTTGCAAGATCTTTAACGTGTATATCTGATTTTGTTCGTACATACAGACACGAAAAGGGTTTAGGTACTAACAGACTGCACAGCTGTTGACTTGGTAGATCGGAAAAGTCCTCTCCCTTTACCCACCAAACCCAGTTACCCTGGCAGGATCAAACAGCAGACTTTCCCATTGAAAATCTGACGTCTTAAACGCCTCTGTCTACCGGCCCGTCCAATAATGATCACTGGATTATTATGTGTTTACCTGTGTGTGTTGTGTGTGTGTGTATTGTGTGTGTGTGTGTGTGTGTTTGTGTATATATATATAATTATATATATATGTGTGTGTGTGTGTGTGTGTGTGTGTGTGTGTGTGTGTGTGTGTGTTGTGTGTGTGTGTGAAATAACAAGAAGAACAACAAGAAAAACAAGAACAATAAGAAGAAGAAGAACAACAATAATAATAATAACAAAAATAATAACAATGATAATATGAAAATATATATGATAATAATAATAATAATAGTCTACTACTACTGCTACTACTACTACTACTACTACTACTACTACTACTAATAATAATAATAATAATAATAATAATAATATAATAATAATAATAATAATATTAATGGGCACACGCTTAATCTAACGTAGCTTTATTAAGTGCGGCTCACAGTTTCAGAATTCATTATAGATAGAACGTAAACTATATGTACGATATGCAGATACATGCAAAAAAAAACAACCATTCATGCATACATATGCATAGGCAAAGTTAAAGAAAACCAGCAACAAAAACAAACAATGGTGTGTGTGTGTGTGTGCGTGCGTGCGTGTATGCGTGCGTGTGTGCGTGCGTGTATGTGTGTGTGTGTGTGTGTGTGTGTGTGTGTGTGTGCGTAGTGTGTGTGTGTGTGTGTGTGTGAAGAGATAGAGCACGAGAGAGAGAGAGAGAAAGAAAGAAAGAAAGTGAGACAGAGAGACAGACAGGCAGACAGACAGACAGACAGAGACGGAAAAGGATATCGATTACATTAAATCTTCCTTTTTTTTCCATTTCCTGCAAGGAAGATTGCAAAGAAACATTCAAACTGGCATGAATTCAGACAAAGAAAGAAAAAAAATCTCCCTTTATCTAAAAAAAAAAATGCCCAGAAAATAAAAGAGCTAAAGAGAATAATAATTAATGAGAAGAAAGAAAGAACGACCACATACAGGAAGAGAAGAAACGAAAGTAAAACAAAAGCAGACAGACGAGCGACAAACTAGGCAAGACTTAAATGTCAAAAATAAATAAATAAATAAATAAATAAATAAATGAATGAATAAATAAATAAATAAATAAATAAATAACAGCAAACAGACAAAATATCCAAATAAAAAATCCACTTTTCTTCTGACTTCATCAGCCAGTTCTTTTAGCAAAACAGAGAGAATCAGTGAACAAACCCTCATATATAAAACAAGAGACTAAAATGAAATACACAAAAAAAGAATAACAATGATAATAATAATCACTGCAAAATCAAAGTCAAAAAGAAAAAATATATGAAAAAATATAATGATAAAAAAAGAAATGAGAGGAAACCAGACGCAGACAAAAAAGAAAAGGAAAAAAAAACAAGAAAGAGAACATACATGATTCTCTTGAAGAAATTAAATTTAAAAAAACTAGTTGTTGTTTCAGCAGAACGCTGATCTGTCTTGCTCAAGTTATCCATCTGCTATTTCCTCCTGTTCAGGATCTGGCCAGTTCGTGGATTTATGCGCAGGCTTAAGGCTTGTGCCATGATCACCATCACATAGCACCTGTGACGTTGTGCGTGTGGAATTCATTCCGAGCGCGGAGACGTCATCCTGAGAAACTAAAACTGAAACTTCGCTCAAGGCTACGAAAAGGAAGTCCTCTACTTTTTGTTATTGTTGTTGTTGTTCTTACTGTTCTGCTAACTGTCGCACATTTATTATTGGCTGAATTAGTATTATCGTTATTATGATTATGGTTATGATTATGATTATGATTATTATGATCATGATTATTATCATTATTGTTAGTAGTAGTAGTAGTATTCATTTCTTTTGTCACAGTGGATTTACCATGTGAAACATGGGCTGCTCTCCCCTTTGACAGGATGTCGCCGCAGTACAGCGCCACCCAGATTTTTTCTCCTACCAAGACATCAGAAAGGCAAGAAAGCCAACCAGCCATAAGGGGAAGGACCTGGGAAATCAACCTATTCCTCTAATGTTTTATAACACAGCAGCCAGGCCAATATTCTGCTTTTCACGATTTTCAATTGCCGTGGGATCTTTAGCGTGTGCAGGCCAGAAAGCCTAAGGGTCCGACTCTTTTCTCATCCCCTTCTGAAGGACTAAACGTTCAGTTCGATTTTCCGATCAAACTGAGGAGAAAAGTCAGTCAAGGTCTGAACGGGAAACAAAACCTTGAACATCGAGTTTATTAACTGGCAGGCGAACGTCTTTCATTTAATGTCTATTCACTTAAGTGATTTTAGACATGTGTGTGTGTGTGTGTGTGTGTGTCTGTCTGTCTGTGTGCAAGTGAAGAAAGTATTTGAAATAACTGACTTGTGTACTACTAAACTATGATTAGTTATAAAGCATCGAGGGCAATGTTCCTGAAACCAAGTGATGATGAAGACTCCGTGTGTCTGATTACAATAGGGTTGTGCCTGATTGAGGTCTCAGTTGGGTGTGGAGCAGTGTCGGCTGTGGCTGAACAGAGCGATTCTTGTCTGGCAGTGCGGCACAGCCGTTGCATGTACATGAAGGCCGTCGCTTTTGTTCTTTCTCCTCTGTCCAGCTACTCTGTCTGTCTGTCTGTCTGTCTGTCTGTCTGTCTGTCTGTATGGCTGTCTGTCTGTCTGTCTCTGTCTGTCTCTGTCTCTGTCTCTCTCATTCATTCTTTCTTTCTCTTGCAATCACTCTCACACTTTGTCCGTGTCTCTCTGTCTCCGTCACTCTCTTCATCTTTTGAGTAATCTCTTGGTGTCTCTGTGTCTCTCTCTCTACCATGGTTTCTCCATGTCTGTCGCTCTGTCTCTATCTGTGTCTGTCTCTGTGTCTGTCTGTCTCTCTGTGTCTTTTGTCTTTGTCTATATATCTATCTCTCTTTCGCATTCTCTCATTCACTCACTCTGTCTGTGCCTCTCTGTGTCTGTCTCTGTCACTCTGTCTCTCCATCTTATTTTTGTCTAAATCTCTCCGTGTCTCTATGTCTCACTTTTCACTTTTAGCTGAAAATGCCCAGGCGGGATCATTATTTGCGACCCAAACATGGGGAAGAACTCTTACACCTTCATGTCAGAAGTCAATGTTATAATTATGCCCCTTACAACAGGATGTTGTTGATGGTGATAGTGCTGTTGCTGTTCTTGTCACTGCGGTTGCAATGTTGCTATTTTTGGTATAGTCGTGAATTTTCAAACTTTTCCCCCCTACTGAAAAGTGCACATTAACTGTGTCTATCATCCACTCGTTTGTGCGTTTAACCCTGCATGAATATTGTTTCCTGAAAGTGGTTTGTTAAAACTGTGAACACTTGCCAAGAGATTTACAGTTTCATTGTGTCGTTGCCAAATTAAAAAAAAAGATGTTCTTGTTTTGTCTGGATTTACCAATCTGTTGTATTACAAATCTGGAATACTGTTTTTAAGAAAATACATTGATCGTTTATTTTGAGAGGGTTATGACACACACACCCCTTTCTCCACACACATCTACTACACTCATTCATACACGCATGCACAACGTAAACACATGCCCAACGCACAGACATACTCTTGATAAAAAGAACACTTCATTTTGACCAATAATTTATTATTGCAGAGAAGACATGCGGTCCTCAAAATCAAAGTACCACATATACACAACACATGCGACTGAAGCAGGACATACCATCCGTTAACTCAAGATTTCAAAAGTTCCAGGTATGCTGCTTGTAAAGTTAATATTGCACCAAAAAATATAGTGAAATCAAAAAACATAACAAACAGAATTTGATATATATCACAATAAATAATAACAGAGGTGATTATAAGGCACACAGGGAAAGGGGGTTGGGGGACTAGTGAAATCTAACGGGTAATACGCATGAAACTCAAACTTCGATTTTTCAGTCAGTTTTTGAAGCAACCAAAACTGACAGGTTCATATGCGAGCCATCCTGCTCACATTCAGATCGTCAGTATTATTGCGCTGGTAAGTCCTTCAGCTGTGACTTCTGTCTGATTGCAGCAGTTCATTCATGCAGCTTATCTTGAGTAATGAAATGTGCAGGAAAGAGTACAGATCTCTGCACATCACTTTCGTCTAAACGTAACCCCATACACATACCTGCTGGACGAATACCACCACTATCTTAATTCAAAACATCACTCCGCCTGACAATACTAATGTTAATTTAACCCTTACTCTAACCCTAACCCAACCCTTAGTCCCCACGCTCTGGGTCTGTAACCCATTCAGGGAGAAAACTGACCCCAAAGGTGAGGGTTTGGGTTAGGGTCAGGGTTAGGATACCGTCAAATCACAATGGCCGTTACAAATGACCGTCAACACACACAGCCAATCACAGTCATGCAAAGGTGTGTATATGGGGCTCGTTCAGGCGTATGTCGGCACATCTGTGGGAATGCGTGTGCATAAGTCTGCATGTGCGTGCACGAAAGAGACAACGAGAAAGTGACGGGGTAGGTTCTAGTACAATTGTGTTGGGACACCAAACAAAATGATATAAATATCAAATACGTATTCAACAGAAAAAAAAGAACTCTCACACTCAAACGAGAAAACAAGGAAAACGCAAGGAATGAAGAAAAGCAAAAATATACACATGTCAAATTTCAAATCAGTTCAAAACATTTTACATTCGAGCAAGTCGCTGTGTATATTTTGAATGGGTAAAATCGAACACATTGCATTCTTTTTCAAAATGATGTATAAGAATAGTTTTTCATCATTATCTCAGTAAGATCAAAGCAATTTTTGTTGAGCAAGGTATCGTTTCCATCAAAGATTAAAAATCACAAAAAATATATATATATATGGCTCCAATAAAGTCCAATTTTTTTGTTCTAATGCCATCACCAGCTAATATAACTTGTTCTTATGCCATCATCACTGGTTGATAAACTTTTTCTTATATCATTAAAACTGCCTTACATAGTTTTTCACATCACCGAAAGTGGTCGATACATTTTTTTTCTCCATTTCAAAACTGATTGATGGCGCACCTTTTCATTATGCCATCAAAACTAGTCTATACAATGTTTTTTTTCCACACGCAATTCCATAGGCACTATGGCGAAGCCAAAAATCAAATCGCAAATTTAGCTTGCAAAATTTGCTCACAAATATCGCTGGACAGCAATTCCATAAGCGCCATGTTGCCACGTTTTGCTGCGACATTCCCGGACCCACCCACCCACCCCCCCAATTTTGTTTTTTTGTTTTTGTTTGAGCAGTCGCGCTAGTACAATCAAAGGGAGCACTTAAGCCCAAGATGGACAAGATTTTATTTACTCTTTTACTTACGAGAAAAAAGAAATGTGCGGAAAAGAGGTTAAGAAAACACCAATTTTGGGTGAACTTCGGTAGACTGGTCACAAACTGCCGCATTTTGGTGCATGGATTCAACCATTTTTTTCCTACGGTCTTGTTTGCTGAAGACAAGTTGCTTCCCTTTTCTCAATAAAATGGCAGAAATAACTGTGGCGCGCAAACTATGCTTAGCCCACTTCAGTGTAGAAGAGTTCGCCAGCGAAGAGAAAAATGTCACTCCATGGAGCGCAGAACAATTTCGATGTAATATTCACGTCTGTGGATTTATACGTTGACTTTAATTAACGTTGGAAGCGAACAGGAACATTCGTGCAAATTTCGCTCCTAGATTTTTCGCTTCGCTATCGCGCTACTGCCATTTCACAGTAGAAGGCCCAGCATGAGCGAGGGGTATTTTCACAAAACGAACAATGTTTCATATTCTTGCATGGCAAAAGTTTTCTTTTGTGTGTGTGTGAGCAATCCAATATACATCATAAACATCAATGCAGTCCAATGCAGAACTATTCCATTGAGAACCTGTTCCAACAGAAACATTAACATCAAAAACATAATGTCTGGGGAGTATCTATCACAAATGCTAATGCAATACATCAGTGTAGTATTTCGTGTAAATACTGATCGTTCTAATTAAGAAAAAAGACACTTCTTGGACTTATCCAAGCACACTCTTTTGAGGGGGTAAGTTAAGTTTTAAAGCAGACATTCTATTCCAATAAAAGAATTAGGCTATTTTGCAAAACACCTTTTAATAACTGAAAGAAGAAATCTAAGATTTTGGGACAGAGAGAGATACAGAGAGAGAGAGAGGGAGAGGGAGGGACAGAAGCACAAAGAGAGAGAGACAGACAGACAGACAGACAGGAAGAGAAAGAATTTGTTACTAAATCATGACTGTGTAAAATTCACTGAAAATCAGAAAACTACAGGTGTTCAATACAAAGAAAAAAATTCTTGAAAAAAACTTGGCTGTGGATACAGACCCTGATTTCTACATAAACACACACACGCCAAAAATGGAAAACTCAAACAGAAAGGAGGAAACCCCTAATAAATAAATAGATAGATAAATTAATTAATAAATACATGAATAAATACGTAAATAAATAAATAATAAACAAATAAATAAATGAATAAATAAACAGACAAGCAAATAAATAAATCGATCAATAAATCAATTAAATTAATACATAAACAAACAAACAAACAAATAAATAAATGAAGAAAGAAAGAAAGAAACAAACAAATAAATACGTGCACAGCGTTACATAAGTTTCTCCCAACGCTGTGAAACGATGAACTGCTCTAAAGACGATGGTAGGAACAGCTAGACGGTACGTCTAGGGGCGGATCAGAGGAACGGAGACGTTCAGATAGGATCGGGCAGGTAGGAGAAAACCAGGGACAGTAAGTATGTCGGTGGTCTCAGCTGTACGGCCTTGAACAAAAGACTACAAAAAACAGGGATCACTACTGGAGAACACTGGTTTCTTCTGTACGTCTTTGTCAGGACTGGCTTCCTTCATCTGAAACAAACATACAACGGGCAAAAACCAATATAAACAGTTCAACAGGGAGGCTTGTCACATGCATTATATGCAGTATGTGCATTAATATGCATTACATTATGCATTCAAATGCTATGTCCTACTGTGCGTCGTTTACTTTATATCTTACCATGTGTTTTGAGTCGAGCATGTGAACGAGTTTAGAAACCAATGAATACAGAACAGGAGCAAATATTTCTATCTGACAAAACAACACAGGCGCAAATTTTAGGCCAACAGGTCGTTTTCAGTTACAAATTGATAATAATCTCACAAGTTTACCGCTGAAATATAACAACATTCCATTTATATACCCCAAACAGTCCTTGTCAGAGAATGTTCGTTACACTTGCAAAAAAAATCAAATTAAAAAAAAAGGAGGGGAAAGGAAGAGGAAGGGTTGCCATGTCACTACATCAGTTCAGTTCACACACAGTTGATTATATACACCAATACAGTCATCAACAATGCAGCATAAACTTAGCGAATAACGACACTAAGTTTCCATTAATCCTACGAAAAAGTGTGAGAGGGTCATGAAAGGGTGATAGACCTTATGACTAATCTAAACCAGGAGGAAACGATGATACGAGCGACTAAAGATCACGTTTAGTGTGTGAGTGTGAGTGTGAGTGTGTGTGTGTGTGTGTGTGTGTGTGTGTATGTGTGTGTGTGTAAGTGTGTGCGCGCGCGCGTGTGTGTGTGTGGGTGTGTGTATGTGCGTGTGTGTGTGTGTGTAGTATGTGTGTGTGTGTGTATGCGTGCGGTGTGTGTGTGTGTGTGTGTGTGTGTGCGGGTGTGCGTGTGTGAGTGAGTGTGTGTGTGTGTAGTGGATGTGCCTGCACGCGCGCGCGCGCGCGTGCGCGTGTGTATGTGTGTGTGTGTGTGTGTGTTTGTAGGTGTGTGTGAATAGTATGTATGTGTATATGTGTGTGTGTGTGTGTGTGTGTGTGTTTTGTGTGTGTGTGTGTGTGTGAGCTCGCGCGCATGTGTGTGCGTGTCTGTTTGTGTGTGTGTGTGTTTGTGAGAGAGAGAGAGTGTGTGTGTGTAGTGTGTGTCTGTGTGTGCGCGCGCATGTATGTGCGTATGTATATGTGTCTGTGCGTGTGTATGTATGTGTGTGTGTGTGTTTGTAGGCGTGTGTGAATAGTATGTATGTGTATAGAGTGTATGTGTGTGTGTGTGTGTGTGTGTGTGTGTGTGTGTGTGTGTGTGTGTTGTGTGTGCGTGTCTGTTGTGGTGTGTGTGAGAGAGAGAGGGGTGTGTGTGTGTGTGTGTGTGTGTAGTGTGTGTCTGTGTGTGCGCGCGCATGTATGTGCGTATGTATGTGTCTGTGCGTGTGATGTATGTGTACGTGTGTGTGTGTATGTATGTATGTATGTATATAGTATTATTGTGTGTGTGTGTGTGTGTGTGTGTTGTGTGTGTGTGTGTGTGTGTGTGTGTGTGTGCGTGTGTGTGTATGTGACTATTACCTGTATGTAGGAACGGCGACCATGTTGGGACCAGGGGGTTGTGTCTTCCGTCGGGCGTGTGTCTCACAGTACAACTTGCCCTCGATCACAAAGTAACCTGTTGATGTGATTACACATGACATTACGTGTGTACATTACTGTCAGACAGGGAGTGTGCACTTTTACACACACACTCTCTCTCTCTCACTCTCTCTCTCTCTCTGTGCATTATTTTGATATTTTTCTTGTTCTTATCATTCATTTGTGTAGACGTTCAGTGGGCAAGTAAGTGCCAGATATAAAAACATCTCTCTTTTGTGTGTTGCCACTGACCTCGTAAATAATTATTTGTTCTTGTTTTTCTCTCTCTCCATCTGTCAAGGAATTGTTTCAACAAAATTCAATCGATGACAAATAAGTTTTTACTGTCTGAGATTTTGTTAGTGGAACTGTACTGATAAAGACATCAAATCGTGGTGCCTTATTTTGGCACTGTATTACTCTGATCATAAAAAAAAACAACGTTTTCCAACAGAAAATCAACGAGAGTTACACATCAGTTAAGCGTCTTTTCTTTTTATTTCATTTTAAACCACATGCAGTTTTCTGGCCCAGCGTTAGGTTTCATAATATCATAAATTGAAATAACTTATCACCATTTGAAATACACATACACGCTACGACAAATTCAATTTTTAATCTCTGAGGCACACAAATTATTGTAAAAATTGCTTGTGTTATGACTGAATGTTCGTGGTCATAGGTCCAATCGAACTGAGTACTCAGTAGTAAGAAACTCTTGGAAGAGCTGGACAGCAGAAGGTCCTCAGAGGAGAATCGCCCGTTAAACAAGTGTTTCAGCCATTAACTCCTGAGACTCTAAGAGGCCGGGTCGCATCCAGGTCATGACTCCTGGATGCCCTTCTGCTGTCGCCATTTTTTTTTTAAGTTGTTCGTGTTAATTTTGAACATAATAATTGACATCTACACGGTGAGGCCACATCTAGACAATGAATATGGTTGCTGTTTCCAGTTTCTGCTGGCTGCCATGTAGGATTGCAGAGGCAGATAAGTGCAACGGGCAAGCGTCAACCTTATTTAATGTAGATGACCGTGTACACCATTTGCGTTAGATTGTATGGTAGGCCTCTATCATGGTTAGTCAGAAGGGGCTTCAGGCCTGGTACCTCCGACTTCAGACCTCTAGTTTTTCTGTATGGGTTATCCCGCCCTCAGCTCATGGCCAAACGACCTACCCTGAGGGCACAGGGTGGATAATGATATAATATCGATATCGCGATTATTATTGATATTACTGTAAGCCACAATTTCTAGACATTGATTTGATCTTCTGCCTAGTTCTTAACTCAAGTGAGCAACAAGGATTATAAAAGCAAGCTGTAAGCTATATACAGTAGGATGACTGTGTCACAGTTTTGCCTGCTGTCGATTAGATTATTTGAAAAATAAAACAGAAAATAAATCAATCTGTTTTCAATCTTTTTCTTCTTCTTTTTTTCTTCTTCTTCTTTTCCTTCTTCTTCTCTTCCTTCTTCTTCTTATCATTGTTATTATTATCATCATTTGCTGTGGATAGGTACCCACCTCCGCTGACACTGGGCATGGTGAAGCATTAGAAGAAGAGGAGATAGGCGCTGCCTGCATGATGCTGGCTACAGGAGTAGCTGTCCATACGACTTCACTCCTCTAATACTTCAAGGTTATCTTCCCATACAGAAACACACTATGCACGGTGGATGTTGTACGCAGCTTACCTTTCTGTTTGAGATTCATGCCACAGGATTCACACTTGAAGCAGCCCACGTGGAAAGGAACGCCATTCAGCTTTCACGATCACACCCCTGCACACACACACACACACCACACACACACACACACCACACACACACACACACACACACACACACACACACACACACACACACACACACACACATACACAAACACACATACACACAAACAACACACACACATACACAACACACAACACACACACAACACACACACACACACACACACACACACACACACACACACATACACACACACACAGGATGTGAGGTAGGGTACATTCAAGCTTGTTCGACGAACGACACTTGACCAACTTGTCATCTTCTGTTTTGAACAAGATGATGCAGATTAAAAACGTGTTTACATTTGTACACATTTAAGGTAAATTGAGCACTAAAACACACAGTTCGGTACTAAAACACACTATGTTCAACGTACAATGGACTCTTTCACCCCAGCTGGTACATGGAGGGCACCTTTAAGGTAAATCACATAACAAAATGCACAATGGTCAACATCAACGTCATATAATATCCGATAACCCCATCTGGGACATAGAAGGTTAACAGCAGATAAAAAAAATCCAATGCATCAACACACACGCACATACACATACACGCACGCGCTTGTGCACGCATGTACAAATAATAACAATGATGATGATGATGATGATGATGACGACGATATTTATAAGGCGCCAAATCTTGATTCAAGAATGAAACCAAGGCGCACACTCCCATCATTCATCAAAGCAATCACCAACAACGACCAAATCTCCAGGGTACAAAGCACACGCAAACTGGGAGGGGGAAGACAGGAGGGGAGTAGGGCCTGTGACCCTTGACCTGAACCGTCATCCTCTCTCTCTCTCTCTCTCTCTCTCACACACACCCACACCACACACACACACACACACACACACACACACCACACACACACACAGGTTGCTGAACTAGGTTACACTCAAGCCTGTTCAACGAATGAACTTTGACCCACCCAACTTATCTTTTCTGCCTCTTCCCTGTTTTTCCCCCAACGTACTTGTATATCTCAAGTCTAGGGCTCTATTTCATACACAATTACAGAGGTTTCTGCGAGTCTAGACAGCCAACGGGGAAGACAGACAACGCACATTGACAGACAGATAGACAGACAGACAGACAAACAGACAGACAAAGACTTACGTAGCAAGCATGTCGCAACCGGCGCATCGCATGGAAGGCTGCTGGGGTTTCTGCTGACCGGGAGGTTTGGCCACTGGAGCCGACACTGACCGAAATCCACCTGTTACACATGTGTCACCAGGGAATATTCACAACCGTACGCATGAGTATTTCGTAACATTCATTACAATATTTACAGCATATCGGTCAGACCAACAAACAAGCAGCATATATGTAGCCTACCTGTAGTTTTTAAGAAACCTGCTCCCGTTTTAAAACGGGTGATTGAAAAAGAAAGCAAAAACGTTTTCCGATGAACGATTAAGTTTGATGTGTATCTGTAACCCTGATATGGCGCCGAGTCGTCGGCTGGACTTTAAACACTACTACTACTACTACTACTACTACTACTACTACTACTACTACTACTACTATTACTACTACTATACTATAATAATACTATAATAATAATAATAATGATTGTTGAGAAGAGGAATATGCCCCTTAACAGCAGGTTATAGCAAACACGAAATGAACTGAGCTGAATTTAACTGCATTGGGGACAGTAGAACCACATCTTGCTGTTTCAAACATATTTTCGTATGCTTTTCTGCATTTCCAGGCTTCACAGCTATACAGCATATGGTTAGACCAGGCATTCCAGAATCTTGATTTTAAGGGCTGATGGTATGCTTCTGTCTTTCCAAATGTTATTGAACTGGATCATTTTCTGTTTTGTCATTGTTACTCTTATTTTGATGTCTTTAGTAGAGGTGCCATCATGACCTTTAACAATACTGAATGTTCAAAATCACTCACATTTTCTAATGCAGTCTTGCCGATTTAAATATTTCCATATTCTTAATTTTTTTCTCCTTCTACATGCATTACTTTTGTCTGTCATCAGTGCGGTATCATCAGTATATTGTAAATTTGTGATGTTTTGACCACCAATTTTCATTCCCATGTAGTCAGTGTCTGCTTCTCTAACAATCTACTATGTGTGAGATGAGGTGAAAGAATGCGTCCCTGACGGAATCCTTTCTTGATGCTAAACTATTCGCTGTTTTGGTTGTTCCGTACCCAATTGTTACTTTCTGGTTGTTGCACAGAGCTACAATAAGAGACATTAGATGTTCCGGAAGCCCATTTTCTTCATGGTTTAAAAACAATGATAGTGTATGACACTGTCAAACGCTTTGCTGTAGTCGATGAATGTAATAAAGACCTCTTGCTCGCTGTTTTGGTTTTCTCGATCATGATTTGTAAACGAACAGCATGTGAGTGGTTCCTCTGTTGGCTCTATAACTTGCTTGAGTGATGAGAGCAATGGTTGTGAAGCATTACAGTCTTAGGTCTTTGGTGTTTCCGCTCATGTGCAACATGACAAATTCTTGTAGTTTCCAGTCTGCTGGATATTCACGTTATCCAAATCTCACAGCAAAGGTGGGGCAGTGCTTGAATACCTGATTCGCTGGTATTTTTCAGTATGTCTCCAGGAATGTTGCCTAGTCCTGGTAATTTTCCAATTTTCAATTGACTGATCGCTGCTATCACTTCATTTAAGAAAGGTTCTGTCTGGGGATGCTGAAAATCAGGACAAGGAGTACCTTGTGAATTTTTAGAGCGATAATTATTCATTACTATGCGTTTATGTTCCATTTCGTAATCCATATAATTTTTCCACGGAATTAGGTGTTCATTCATCAGTGGTATATTCCGCTTTGCTCTGTCTCGCTATCGTTTATTTATTTTATAAACTGCGTATCGTTTCCATAAAAATTCCTGCTACAAATGTCCTGTCACTTAACCATACGATATTCATTATTTCATATGCAAATCTTTGCACTATGTTTGCCTAAATACCATGAAATGGAACCTAAAAAGTAGAGAAATACATTCACAGAAAAAAAGCGCACAGTGGGTGTAATGAGGATTGGGTGGAGTGAAGATGGAAGAGGGATGCTGTGTGTAACCGTGATGATAATAAAGGTGCTATGATGCTGACCTTCATTCTGCTGTGGTTGTCCTGGCAACTGCTGGTACGTGCCCGTCATCCTCTGCCCTACATCCGACTCATTCAGGTCAAGACTGCACGTTAACAAAGAAAAAAGCAACGTTCTTTTTGCATATACTCACACGCATGCATGAAAACCTGAAGCTCGCGCGCGCGTGCGCGTTTACACAACACACACACACACACACACACACACACACACACACACACACACACACACACACACACACACAGAGTCGCTTGTGCAGTTGCACACACACAAACACAGCCGCTTGTGCACACACACACACACACACACACACACACACACACACACACACACACACACACACACAGCCGCTTGTGCAAGCACACACACGCGCGCGCGCACTACGAAATTTTACTTCAAATAAATTTGTACGCTTACTGAAGATAAGTTACTATCGGTTAATTCATGTTGTAAACTGTATTCATGACTGCAAACATTTAGAAATACATAAAAGTGACTTTTTGTGTGTGTTAGTAATTTTTTCACATAATCCCATCTTTAGAGTGATAGGATATTTTAAACTTAAATATCGTCTCATCAGATCAGACAGCGTTTACCTACTTGAGATGTCATGGAATGGCAAGCACCGGGGTGGGTTTGAGGTACAGCTCCTGACTTTGCACTTCAGTGTGCAAACCTGAGCAGGGGTAAGACTAACTCTTGCTCGCGAAGCAGGTCTGCCTTCTCCACGCAGCTGCTGTCATCCCAAAAGAAAGGCAAGAACTACTAAGCTTATAGATTGGGACTGGTAATATCGCAGGAGTTATCGGCACGAGGCGGAGAACAGCAACAAAACGCTTCAAGAACTCTAACCGCAGATTTCTGTCAGGTTTATTTCTTAACCTTTTCTACTCCCGAAGGTTACTGCAAGGTATCAAGGTTTTGTGGAAGATCGCCGACTCTAACCGAGTTGAAAGGCTTGATTTTAATTCTGTCAAGGTCCCACTGCCTTCCTGATTTAGAAGCCAAGTGATCTGGTCTCATACATTTTCTAAATATCACTTGTTGCAATCACTTTTTTACGTATGCAGTTTGTTTATGTATGTACGTTGTTTACGTATGCAGTTTGTTTGCGTATGCAGTTTGTTTTGTTATGTTTACGTATGCAGTTTGTTTTCGTATGTACGTAGTTTACTATGCAGTTTGTTTTCGTATGTACGTAGTTTACGTATGCAGTTTGTTTTCGTATGTACGTAGTTTACGTATGCAGTTTGTTTTCGTATGTAGGTCTACGTAGTTTACGTATGCTGTTTAAGAACACACGCTGTTTTTGTATGTATGCTGTTTACGTATGCTGTTTTTTTACGTATGCACGTTGTTTACTATGCACTTTATTTATGCATGTACGTTGTTTTCTATGCACGTTATTGAATGTATACATGTACGTTGTTTACTATGCACATTATTTACATAGGCCTATGCACGTTGTTTACGTATGTACGTTGTTTATGCATGCACGTCTTTTATTATGTACGTTGTTTACGTATGCATGTTGTTTACAGATGTACGTTATTTACGTATGCATTTTATTTACGTACGCACGTTATTTACATATGCACGTTGGTTACGTATGCATGTCACTTACGTGTGTATTTTGCTTACGTATGTATGCTTCCCCACACTGTGCAAGTGGTGTGATACTACATTATCTGCAAATTCCATCTCTGGTAGGCGTGCATGCTGTATGTCTTCATATTTTCATAAGCCACCAGACAATGACATGACATATAGGATCTTTAACGTGCATATCTTATGTCCTGCGTGCGTATGTATCCACGAGATGGGTTCAAGTACCCACAGGTCAGCACACATGTTGACTTGGAAGATCTGAAAAATACCCATCGTTTATCCGCCATACGGGATGTACCCAGGCAGAATCGAACACTGACCTTACGATTCGAGATCCAACGTCTTACTGCGTCCGTCTCCAAGTTCACTGAGGTCAGAGATGCGTAATCAACCCCAAGGGAAAGCTAATACGGGTAAACGCTCAATCACAAAACAATATCAAATTAACCATTTCCTTCTCCGCCGCCACCTCTCTCTCTCTCTCTCTCTCTCTCTCCTCTCTCTCTCTCTCTCTCTCTCTCTCTCTTCTCTCTCTTCCCCTCCATTTCCCATCCTTGTTAAATACATAGTGCTTACGTTCAGTTTCGTTACATTTCGAGGTATGACCTTATGAAATAGCAGGAACATGTTCTCAACACAACTTGGAAAATATTGTGAAAATTGACTATACAACGATGGAAGACAGGAAAACAATAACCCGTGTCCAACAAACCATCCAGGTAACTATAATTATAATCCTAAAGAAAGACAACCAAACAAATCAATAAGCTGACACACTAACCAAAACAAAAAATAAATAAAAAAACCCACCAACTCCCCCCAGCGCACACACACACACATACACACACACACACACACTAAAAAACATCAACCCCCAACACACACACACACACACACTCTCTCTCTCTCTCTCTCTCTCTCCACACACACACACACACACACACACACACACACACACACACACACACACACACACACATACAAACACACAAAGGGAAAGCAAACAAAATAGCAAC
>CM060306.1:34644480-34646980 GCA_030674185.1 Monoplex corrugatus
GCGGAGTACAGGCCGATGGGCGTGTTGTACTGGGCGTGCACCACGTTGGGCACTGCCTGCACCGGCTGCTTCCCGGCGCCGAACGGCTGGGCGGCACGATTATGGCCGCTCCCGATGCGACAGGGCTCCTGGTTGATAGAGAAAACAAAGAAAAGGTGTGAAACGTCTCAAGCCTGGAGTACCGCAAACGCTATTTGCAAGCGTGAGCGCGTGCGGTCACACGGACGCAAAGAGTAGCGCGCGTGCGCGCGAACACACGCAACATATGCACACACAACACATAACACACACACACACTAAAAAAAAAAAAAAAACTACATGAAAACACACACACACAAAATTGTACACACAGGCACATGCTCAGATCATACATACACATGCACGCGCGCTCGCACGCACGGACACATATATGCACACACGCATACACACACGCGCACACTCTTCTAAAATGCAGAACGCTAACGAAAAATGAAAAGAAAAGTTTGTTTAGTAGTCTTGATTTGAATTGCTTTGCATACACACAAAAAACAAACAAACAGAGGAAAATATTTTTTGAAGAAGATGAAAGCGTGAAAATAACCGAACAGGCCATAGATCATATATCTAGTCAGTTGGCATCAAAGAAGTAGAGGTGTTGCCAAGTGAACGTAAAACTATTGGCACATTTGTTATGTCGTTAACTTAAAACGAGAGAGAGAGAGAAAGCGAGAGAGAGAGAGAGAGAGAGAGAGAACTGCATAGTTGTTATGTCGTTAACAAGAGAAAGAGAATGAGATTGATAGAATGAGACAGACAGAGAGAATGAGAGAGAGGAGAGGAGACAGAGAGAAAAGAGAAAGAAAGAGAAGAGAGAGAAGGAGAGAGAGAGAGAGAGAAGAGATAGAGGCACATTTGTTAGTTTAACATGACAGAGAGACAGAGGGAGAAAGAGGGGAGGGAGGGAAGGGGAAAGAGAGAGAGAGAGTGAATGAACTGCATATTTGTTATGTCGTTAACATGAAGAGAGAGACAGAATATGGAGAGAAAGAGCGAGAGAGAGAGAAAGCGACAGACAAAGCGAGAGAGAGAGAGAGAGAGAAACTGCATATTTTTTATGTCGTTAACATGAGAGCGAGAACGAGAGAGAGACAGACAGACAGACAGGAGAGAGAGGAGAGAGAGAGAGAGAGAGGGGAGAGAGACGAAGAGAGACAGAGAGAGAAGAGAGAGAGGGGGTGCACATTTGTTATTTTAATATGAGAGAGAAGGAGAGAGGGGGAGGGAGGGAAGGGGGAGAGAGAGAAAGAGACACAGAGAGAGAGACAGTCAGACAGACAGACAGACAGAACTGCAAATTTGTTATGTTGTTAACATTACAGAGAGAATTAGAGAGAGAGGGAGAGGGAGAGAGAGATGGAGAGAGAGAGGAGAGAGAGAGAAGCGAGAGAGAGAGAAAAGCGAGAGAGAGAGAGAGAGAGAGAAGAGAGAGAAGAACAGAGAGAGAGAAAAGAACAGAGAGAGAGGAAGAGACAGAGAGAAGAGAGGTAAAAGAAGCAGCAGCAAAGACAAGAAAGCTGGGAGTTTACGAAGGCCCTACACTTATGGGAAATCCATCGACACATACTTTTCTCCAGAAACTACAATTGCATGCCAATGAACCAAACCGAAAACAAAGAAAGCTGCCCAAGCCATTATTAAAATCTTCCTTTTCTTAAGTGTGACAATCAATTAGCAGACATATTTGTATATAAAACCCGTTTTTCATTGCAAACTCCATACAGCAGAGAAACTTAAAAACCACAGTATAATGAATGGCTCCGCCGACAAATAATCATAATCAGTAAATCATTTTTGCACAGCACTGGTCTCCAAACTTATTCGGACTTAATGCACTCTGCATATTTTAAAAGACAAGACTGCAAAACATTCAGGAGCACTGATATATTACAACATATACACACACATCTGTATACACACACGAATGAACATACACAGATTACATGTAGTACACCCAAAATGTCTAATAAACACACAATCACACACAAACATACACACACGCATGGACGCACGCATGCACGCACACACACACAGACACACACACACAGATATATATATATATACATATATATATATATAACACACATATATATATATGTATATATATATACATATATACATATATATATATACATATATATATATAATATAGATATATATATATACACTTACGCATCTGATCAGAAACGTATACATATTTGAATGTTTACCTGATGCCACATGATCGACAAAACAAAAATGGAAGTGAACACTGGTAGATAAACAACTATGATATAAATAGTGGAAGGCCTGGGAGAACAGGGAAGTCTTCAACTGTACACAAGAGTGGGCAGATCCTTCAGAGCAGCTGGCAGTGTGATAGAAATAGATCAAGTGATGAAACTGAGAGCACAAGCTGATCTAAGGTTGCGTTTTGTAACCCTCACAAGCTGTTCTTTTGAGGATCGAAGGGTGCATGATGTTT
>CM060306.1:34656980-34659480 GCA_030674185.1 Monoplex corrugatus
CGTAGAGTTTGGAGGGATTTATTCATTTATTTTATTTTATTTCATTTTGTTTTGTTTTTATTTTATTCTATTTTATTTCATTTTTTCATTTCATTTCATTATTTCTTTGTTTATGTCAAGCGGTTGCTTCCCCTTCCCCTTCAGCCCTTCCCCTTCAGCCCTTCCCTTCTCAATCCTAGTTCTCTCTTGTCCTCTCCCTTTGGCACGTGGTTTGCCTCTTGTGCCCTTTAAGCTGTTCTGTCACTTCGAGTGACTGTTCGAGTGAACGATGAGAATGGGCACATTGATCTGATAGACACAGCAGGATTTAGGGCCTTTAAATATCATCATTATCATTACTATTAATATTGACTTCACTGAAAAGCTGTGATGACGAGCAAAAGAGGCATATAAGAAAAGAGGCATATAAGAGCTTTAATATATAAATGAAAGCAAGCAAAGAAAGATTTTTTTTTTCAAAATATTTCAAAAATGTGTCTATTTTGTTTGTGGTAATTTGTAGCAGTCATCCACGAAATATTCCGGCAGACTTTCAAAATAAAAAAAAAAAGAAGAAGAAAAGAAAAAAAGAAAGAAAAAAATCCCGGGGCGGAAATTTTACCGGGGGACCTTGCATCCTTTAGTATCCGCACGTGCAACAGGATACACACACAATCGTGCACGCGGCGGTGGGAGCGCCACTCCTTATATAGCGCATGTTTATACGCCACCAGCCGGTGCCAGGGTTTTCTTTCACCTGCCAAGTGACGACTATATGGTACATAACCATGTGTCAAGGTAAGGACAGGCATACAGCCATTAACTAGCCCTCAGATCTGTGTCATACGCCTGTGCACACAATACGTATTGCAGATGGAGCAGTTAGGATGTCAAAGTTCAACCACAGGTAGGTCAACTGTGCCACTCGAGTCTCAGTGTAGGGAATAAGTTATCTGGTGAGGGAAGCTGCGGCTGCTGATGTTATGTCAGGTGAAAACAAGGTGGGACACACACACACACACACACACACACACACACACACACACACACACACACACACACACACACCACCCCACACACACACGAGAGAGAGAGAGAGAGAGAGAGAGAGAGACAGACAGACAGACAGACAGACAGACAGAGACAGAGACAGAGACAGACAGACAGACAGAATGACTGCTTGCACGCGTACGCGCGCGCGCGCGCGATAGAGAGAGAGCATATGAATAACATACATTCAACACAGACGCACACATACACACACGAATAACACACATACACACACACGCACACATACACACACACATAAGAGATGAGAGAGAGAGAGAGAGAGAGAGAGAGAGAGAGAGAGAGAGAGAGAAAGAGAGAGAGAGAGGGAGCACATCAGTAACATATATTCAACACAGACACACGAACACACACACAAGAACAAGAACACACACACACACACACACACACACACACACACACACACACACACACACACACACACACACACACACACACGTATCTATGTCACTATGTATCAGAGAAGAAAAAATAATTGGCTCTGACTACTAACGCGGGGTCATTCTGGTTCATTTGTTCCAGCTTTTCTTCTTGTATAGTTCTAAGACTGTTATATGGTGCTTGTGCTGGCCACCTCTTGTTTTTATCCTATCTTCGACATAAACACATTACTGAATATGTAATATGATCAAGCCATACAAATCATCTCTTTTATATATATATATATATAATAAAAAACATCGTTTGGTTATAATCTGAAAATTAGGTCACGCCATTCAGACATTCAAGTTGTAAAATCTCCGTTTTCCTTATAACGAAGCTGATTACAGATTCGTCGAACCATGGAATCTCTGGTAACCATTTTCTTAAGAGCAGCCACTATAACCCCGATGGGTTTTTGTTTGTTTGTTTGTTTTGTTTGTTTTTTTTGTTTTTTTGTTGTTGCTGTTTTTGTTTTTTGTTGTTGTTGTTGTTGTTGTTTTGATAGAGCCGTTGACTCAAGATCTGATGTCTCGAATTCAGTTCCAGCCCATAACTTAAAAGTTGGCTGGTTCGCTACCCATGTTAATACTCAATCAGTCTGGTGATGTCTGTAGTCAATAGGTCACGTTTCAATTTTGCCCCTTCCCTCCCCATTTCAAGACCTTGCCAACGCATAGGGTTTTATCGCAGGATCAAGGAGTTCGGCAAATAACTGCTGGCCGATTTTGGACGTAGCGCATATGGAGTAGTCCGAGTACAAAGCATCCCTCTTGGGCTAACTCTAAACTATTGTTATTCTTCCCTTCCCGAAGCTGAGCCACGCTCGTCTGACCGTATGTTGAAGATCTCTCTCTCTCTCTCTCTCTCTCTCTCTCTCTCCTCTCTCTCTCTCTCTCTCTCTCTCTCTCTCTCTCCCCCAATACCTGTAATGAATGTAGCACAGATTCGTTGGCAAGTCGCCATTAAATGTTCATTGGCTAGTTTTGATTTGTCTGTTTATTACTGTAGGGCTGTGAGATATGGTTCCTGA
>CM060306.1:34664480-34749480 GCA_030674185.1 Monoplex corrugatus
GGGAAGCTAGGTAGGAGCGTTTCTTTGTTCCACCTACCCACGAGCGTGGCTAGGTATTCGCAAGGTAGCATTGACAGGATCCTGCCGGCGAGATAAGATGGGGCTTTGCAAGTCGTCTTTGTGTCTGATGACAATTCTGTCTTCTGTTAGTATTATGAAATAAAGCGCTGTGCATTGGGTAAAACTAAAACTCCACTTTCGCTTCGAGTCCGTTTCCTAGCACTGTTTCATTTCTAACACTCGCAACTCGCTATCTCGCCACTAGCACGCTAGCATGCTCGTGTTTTACACACGGGTTTCTGGCTGGTGCTGGTGTAAGGTACAGAGATATTCACGGTGTGCTGAAGATGAGGGCTGTCTGGTGCGGCCAGCCAGTAACACGCCACTTACATCATGCAGTACCAACACAGGAGCATGATAGGCTACTTAGGACCAGTGTTCTGGCTGCTGGTATTCATTTGGTGTGGTGAGTCGCTGACAAACATGTTACAGATGTGGCGGTTGTTGCGGTGGTTGGTAGTGGTCATGGTGATATTGACGGTGGTGGCGATAAAGATGACGATCGAAGAAGCTGATGACGGTGATTGTGGTGGTGGTGATGATAATGAAAAGTTTCTTGTTGAGCCTAGTTGGTCTTTTGGTTATTATTATTAATTTATCATTATTTCTATCATCATCATCATCATCATTATCATTATTTTTATCATATCATTAGTAGTAGTAGTAGTAGTATCATCATTATCATCATTACTACAAACTACAATCATTAGATTATCATTTATCGTCGTCATCATCATCATCTTTTGTTTTCTCTCTTTTTTGTATTTTTCAGTCTTCGATTTTTCACGGATGTGTGTACACACACTGCTTTGCCTACACTGTGCAGGCGGTATGTTGCTGCGCAGTCCACATACTACATCTTCATTGGGCGTGCGTGCTGTTATTTTTATGTTTCCACAAGCCTGCCACTGACATGACTACAAGATCTCTGTCTTGTGGCTTTAATATTCTGCATACGTATAGGCACGAAGGTGGCTCAGGCACTATTAGATCTGCACACACGGTGGTCTGAGAGAACAGAAAAAACAGTCTATATCCTCTACCCACTAGGCGGATGCATCTGGGCGGACTGAACCCAGGACCTTCCGACTGTAAGTCCGATATTTACCTACATCATTATTGCCACCGTCAACGACTGAGCTGATGATGACGATGATGACAATGTTATCTAAAAATACTATTAGAACTAATCAACATTTTCAGTGTTGTTCTACCTTTACTATGACTTGCAGGTATTGCTAATATTTCAATTCTTATAAAAACATAACCCGCATACAATTCCCACGGAAATTGCGCAATACCGAACAAGACTGCCATGCTTATAACTCTTATTATTATTATTCTTATTACCTTGCAAACGCCCTTTAGCTCACGAAAAACAAACCAATTGTGCGAGGGAATCAGGTTCCTCGTCTTTATGATTTTCCAAACGTTTCTAGCTTCATGTTTCCGAGAATGCAGCAACTGAAAAATATGTTGAAGTGGTTGTTGGTTTACATGTTTGTAACCGCCATGCGCCAATATAAATTACAAGTGGACAACAAATCAGCTGACATTTGGAGAGACATTTGGAAAGGGGAAGGGGTGGAGACATTTGGAAAGGGGAAGGGTGGAGACGTTTGGAAAGAGGAAGGGTGGGGTTGGAAGTGACTGAAGAGGATGGATTGCCACGTGAGGACATGATACAGGACAAGCGGTGATTAAGTTCGAAAATTTAAGGTCAATATTTTATAACTCATACTGGGAGAAATTGTGTGGAAAAGTGACTTCAAAATGACGAGCTGGTTTACTGGCGTGTTAATTAAGCATTCAGGAAACCAAAGAGAATTCAGTGTATTACATCACCTGATCGATTTAAACATTCAACTTCAAAATATGCAAAAAAACTCAGTTGTCCTAATTGCTCTCCAAGTGTGCAAATGTGCATATAACCAATAGAAGACCTATTGGTTCTCTAAGTGGGCTTTGTATGTTTAACAAAATGCTTGCTCGAAATTCTTGTCTAGCCTACATCTGACCTCACTGGACTCAAAAACAAAGCGACCGAGGATGAAAATTGTAGATGCGGAAGAGACGAAAATCATCCACTCGGAACTCAGGAAGCATGCCGGAGAAGGAGGGAGGGAGGGAGGGAGGAAGGACTTACCACCTGGACAGACAAAGGTGCGTTGAAATCCACTCCTCCTTGCAGACGAAAACCCCATGGTGCCCCCGTGTTGAGCCGCCTCAACTGAATCATGTACTTTTCTGCCTGATATTCCACGTTACTCATTTTGAATTGCTCAACAGGCGCACTGTAATGTGAAAGAAAATTGTTCAAGAAACAATAAAAACTGTAGAAAACACTATCGGTGCAAATAAACTGACGTCTGCTTCGCCACTGTTTCCGCCCAGCTGATGAAGTGGAGCCGGGTTGTTTTGGCACGCGAGAAAGTGCTCGTGTTTTGCACACGGCACTGTACTCCCAATTTCACTCTTGTCAGACAAAGCTGGGCAAAGCGCTGACGTTGAAGACAAAATGCGGAGGAGGTACGGGGGATGCGGGAATAATTCATGTCAGTGTTTTTGTTAATTGCTGCAGAGTCGTGTGTGGGTCTGTGCTTATCCAGTTCTTACCTGGACTATCATTTATTTATTTATCTATTTATTTTATTTTGTTTTATTTCATTTATATTTACTCATGTTTTAGAGCTTCAAGTTTCAACGATACGTGTATGCACGTTGTTTTGTCCACACTGTGCAGGCGGTATGTTGCTGCACATCTGCATACTTCCGTCCTCGGTGGGCGTGTATGCTGCGTATTTTCATGTTCCATAAACCAGTGTCTAACATGAATTACAGAATATTTAACTTGCATACTCGATACATTGCATGCGTGTGCAAACGAAAAGGGTTTAGGCACTGGCAAGCCTGCACATCTGTTGATCTGGATTGTTATTGTTGTTATTGTTGTTTAAAGCCCAGCCGACTGCGTAGAACCATATCAGGGCTATAACCAGTTCAAAACATACACAATACTTCAACAGGACAAAACAAACAAACAAAAATTAAGTACATATATCGATGCATTCGTGCGCATAATGTAGGGAGATGCCCCTAGCGCTGACCATTCCGTCCAATTTATCGCACATGGGGATTTAAAAACAAACCTGAATACAAATTACAACATAACTAAATGATACTGAAACATATATAAAAACGGGTATAAACTACCTGAAATTGCTTCTGCGTATCTCGTATCTCTAGAGCCAAAAATGCACTTACACATGTACCCAATTATCAGTCCGAAGAGAAAGTACGTAAGACTTTATCAAACAGATACAGGTGAATGGACCAGCAAGGCAGAAAATGATAGAAAGAAATAAAAGAAAGCACAGGAGGAAGAAAGAAACAGAGAGTGACAGAAAAGCGGAAATTTCTAGCACGGAATTTCCAGAAAGTGGGGATACTATTTATACTGAAAGAGCCCCCGGCATCCCCATGGGGGTGTTGATCTGGATGATTGGAAAAATCTCCACCCTTTACCCACCAGATGGACGTGTCTAGGCCGATCGAACCCAGGACCTTCTGGCTGTAAATCCGATGTTTAACCACTTGATTACCGTGTCGGCAAACATTTCCTCATTGCCACGAATGGAACCCGGACTGCCTCGGTGAAAGCCGGGAATCCTAACCACTAGACCATATGGACTTTGATTATAGTAGTTAACCTGCACCATTATCATCGTCCCTGGCGATAGCAGCGTGTATTACATTAGACTGGCTGCATGGTCTTACTGAATCTCATACAAGCCGCTTCTTCTTCAGAGCTGTGGTTAGTTCTCAACAGACAGGCCCCGGTACTCGAGTCGGTAAACTTCCAGCTTCCAGCCAAAGGACCTTGGGTTCAATTTACCCGGGTAACTCCACCAGGTCGATAAAGGATGGACATTTATCTGATGTTCCAGGTCAACATGCGCCAGTTCCTATCAGTTCCTAACCCTCCTGCGTGGTTGTTTTGATAGAACCCGTGGGCTCAGGATCTGATATCTTAAGTTCAGTCCCAGCCCGCAACATGAAGCACTGGCCTGTTTGCTGCCCATCTTAATGTTTCCATTATTCTGCCGTTATCAGCTTAGTGTTTCAAAGATCTCCACTCCCCCTCTCCCTTTCCGCTCATCAGTTTAAGACCTTGCCAGCACATTACGGTTTTGTACAGTCTCAGATAGTCTGCCAGATAACTGCTGGCAGGTTCGGATGGAGCTCATATGGAACTGTCCGAGTGCGTTGAATCCATCCGGAACAAATTGCAAACAAACTTCACAAACCCACCCCCGCTCCCTTCGTGTATGCACACACGCAGAAATTCAGATATACACGTGAAATATCATGGAACTCATATCAGTGGCTGGCTTATGGAAACATAAATATACCCCAGCCTGCACGCCCACGGAAGACAGATTATGCAGACTGTGGAGCAACAAACCGCCTGCGCAGTGTTGACAAAACAATGTGCTGTGCATACACACATTCGAGAAATCTTGGAACGTTAAAATGAATGTTGATATAAAAAAAATGCACTCACAAGTTCGTCTCCTCTACCGACCTTGGAATTCTGCCATTTGCCAAAGATTGTGCAATGCTGAGTTTCTGTTTTTCTCCTTCCGACATCCACTTTGTCTTATGTTATTTTGTTTTTATTTTATTGTCTTGTTGCTGTTGTTGTTATTGTTGTTGTTGCTACTGCTGTTGTTGTTGTTATGTACAGTGATTCCAAATGAGTTCAGTCTACATGTAAGAATTTGTATAGCAGAGAGAGAGAGAGAGAGAGACAGAGTGTGTGTATGTGTGTGTGTGTGTGTGTGTGTGTGTGTGTGTGTGTGTGTGTGTGTGTGTGTGTGTGTGTGAGTGAGCCCAAGTATGTGTGCGCATGTGTGCGCCTGTGCATGTGTGTGTGTGTGTGTGTGCGTGTGTGTGTGAGAACATAGCGTGAAAGTAAGTTCGAGTGGTCTGAACCAAGGGAGATAACCATCGTCAAATACAGCCATACAAGCGTGAAACCAGTTATGTTCCATTGGTTGCGTCACTTTTTTTTTTTTCCACACCTTACAAACTGCGTCCAGTCCAGTATTCCAAAAGTTGTACGTTTTGAAATAACCCCGACTGAGAAAAGGCTACCTCCAGCTCGGCAGGGAAGCAACTATCCCCAACCCCGCGTGTGGCAGGTAGCGGATGGTAGATAGTTTCCGGCAGTGAAGATGAACAATCAGTCCCAGATCGACTGGCAATGTTTTCCATCGGGACTGGGTGGATGAATGATTCAGTATAGCTATTTCAGCTTGTTTTCTTGGCTGTCTAATCACGATTCACATAAATGTGTATGACATTCTGTTAAAAACATGTGATTATTTTGTCTCATATTGTGACTGCGGTCACGCTTTGCTTGTCTCTCCAGGATATATATATGGAACTTGTTGGAACTGCCAAGGAAATCCATCTACAGGAGGGACAACTTGGATTTAAAATGCACGAAGTGTTGCAGCCTCGGGTCCCAGCCCCCATGCCATTGAGGAAGGTTCATGACCTAGAGATCAGGAGATGGATGCTCCAAACAACAACGCTGTACCTGCTGAGGCTGTTCTACAAGTGGCAGTCACTACACTGTAGAACAATGAACACCGCAAGACGACACAGTGGAGAGAGGACTGCACACCCCTCCACCAAAGAGTATATAGCACCTACGGAATGAGCAGCCACTTCGGTCCGAAAAGTGGCTCCGCGCGCCCACCACCTCCTTCCGAGTGCATGCGTGCGCGCGCGTGTGTGTGAAGAAAACTCGCTGACAAGTATACAACACCTCTATTGCATCCGTCTTCATGCCCAGCCGAGCTTGACACGCAGGCAACACGCTAAAACACCCCCAAAATTACCTCTCCAGGCATTTATGCATCAGTACGCACTGACAAACGCAGCGACAAATACCTCTAAACCCATCCAAGATAACATCAAACACCCCTAGAATACTCCAAGATGCCCGAAAACACCTCCCTAATACACGTCCGGCCTTTTATGCATCAGGTACACACTGACGAACGCACAGATAAATATCTCCAAACCTAACCAAGATACCCTAACACACACCCCTAGAATCCTCGTAGACGCCCGACCCCTCCCCCCCCTACCCCTCAAAAAAGAGAAAAGGATGGAAGAAGCAGGGGGAGGGGGGGGGGGAGTAAATTTGGCGTACGCGCAATTTACTCCCAGTAAAATTCTGCGGGCCAACTTTTTCGTGGAGGGAGTACTTTCGGCTTGGTCAAGGGAGTAAATTTCTCGTACGCCATTTTTACTCCCAGTAAAATCTGGCACACGCGGTTTTTACTCCTGTGTAAATTCCGCGGCGAGTAAGTCGCGTGTTACACCGGCATCCCGGAGAAGTGGTGGCAGCACAAACTACTTAACACGCAGCACGGCTTCAAGCAGCCACAGAGTGATCGTTCTTCTTGTCCACTTTCTTTGACACCAGACAGCAGTCAAACGCAACTCATCCTGGTCATGCACGTTTTACCCCGTCATCCCCATCAACCCTGTATTTCATTTCAACACCCCCTCCCCCAACCTCCCGGTAACGACATATGATAGCATCATCAAGCCACTCTGCTAATCGTCAATTAACACGACTATCCAGGCTATCGTTAAACGTTACCTCTTTTTTACGTTTGTCGACTACAAGGTCAGGTCAAATTTGACGATGAACATGCCCGTATTTGTTCCAGTGGAAAAAGGCCATCTCCATCTTGTTGATGGGCTAACCATCCTCAACCCAGTGGGTTGCAGGTAGCGGATGTTGGATGGCGTTCAGATGTGGAGGTTTGTTGTGGAGTAAGTCAGGCTTGCCTGGATGAATAAGTAGTCGTGGAGCAGGATAGCATCTGGCAAGGCCCAATCTAGAAAATATCATAATGTTGTAGGATAGAGCTATCAGGCAGATAAGGGCTACCTAAAGTCCTAACCCACTGCGCCCACAAGAAAGATTTTTCTTTTTGCCATTAACTTTGGACAGGGTGTACAAAAAAACATAGAAGGCTGAAGACAGAAGTACCAGGCCTACAGGTGCCTTCAAACAAACCATGGAATCATGCGATATAATGCAAATGTCTTAAAACATTGAAGACTGAACACAGATGTACCAGGCCTGCAGGCACCTTCTATCACACCATAGCATCATGCAATATAACGCATATGTTTTTAACATAGAAGACTGAACACAGAAGTACCAGGCCTACAGGCGCCTTCTAACAAACTATGAAATCATGCGATAAAATGCAACTGTCTTTAACATAGAGGACTGAACACAGATGTACCAGGCCTACAGGCGCCTTCGAACAAATCATGGAATCATGCAGTATAACGCAAATGTCTTTAACACAGAACGCTGAACACAGAAACATCAGGCCTGCAGGCGCCTTCTGACAAACTGTGGCATCATGCAATATAACGCAAATGTCAACATTGTAATCTTTTATATTGTCAATATGGTTATAAAATCCAACCCCAGTCCAACACCTCAAGCAAATCGTGAGTCAGTGGATATGGATCATCCTGCTAATGAAGCTCTGGTTAACTGTGCTAGCTGATATCAGGTATACAGTTACTCAAGAACACAAAAGGCAAGTGAAACTGATGGATCAAAAACAGGGGGAACATGATTAGAAACAAAGAAGAAGAAGAAGAAGAAGAACAAGAAGGGGTTAGATCAAACACAACTGATACTGGAATGTCTGTGATCTGAAGGACAAAGATCTACAGACAGCAGAATTCATGCAAAACGACAAAACACTAGTCATGGGAATATCAGCCAGTAGATGAAAGGACAGGTGAAACAAAGGAATTCATGCCAACTGTGTTTTGGTATGGAGTGGCGTGAACATGGACCAGACAGACATTCATGATGCAGGAGTTCTTCTCCACCAGGATGTAGCAAAAACTGTACTTGAAACTGACTTGATCTCTGAGACAATCATCTTCTCCCCATGGCCCAACTTATCTCCCCCAACATTTCACATTGTTATAGCACGAATCACCAACATTTAAAACAAAAACAAAAAACAAACGAAACACACACACACACACACACACACACACACACACACACACACACACACACACACACACACACACACACACCCTCCCCCCCCCTCCCCCGTCTAATATCACTTATAGTGAAAAGACGTTAAATTAAAGAACGAACGAACACACACACACACACACACACACACACACACACACACACACACACACACACTCACACACTCAGAGAAACAACAACATCCAAGCAACCAACCAACCAACCAGCCAACCAACCAACCAACCAACCAACCAAAAAACAACAAAACAACAACAACAACAACAACAACAACAAAACAACTAATAGGCTCCTCTGCCCACTAACATTATTGAAATATTGTCTTCATCAGCGGATATTCAAAGACAGCCTGCTCAACACACTACAGGAAACATCTGTGACCAGGATATCTGGAAGAGGCCCAAAAACCGCAACAGCATGGTGCATCATGAAATGACACTGAAGGAGGCCATCAAGGAAAAGACAAGGCTGTACAGAGGTAGGGTCAAATATTACCTGGACCATCTTGCGATAACATATACATGTCATAATCATCATCATCATCAGGTGCCCTGCCGCATGGCGTTGGCGACCATGGACTTCCAACCATCTCTATCTCTCGTTGCACCCAGCATCTCCCCCACCCTCTTCATCCCCAGCCACTCTGCAAGTCCGTCCAGCATTCTCTCCTTGGATCTACCCGGTGCTCTCTTTCCCTCCAGCTTTCCCGTTGTGACCAGGTGCTCCAAATCCCCCTTCCTCATAAAATGGCCTATAAATGTTGCTTGTCTTTTCCTAATCTTCCTTATCAGTGATCGACTTGTGTCTGCCTCCATCAAGACTGTCTCGTTTGTTTTCTTTGCTGTCCATGGTACTCTCAACATTCTTTTGAGAAACCACATCTGGGCTGCCTCAATCCTGCTCTGGCTTTGCTTGCTGACTGTCCACGTCTCGCATCCGTACAACAGTATTGGTTCTATATAACACTCAAGGACTCTCTTTCTGATGTTAATTGATAGGCATTTGTTGGTAAGAATGCTTGTCATCTTCTTGAATGCTGTTTTGGCTTGGCCGATTCTGCCAGCTATTTCCGATGTGCATCTGCCGTCTGATGAAATGACCGTTCCCAGATATTTGAACTTATTAACCTGTGTCAAGGTTGTGCCATTTGCTGTTATTTTGCATGAGGGGATTTCATGTTTTTTACTGATCACCATGACTTCAGTCTTCTTGCTGTTTAGTTCCAACCCCTTACCTTTGCTTTCTGTTTCTAGTATATTCACAAGGTTTTGTAGGTCCATTTCATTTTCTGCACTTAGCACGGTATCATCTGCGTACGAATGTTGTTTATTATTTTCCCTCCAACCTTTAATCCAGGGTCTTCTTCTAGGTTTCTCATGATGTTTTCACTATATAGTGAAAATTGATCTGGTGACAAAACACAACCCTGTCTGACTCCTCTTTTGATGTTTTGAAAAGAGCTTATATTGCTTTCTATTCTCATTGCAGCTGTTTGTTCCCAGTACATATTCCTGATTATTCGTAGATCTTTTCCATCGACATTGAGTCTCTCCAGTTGGTTGATCAATTCTTCATGTCGTACCCGATCGAAAGCCTTGGTATAGTCAACAAAGCATAAATACAAATCCTTATTCATCTCAACTGACCTCTCTACGATAGTTCTTAGGATATATATGGCATTAATAGTTCCTTTCCCCTCCACAAATCCACACTGTTCTTCTGCTATTTCTCTTTTGATTCTATTCCTTGTCCTCATCATGATTATTCTTAACAGGATTTTTGTTACATGACTCATCAAACTGATTGTGCGATGGAGTTCGCATTCTATAGCCCCTGTCTTCTTTGGAAGTGCAATGAAAATTGATTTTGACATATCTTTGTGGATTTTTCCAGTATCATAAATTTCATTTAGGAGGACTGTTATTTTTTCTATGCCAAATTCCTCCAGGGCTTCAATCATCTCTGTAGTAATGTTGTCTGGTCCTCGGGCTTTTCCTGGTTTCATCTTTTTCAGTGCTGCTCTGACTTCATCTTTCATTATGGGTTGTCCTTCAAAGTTCTTTTTTATGATGTGTTCTCCGTTTCTGTCATCCTCAAAAAGGTCTTTAATGTACTCTCCCCATCTGTCCAGTATTTTGTCTTTTTCCATGATAAGCGTGCCATCTTTTGATTTTAAGCAACCAGTTGATGTGCATGTATTTTTCCTGTGAACAATTTCTTCAATTCGTCTGTACATACCATGAGGATCCATTTTGTGTCGTTCTTCTATCTCTTTGCATTTTGTGTTCAGCCAAGCTTCCTTAGCTTCATTGCACCTATACCTGATTTCTTTCTTTATCTTCCTGTATTTCTCCTCGTTTCTCTTTGCCTTCCTCCTTTTCTCCATCAGGCCCAAAATTTCATTAGTCATCCAGCTCTTTTTTGCTTTTCTATTTGCCTTAGGGATTTCCTCACAAGCTTCATTTATAGAACTTCTCAACTTTGTCCATTGTTCCTCACTGTCACCAATGTCTTCCAGAGCACTGAATTTATTTTGAACATGTACATTAAATTTTTGACGTGTCATTTCATCTGTCTTCAAGAGTCCAAGGTTTAGTTTGATGTTGCTTTTGGTCTGTTTCCTTTTCCTCAATTTCAGCCTAAATCTTCCCACTACCGGATTGTGGTCACTGTTGCAGTCTGCGCCTGGTAGTGTTTTTGCTGACAGTAAAGAATTTCTAAATCTTTTGTTAATCAGGATGTAGTCAATTTGATTTTTGGTATTATCTCCTGGACTCATCCAAGTCCATTTTCTTCTGTTAGGCTGCTCAAACCAGGTGTTTTCTACTATGAACTCATTCATCTGTGCCCATTCTACAAGCTTCCCCCCTCTTTCGTTTTGTGTACCAAGGCCATGAGGTCCAACTATATCCTCCACCCTATCCTGTCCCACTTTAGCATTAAAATCTCCCATTATGACTGTAACTTCCTGTGATTTACATTGGACCTTGGCCATCTCTAAAACTTCGTAGAAGTTGTCGATGTCTTCCTGAGTACTTGCGGATGTTGGTGCATACACCTGTATGATGTTGATATCAAAAGGTTTCCCTCTGAATTTGACCAGTAAAACTCTGTCGGACACTGCCCAGTATCCTTTAACTGCTTTTGATTTGTCTTTGTCCATTACAATGCCTACTCCTCTTTCATGTGAATTACCACCAGAGTATATCACTGTATATTCTCCTGATGTTATCATGCCTGCCCCCTTCCATCTCATTTCCCCTAGTCCTAAAATAGGACATGTCATAATGCCAATCTGAATCATTCTCCGCCTTTTGATGCCACAGATCGTTGGGCCAAGTGGCAAGGTGAAAAGTTCGTGAGTCAGGACAACAGCCCAGAACTGATACAATTAGTGCACGTGACACACGCTGTGAAGGCACACAAGCTACACGCACAACACTCGATAAAGAAGAGGGATGGGTGGGGCGGGTGAAAGGTGTTGGTACAAACTGAGTCCAGAATCGGATAGAGAAAATAGGTTGTCGATTCAAATCGCTCCATAGGATTTGCCGTGTATGTGTGTGTGTGGATATGCGTTCATGTCTGTGCGTGCATGTGCGCAGGTGCGTGTGTGTGTTTGTATGTGTGTGTGCATGCGTGCCTGTGTGTGTGTATGTGTGTGTGTGTGTGTGTGTGTATGTGTGTGCGTGTATGTGTGTGTGCATGTGTGTGTGTGTGTGAGAGAGAGAGAGAGAGAGAGAGAGAGAGAGCATGGGATTTGCTGTGTATGTGTTTCTGTGCGTGTCTGTGCGCACATGTATGTATGTTTGTATCTGCACGCGCGCGCGCGCGCGTGTGCGTGGGTGCGTGTGTGTGTGTGTGTGTGTGTGTGTGAGAGGGAGAGAGAGAAAGAGCCATATATATATATATATATATATGTGTGTGTGTGTGTGTGTATATGACATGTAGGCCTATATATATGTGTATATATAAATTTATATATATATTATAGAGAGAGAGAGACAGACAGAGATAGATAGATAGAGAGAGAGAGACAGACAGACAGACAGAGAGAGACACACACACACACACACACACACAGAGAGAGAGAGAGAGAGAGAGAGAGAGAGAGAGAGAGAGAGAGAGAGAGAGAGAGAGAGAGAGATTGTGTTAAAATGTGATGACTGTTAAGTAAAATTTCCTGACTGCTAAATGAAATGTCCCGACTGCTAAGTAAAATGTCCTGACTTATGCAAAATGTCCTGTTAAGTAAAAGATCCTGACTGTTAAGTAAGACACCCTGACTGTTAAATAAAATGTCCTGACTTTTAAGCGAAATATCTTGACTGTTAGGTAAGACACCCTGACTGTTAAATAAAATGTCCTGACTGTTAAGTGAAATGTCAAATGTCCAGAGTGTCAAGCAAAATATATAAAATGTCCTCACTGTTATGCATAATGTCCTGATTGTTAAGTAAAATGTCCTGACTGTTAAGTAAAATGTCCTGACTGTTCAGTAAACTGTCCTGACTGTTATGTACAACGTCCTGACTTAAATAAAATGTCAAATGCCCTGACTGTCAAGCTAAATACATAAAATGTCCTGACTGCAGATTGGATGGTCATCATCATCGTCATCATCATAATAATATCATCATCGTGTGCCATGCCTCATGGCGTTGGCGATCATGGTCTTCCATATGAATCTGTCTTTTGTCTCTGGAAGTATCTCTCTTACCCTTTCTGTTCTCATCCACTCTACAAAACTTATTTTCTCCCTGGGTTTTGCCTGGTGCTCTTTTCCCCCTCTAGATTTCCTGTTGCAATTATGTGCTCGAGTTTCTCTTGCCTCATAAAAGCAACAATTCCAGTATTGCTTGACCATTGTGTTTGCTCTCTTGTAACCCGTGACGGACAGTTCATGAACTGACAATTTGAGAGCTATTGCCAGCAGGTGGCGGTGCTTTCCTGTTACATCAACACGATGGGGAAGGTGTACGTGCGGCGACTGGTAGCGCTTGCAACTTAAAGTTATTGAGACGTCTTCACTTTTGGGTACGTAGACTCAGTATTGTTGAATTTAACAGTAGCCTGTAAGATGTCCATTCTGTCAACCCACCATTCCTTTTGAAGGGCTGTTTCCTCTTTAATTTTACGATTTCTGCACGATTAAACCCATGAACCCCAAGCTTGTGTCTACAAGTACAAGCGGAAGTTGAAATATTCAAATAATTTGATCGAAGGTTGACGATGCATTGTTTCCAACAGCCTGTAAGTATACATAAATGAAGTTCGACATATGAAAACAGCTCATAGGGTAACGTCAATGTTTTAGAATTAACTCAGATAGGCCTACGTAATAGATGATTGGCAGGCTGGTTTTGCTTGAACGAAGTCGAGAGGTAGTTGATAGCTGAGGGGGGGGGGGGGGGGCTGTCACGTGAGAATTTATACAGAATAGCTAATAGCTGGTTGTGATTCAGACGTTTATTTATTTATTTACTTTACAGATATGTTCCTCTTTCGAAGGTAAGATACATACACGTCATTTGTATGTAACAAAGATTATTCCAGTGGTAGGCTGATAAAATACCAGTGTAAGATTAAGATATGACTAGGTAAAAGTCTAGATAGGGCCTCAGGACCTGGCCAGCTCATGGGTTTATGTGCAGGCTTAAGGCATGTGCCATGGTCACCATACACGTGGCACCTGTGACGTTAGTGCATATGGAATTCGTTCCGAGTGCGGAGACGTCATCTTTAGAAACTGAAACTGAAACCCAGATGTAGCTATTTTTTATAGTTAGGCCTATAACTGCGGAAGTCAGGTAGGCCCTATAATGGCCTATTTGTTCAAAAGGGATTCATGGACCTCAGACAATTTCAGACAGGCTGTGCACTGCGCCAGATCTGATGCACTTGTCTGGCAGACTCCTTCGTGTTTGATCAATTTCATCAAAACCCTTTGGCCTAGCAAGGTCTTAAAATGGAGATGTGGGGAAGGGGGAGGAGAAGGTAGGTAGGGTGAACTGATCCGAAAACTTATTTTAGATTAGGTCAAATCCGACCGACGTCCGGGATTTGCCTCGCAAAACCAAAGATGCAGTCACTCCTTTTACAGAAAATTGAAATAGGTCAAAGAAACGGTATCAGTTCATGGAACAGCTAACTTCTAGGATTTGCCAATGAAAATAAGGCATTTTTAAAACATGGTACAGTGCGACGCTTAGGGCCGCCCCAACTCGGCTGTTTCCGGGCATCACGTGTGCCAAAGCGATTTTTTTTTTTTAGTGATCACTTGCTCACCCCATGTAGCAACACTCCGAACAGTCTGATCTGTCGAGAGCCACGTAATGTATAAATGTGAGCTGTAGAAGCTATTTGTAGGTTTTTGATCTAAATCAGTTGCTTATAAAATGTCAGGTTTTGACTGTCGGATTTTACATTCGGTTTGAATACCAGATTGATCTAATTCCTGACCGGAATCTCTACTGATAAATTCTCTCTCCTTTTTGCTCTCTGTAGCTTGCTTTGTCCGTATCTCTCTCGCTCCTGAGCATGTGTGTGTGTGTGTCATAAAGTGTGTCAGATGGCAACCACGTTGGCCTAGATCTAGTTAGATAAGCCTACGAAACTGAGGCACTGACCACGCTTCCTTTAAAAAAGTAAACCTATGCCACAGGAAGAGATGTCGATCGTTTGTGGACGCAATGGAATGGATGGAGGAAACACCGATGAAAATCAACAAGGCATAAAAATGTTGTTCAACAGAAAATGACTTTTTGTTGCTGTTGATTGATAGGTAATTTGTCGATCAAATAATGTGCACCGCCTTCACAGTATTCATGCTGGTCGAAATTTAGATCACCCCCTGGTCAGATTTTACATCACCTGTCAGATTTAGATCATGTACCCCTGCTTCGTTCTTGATCTTCTTGATCTTGTCGTTGAGTGTCCACAATCATGTTGATTATTCTGACTTTTACAACTGACTCCAGCTAGGAAAACTGACTGCAGGGACTACTAGGTAGAAAAAAAACTGACCACAACTAGGAAAACTGACTGCAAGGAGTATCAGTTAGGGAAAACTGACCACAATGAGGAAAACTGACTGCAAGGAGTATCTGGTAGGAAAAGCTGACTGCAACTAGAAAAATTGATCGCAGGAAGTATCAGGAAGGAAAAACTGACTCCAGCTAGGAAAATTGACTGCAGGGAGTATCAGATACTGAGATAGGAAGAATTGACTGCAGCTAGGAAAACTGACTGCAGAGAGTATCAGGAAGGAAAAGGTTCACCAGCTAGGAAAACTGACTGCAGGGAGTATCAGGAAGTAAAAGGTTCACCAGCTAGGAAAACTAACTGCAGGGAGTATCAGGAAGTAAAAGGTTCACCAGCTAGGAAAACTGACTGCAGGGAGTATCAGGAAGTAAAAGGTTCACCAGCTAGGAAAACTGACTGCAGGGAGTATCAGGAAGTAAAAGGTTCACCAGCTAGGAAAACTGACTGCAGGGAGTATCAGGAAGTAAAAGGTTCACCAGCTAGGAAAACTGACTGCAGGGAGTATCAGGAAGTAAAAGTTTCACCAGCTAGGAAAACTGACTGCAGGGAGTATCAGGAAGTAAAAGGTTCACCAGCTAGGAAAACTGACTGCAGGGAGTATCAGGAAGTAAAAGGTTCACCAGCTAGGAAAACTGACTGCAGGGAGTATCAGGAAGTAAAAGGTTCACCAGCTAGGAAAACTGACTGCAGGGAGTATCAGGAAGGAAAAGGTTCACCAGCTAGGAAAACTGACTGCAGGGAGTATCAGGAAGTAAAAGTTTCACCAGCTAGGAAAACTGACTGCAGGGAGTATCAGGAAGGAAAAGTTTCACCAGCTAGGAAAACTGACTGCAGGGAGTATCAGGAAGGAAAAGGTTCACCAGCTAGGAAAACTGACTGCAGGGAGTATCAGGAAGTAAAAGGTTCACCAGCTAGGAAAACTGACTGCAGGGAGTATCAGGAAGTAAAAGTTTCACCAGCTAGGAAAACTGACTGCAGGGAGTATCAGGAAGGAAAAGGTTCACCAGCTAGGAAAACTGACTGCAGGGAGTATCAGGAAGGAAACGTTTCACCAGCTAGGAAAACTGACTGCAGGGAGTATCAGGAAGGAAAAGGTTCACCAGCTAGGAAAACTGACTGCAGGGAGTATCAGGAAGTAAAAGGTTCACCAGCTAGGAAAACTGACTGCAGGGAGTATCAGGAAGTAAAAGGTTCACCAGCTAGGAAAACTGACTGCAGGGAGTATCAGGAAGTAAAAGGTTCACCAGCTAGGAAAACTGACTGCAGAGAGTATCAGGAAGTAAAAGTTTCACCAGCTAGGAAAACTGACTGCAGAGAGTATCAGGAAGTAAAAGTTTCACCAGCTAGGAAAACTGACTGCAGGGAGCATCAGGGAGAAAAGAGTGACTCCAGGGAGTCAGTAGGAAAAACTAACCCCAGGGAGTCAGTAGGAAAAACTGACTGCAGGGAGCACTGGGTAGGAAAAACTGACTGATAGCAAAACCTGACTTTGGTAATGTTGAAGTCAGGGGAATCTGAAAGGATAAAGTTATCAAGTACATCATGTTTAACAGTATGGAGCCCCAGTCAACATTGTCACCATTGGCTAGGGCAGTATGGTAAGTGTCGATCATGTGGTGAAGCTATAGCCAGGTCATTGCAGATTAACCCATTGCCTCCTGCATCCTATCCACTAAGTGCAAAAACTTAACCTTTGACTCACTTATCCTATCTACCAGCTTCCAGCAGGAAGCTGGTTGATAGGGTGAGGGAGTCAAAGGGTTAAGGTTTTGCTTTGCTAGCGTGGTTGACAATGTAGGGATGCTGATGGACAGGATATGGGAGTCAACTCAAAGGGTTAATAAAACAGCTTGTCCTGTTGCTCAGTAAATGTGAGCCATCAACATGAAACCAGTGCTCGCTCACTGAGGTGGAACAGCAGTAGAAGCAGAAATAGGCAATGATTGGTTTTTCAGTTTTCAGAGACACATTCCTTGAAGTAACTTGCGCATTAGCATACATATTTAACTGTAAAGTTTATAAGATAGGCTGGTTGGTTTTCCATTTTCAGAGAGATACATTTCTTGAAGTAAGTTACGCATTAGCATACAAATTTAACTGTAAAGTGTTATTTAATAGGCAATGGTTGGTTTTCAGATTGACACATTCCTTGAGGTAATTTGCGCATTTGTGTACAAATTTAACCTTAAAAAGTATTAAGTAGCAGTGATTGGTTTTTCAGTTTCAGAGAGACATCCCTTGAATTAAAATGTGCATTAGTGTACAGATTTAACTTTAAAGTGTTATTATATAGACAGTGGTTGGTTTTTCAGTTTTCAGAGAGACGCATTCCTTGAATTAAAATGTGCATTAGTGTACAGATTTAACTTTAAAGTGTTATTATATAGACAGTGGTTGGTTTTTCAGTTTTCAGAGAGACGCATTCCTTGAATTAAAATGTGCATTAGTGTACAGATTTAACTTTAAAGTGTTATTATATAGACAGTGGTTGGTTTTTCAGTTTTCAGAGAGACACATTCCTTGAACTAAAATGTGCATTAGTGTACAGATTTAACTTTAAAGTGTTATTATATAGACAGTGGTTGGTTTTTCAGTTTTCAGAGAGACGCATTCCTTGAATTAAAATGTGCATTAGTGTACAGATTTAACTTTAAAGTGTTATTATATAGACAGTGGTTGGTTTTTCAGTTTTCAGAGAGACGCATTCCTTTGAATTAAAATGTGCATTAGTGTACAGATTTAACTTTAAAGTGTTATTATATAGACAGTGGTTGGTTTTTCAGTTTTCAGAGAGACGCATTCCTTGAAATAACTTGTTTCTTAAACTTGTTTCTTAATCATTTGTGATTTGAGACCATTTGTTGTAGATCTGACAAATATTTTTTCCTATTTCAGACAGAGGATTCAACCTGAAGAGTGATGGTGGACTGGCTTCATTGATGGATGCCACCCAGATGAGTATCAAAAATACAGAAATGATAGGAAAAAAGTAGTTTGTATATAAACAAAACAAAACCAAAACAAAACACTTTTGTCTTGTTGGTGCTTCATAACGTGCAGTGTGTTATGTATTAGTTCATTCTTTGTTAAATTAGTTTTTTTTTATACTGTTTTTTTACAATTTAATGGTACTTGAGCTAATACAGTGAGATTAAATTTAGGAGGTAATTACTGGATTATGTGCTCGTCAGTTTGCCCTTATTATCCCAGGTTCAGGTTTTGAGGGAAGATCCTTGGATTTTCTGCGATAATATTTTTTTCTGCCCTATTTTCTATGCTGCCTGGATGGTGCAGAAGCTGGGACAGTTTTTACGTTAATAATACAATGAAGATGATATTGATGAGAATGATAATCATGATGCTGTTGAGCTTCATCTGGGATTGAGACTGCGTACAGGGCTGTACTCTGCGCTTACTATCACAATATATCTTAGCGTCAACCAGGCCTGAGAGATACAGACACCTGTGGTGCTGGTCAGAAGATTTGAACAACACCCTCAATGACGCATCCGTGAAGTGGATGAGACTCCACAGTGTGGTGGTCCCAGCCTTCACAATGGGCCCATAGCACGCCAAACTCAGGGTAGGAGCTGGTTAGAGCAGAACAATCCCACGATGATTTTTGAAGGGACTGATGGGGATTTGAACCTACAACCTTCTAGTCAGTAGTCTGTTGCATTAACCATTTACTCATTTTCTGTAATAATACTTGTATTTCTGCTTTAGGGGATGCATACTTGTATTTTTCTGCATTTAGGGGATGAGTAGGCCTGTATACTTTTATATACTTTTTTTGTTGTTGATAATAATTGGATTTCTGCATTAAGTGAATAAGTACTTGTGATGATAATCAGAGCAATGCATTTAGAGGATTAGACATGAACTTTTTGTGGTCATATTCAGATTTCTGCATATAGGGAATAAACTACATGTACCTTCCTGTGGTGATGTGATACCAGGGGCTTTTTCAGTATAAACAGTATCCCCTTCTTGAGGAAATTCTGTGCTAGAAATTTCCTGTTGAAGTCATGTGTATGTTTTGAAATAAGTTCTTATATGGCTCTACACAGTCAGCTGGGCTTTAAACAAAAATAACAATAACAGTAACAAAGGGGATAGGTACATGTACTTTCTGTGGTCGTATTCAAATTTCTGCATTTAGGGGATAACATGTACTTTCTGTGGTTATGATCAGATTTCTGCATTTAAGGAATAACTACATGAACTTACTGTGTTCTGGTTTCTGTATTTAGGGGATAACTACATGTACTTCATGTAGTCATGTTCAGGTGGTCATATTAAGGTTTCTGTATTAAAGGGATAACTACATGTACTTTCTGTGGTCATATTAAGGTTTCTGTATTAAAGGGATAACTACATGTACTTTCTGTGGTCATATTAAGGTTTCTGTATTAAAGGGATAACTACATGTACTTTCTGTGGTCATATTAAGGTTTCTGTATTAACTATATAAAGGGATAACTACATGTACTTTCTGTGGTCATATTAAGGTTTCTGTATTAAAGGGATAACTACATGTACTTTCTGTGGTCATATTCTGATTTCTGTATTTAGGGGATAACTACATGAACTTTCTGTGGTCATATTCTGATTTCTGTATTTAGGGGATAACTACATGAACTTTCTGTGGTCATATTCTGATTTCTTTATTTAGGGGATTACTACTGATTTCTGTATTAAGGGATAGCTGCATGAACTTTCTGTGGTCATATTCTGATTTCTGTATATATTTAGGGGATAACTACATGTACTTTCTGTGGTCATATTCTGATTTCTTTATTTAGGGGATTACTACTGATTTCTGTATTAAGGGGATAACTACATGAACTTTCTGTGGTCATATTCCAATTTCTGTATTTAATTTTAAGGGATATCTACATGAACTTTCTGTGGTCATTCTGATTTCTGTATTTAGGGGATAACTACATGTAACTTTCTGTGTTCATATTCTGATTTCTGTATTTAGGGGATAACTACATGAACTTTCTGTGGTCATATTCTGATTTCTGTATTTAGGGTATAACTACATGTACTTTCTCTGTGTCATATTCTGATTTCTGTATTTAGGGGATAACTACATGTACTTTCTGTGGTCATATTCTGATTTCTTTATTTAGGGATAACTACATGTACTTTCTGTGGTCATATTCTGATTTCTGTATTTAGGGTATATTACATGTACTTTCTGTGGTCATATTCTGATTTCTGTATTTAGGGGATAACTACATGAACTTTCTGTGTTCATATTCTGATTTCTTATTTAGGGGATAACTACATGAACTTTCTGTGTTCATATTCTGATTTCTGTATTTAGGGGATAACTAATGTACTTTCTGTGGTCATATTCTGATTTCTTTCATTTAGGGGATAACTAATGTAACTTTCTGTGGTCATATTTGATTTCTGCATTTAGGGGATAACACATGTATTTCTGTGGTCATATTCAGATTTCTGCATTTAGGGGAATAACTACATATACTTTCTGTGGTCATGTTCTGATTTTTGATTTAGGGATAACTACATGACTTTCTGTGGTCTATTCAGATTTCTTTATTTAGGGGATACCTACATGAACTTTCTGTGGTCACATTCTGATTCCTGTATTTAGGGGATAACTACATGTACTTTCTGTGGTCATATTCTGATTTCTGTATTTAGGGGATAACTACATGTACTTTCTGTGGTGATATTCTGATTTCTGTATTTAGAGGATAACTACATGTACTTTCTGTGGTCATATTCTGATTTCTGTATTTAGGGGATAACTACATGTACTTTCTGTGGTCATATTCTGATTTCTGTATTTAGGGGATAACTACATGTACTTTCTGTGGTCATATTCTGATTTCTGTATTTAGGGGATAACTGCATGAACTTTCTGTGGTCATATTCTGATTTCTGTTTTTAGGGGATAACTACATGTACTTTCTGTGGTCATATTCTGATTTCTGTATTTAGGGGATAACTACATGTACTTTCTGTGGTCAAATTCTGATTTCTGTATTTAGGGGATAACTACATGTACTTTCTGTGGTCATATTCTGATTTCTGTATTTAATAATAATAATAATTACAATATTTATATAGCGCAAAATCTTGATAAAATCAAATCTAAGCGCTGAAGCAGACACACACGCAGGCACGCACGCTCGCACACACACGCACGCACACATACAGACACACACACACACACACACACACACACACACAACACACACACCCACACACACGCATGGCTATAAATGGGGAGAAAGAATAAAAGCAATAAAAGCAAGAATAAAAGCAATGGAAAATTATAGAGAGCATAGCATACAATTATATATTATAACCATGTGATTTCCTCCGAGCGGAACAGGCTGCAGAGGGGAGGGTTGAGTGAGGTTAGGATTTTATGCAGGAGAGAAAAGGTGAGTTTTGAGAGCGGACTTGAAGGAGACAAAAGTAGGTTGCTGACGGACTGAGAGAGGAAGTTTGTTCCAGGAGAGTGGACCAGAAACAGAGAAGGCTCGTGGACCATAGGTATTGAGCTTAGTGCGTGGAAAGCGAAGAGTCAGAGGATCAGAGGCAGAGCGGAGGGTACGTGAGGGAACATAGATCTCAAGTAGGCTTGACAGGTAATCGGGGGCTGCGTTATTGAGGCTTTTGTAGCACATGGTGTCTAGTTTGTACTGTATGCGCTTTGATACAGGGAGCCAGTGAAGTTGTGCCAGGAGAGGAGATATGTGGTCAGCTTTTTTTTTTTTGAGTACAAGGCGTGCAGCATTGTTTTGAATGCGCTGTAGGATGTGAATGGTGGAGGCAGGAAGACCAGACAGGAGTGAATTGAGATGGTCATTTAGGGGATAACTACATGTACTTTCTGTGGTCATATTCTGATTTCTGTATTTAGGGGATAACTACATGTACTTTCTATGGTGATATTCTGATTTCTGTATTTAGGGATAACTACATGTACTTTCTGTGGTCATATTCTGATTTCTGTATTTAGGGGATAACTACATGTACTTTCTGTGATCATATTCTGATTTCTGTATTTAGGGGATAACTACATGTACTTTCTATGGTGATATTCTGATTTCTGTATTTAGGGGATAACTACATGTACTTTCTGTGGTCATATTCTGATTTCTGTATTTAGGGGATAACTACATGTACTTTCTGTGGTCATATTCTGATTTCTGTATTTAGGGGATAACTACATGTACTTTCTGTGGTCATATTCTGATTTCTGTATTTAGGGGATAACTACATGTACTTTCTCTGGTGATATTCTGATTTCTGTATTTAGGGGATAACTACATGTACTTTCTCTGGTGATATTCTGATTTCTGTATTTAAGGGATACCTACATGTACTTTCTGTGGTGATATTCTGATTTCTGTATTTAGGGGATAACTACATGTACTTTCTGTGGTCATATTCAGATTTCTGTATTTAGGGGATAACTACATGTACTTTCTGTGATCATATTCTGATTTCTGTATTTAGGGGATAACTACATGTACTTTCTGTGATCATATTCTGATTTCTGTATTTAGGGGATAACTACATGTACTTTCTCTGGTGATATTCTGATTTCTGTATTTAAGGGATACCTACATGTACTTTCTGTGGTCATATTCAGATTTCTGTATTTAGCGGATAACTACATGAACTTCACATGGTCATATTGAGATGGTCATATTCTGATTTCTGTACTTAGGGTATAACTACATGAACTTTCTGTGGTCATATTCAAATTTTTGTATTTAGGGGATAACTACATGAACTTTTTGTGGTCATATTCCAATTTCTGTATTTAGGGGATATCTACATGAACTTTCTGTGGTCATTCTGATTTCTGTATTTAGGGGATAACTACATGTATTTTCTGTGGTCATATTCTGATTTCTGTATTTAGGGGATAACTACATGAACTTTCTGTGGTCATATTCAGATTTCTGTATTTAGGGGATAACTACATGAACTTTCTGTGGTCATATTCTGATTTCTGTATTTAGGGGATAACTACATGAACTTTCTGTGGTCATATTCAGATTTCTGTATTTAGGGGATAACTACATGAACTTTCTGTGGTCATATTCAGATTTCTGTATTTAGGGGATAACTACATGAACTTTCTGTGGTCATATTCAGATTTCTGTATTTAGGGGATAACTACATGAACTTTCTGTGGTCATATTCAGATTTCTGTATTTAGGGGATAACTACATGAACTTTCTGTGTTCATATTCTGATTTCTGTATTTAGGGGATAACTACATGAACTTTCTGTGGTAAATTCTGATTTCTGTATTTAGGGGATAAGTACAGTGAACTTTCTGTGGTCATATTCTGATTTCTGTATTTAGAGGATAACTAAATGTATTTTTGTGGTCATATTGAGATTTCTGCATTGAGGGTATAGGGTATAACTACATGTGCTTGCATGGTCATATTCAGATTTCTGCATTTAGGGGATAACTAAATGAACTGTCCTTTGTCATGTTCTTGATTTCTGCATTTAGAGGATAACTAAATGTATTTTTGTGGTCATATTCAGATTTCTGTATTTAGGGATAACTACATGAACAGTCTGTAGTCATATTCTGATTTCTTTATTTAGGGGATAACTACATTAACTTCTGTGGTCATATTCTTTTCTGTATTTAGGGGATAACTCATGAACTTTTATAGTCATATGCTGATTTCTGCATTTAGGGATGATTACATGAACTTTCTGTAGTCATATTCTGATTACTTTATTTAGGGGATAACTACATGAACTTTCTGTGGTCATTCAGATTCTCATTTAGGGATAACTACATGAACTTTCTGTAGTCATATTCTGATTTCTGCATTTAGGGGATAACTACATGAACTTTCTGTAGTCATATTCTGATTTCTGCATTTAGAGGATTACTAAATGTATTTTTTGTGGTCATATTGAGTTTCTGCATTGAGGGTATAACTGCATGTGCTGTGCATGGTCATATTCAGTTTTCTGCATTTAGGGGATAACTAAATGAACTTCTTGTCATGTTCTGATCTCTGCATTTTGGGGATAGATCTAACTAAATGTGTTTTTTGTGGTCATATTGAGATTTTTGCATTTAGGGGATACCCCCCCCCCCCCCCCCCCCAATGGGGATGCCAGGCACTCTTAAAGTATAAACAGTATCAACACTGTCCGGAAATTTGCTGACTGTCCAAGTTTTTCATCTGTAGAACAGTATCTTCTCTGTATAACACTTAAGAATTCTCTTCCTGATGTTACCGTGATAGGCATTTGTTGGTAAGAATGCTTTTCATCTTCTTGAATGCTGTTTTAGCTTGGCCAGTTCTGCTGGCTGTTTCTAATGTGCATTTGCTATCTGGTGAAATGACTTCCCAGATATGTAAACTTACCAGCCTGTCTCAATGTTGTGCCATATGCTTTTTTTTTTCTTTTTTCTTTTTTTTTGCATGAGGGGATTTCTTGTTTTTTTTTACTGATTATCATGACTTCAGTCTTCTTGGTATTTAGCTCCAGCCCTTCATTTCTGCCTTCTGTTTCTATTAAACCCGCAAGATTTTATAGGTCTTTTTCATTTTCTGCAAGAAGGATAGTGTCATCTGCATAATGATTTAAATGAAGATTGTTGAATATTTTTCCTCAAACCTTTATCCAAGGACATTATTCTAGGTTTTTGATGATGGTTCGCTGTAAAGTACAACCAAATCTGGTGACATAACACATCCCAGCCTAACCCCTCTTTTGATATTTTGGAAAGAGCTTACATCATTTTCTACTGTCATTGCTACTGTTTGTTCCAAGTACATGTTCCTTATCATTCTTAAATCTTTTCCATCAGCATTGAGCCTTTCTAGTGGGTTGATCAGTTCTTCCTGTCTTATCTGACCAAAAGCTTGACTATAATCAACAAAACATGAAATAAATCCTTCAGTTCAGTTGATCTTTCTGTGAGAGTTCTTAAGATGTCTATGACATTAATAATTCATTTTCCTTCAGCGAATCCATATTGTTCTATTTCTTTTGATTTTGTTCCTTGTTCTCATCATGATTATTCTTAATAGAACCTTTGTCGCATGGCTTATCAAGCTGATTGTGTGATGGAGTTCACATTCTATAGGCCCTGCTTTCTTTGGAAGTGCAATGAAAATTGATTTTGACATATCTTTAGGGATTTTTCCTGTGTCAAAAATTTCATTCTTAGGATGTATATGGCATAAATAGTTCCTTTCCCTTCAGTAACTCCATATTATTCTTCTGCTATTTCTGTTTTGAGTCTGTTCCATGTTCTCTTCATGAATATTCTTAATAGGATCTTTGTCACATGACTCATCAAATTTCAGATTACTTACATAAAATTTTGGAATGAAGTAGGAAAAGTGTGTTCTAAATGGAGACCTCTTAACCATAATGTATGAAATCATTAAAAATGTATTCATTTGTAAAAGTGAATAGTTGGATGCATTAAAACCATACAAATATACAATGGTATGATGAAGAAGACGTGACATTCAATTTGCAATCATAGAACATGTCAGTTTCTGTTAAACTGTAGCTATTAATTAAAATTCTGATGACCAAGATTTTCCCCTTTGAAGTCGTGAAACTAAAGTAGATATAGTAAATTCAGACAGATGTGGTTAGTAAAGCATTATTTTAGGTGTCAGCATTTAAAACAGTGAAACAGTAAAACATGATGATTTCATGATATTTATTACATTAAAAACAAAATACAGCAGAATAAAGGCACCAAGAGTAAATTGGTGACTAAATTGACCAGACTTTGTAGTGATGTTACTTGCTGATTGTAGAATATGCCGAAGAAAAAGATGGAGTGGTCTTTCGGAATTGATCCTTGTCATGTCAAAGACAGTTGGAGGAAAGCCTTTATCAGAAAGGGAGATAATTGTGCCATTCCCCCCCCCCCTTTTTTTTTTTTTATACACCAGATGGAGAGGAATTTTTTGGGAGGATGTATTTGGAGATGATGACAAAATTGACTGTAAGAAGAAAACAGGCAAAATTGTGTGTGTGTGTGTGTGTGTGGTGTGATGTTTTCGTTTTCAGTAGTGGCATTCTGTGTAGTTTTTTGTTTTGATAATATGATTTATAGTGTTTTCACACACACACACACACACACACACACACACACACACACCACACACACACACACACACACACAGGTGCATGTGTGTCATGAATGTCTGACTTCATTTTTCTTTTTTTTTTCTAGATTACTCTGAGTTTTTCTAAAAAATTTTTTATTTTGAGAGGCGGTGTAATTGGTGATGACAAATTGATACTGAGATGAGAGTGGACAAAGTGTGTGCGCATGAGTGTGTGTGGTGTGAGATGAGTTTCGTGGTTGTGTGTGTTTTAATTTTTTTTTAGGGCTGGTATATTTTTGGTATTTTTGTGTTTTGCTATTAAAGTGTGGTGTGTGTGTGTGTGTGTGTTTCGTATGATTATGACAGCCCTTCAGAAACTGTGAGAGGTCTATGTGTTGATTTTCATATCAGCATGATTCTGATGGACTTTGTATCAATCTGATTGTGGGGGAGAGAGTCTGTATATCATTATTATTGATATCATCATTATCATCTGTATATCGTTGATGATATCATCATTATCATGAGTATATTGTCATTGTTATGATGATGATGATGATGATGATGATATTGATGATGTTAATCGTATTATTTGTATCGTTTTTCCCCATGTTTCCCTCAGAGTTGACCGTTTGTTGGGAACTGGATAGAGGTTAATGCCAAATTGAGATGAGATATGCAAGTCTGAGATTGATCAATGGAGACTGTGTCAAAACATGTCTGTCTTGTGAGCTATTTATGGATGCATCTTATCTTTACACATTGTACATGTATGTTCAGGGACAGCTGACAGAAAGCTGTAGACTGTATAGAGTTAGATCACACACCTGTCTTTGGCCAGTTTAAGTTAACCTTTGACTTCCACAGCTTGTCCAGCAGCATCTTGCTTAACCATGCTAGCAAAGCAAAAACTTGGCCCTTTAACTGTCTCACCCTATCCAGCAGCTACCTGCAGGTGTGAGGAAGTCAGAGGGCCAAGTTTTTGTAGTTGGTGGACAGGGTGCGGGAATCAAAGGGTTAAACTTAAAGACAGCAATTGATTGTAAAATGATAGTTCATATACCTACAGATCAACGCCCAGTTGAAGACAACTGTTGAATGCCTCTTAGTTTTAGACCACAACCAGTTTTTTGTGGTTAGGGTTGAGATTGAAAATGCTTCATTATTTTCACAAGAGAAATTACAATGGATATTTTCTTTTCTTTTAATCATATGAAAAAAATGCACTGTACTTAACATTTGGATTTTTTTTACTTCTTTTTTTACTTATCAAATTGTATTGTTAGTTACCAAATTTTCATCTCACCTGAAGTTGTTATTTTTTCAGGTAAGTGTTTGAACAGTATTTTTCTGGGATCTCGGGGTTTATGGATGGATCTCTACGATAGTTGTTTTTCTTTATGAAATTCGTAACTTGACAGTAAACTGTTAACTGCAATAGCAGGTCTGAAAGAGAAGAGCTGTTGATGGACTCATTGCTTTGATGAGAATGGGCCCCTAGAAAAATGTCTTGGCTATTTAAAGACGCAATGTAACTGCTAGTGTTAATGTTGGATCAGCATAAAGATTGGTTTGACCAGATCAGATCCTGCTTGTGTGCACTTTAAAAATTGTGGGAGAAACATTGGATCAATACAGAGATTTGATTGACCAAACTAGATCTTCTTGTGTTTACTGTATAAGTTATGGTGGAAACATGATGTGCTGATGTCAAAGTGAAGATTGTTGTTTGTTTTTTTGTGTGAAGATTGATCATTTGACCATGTTTTTAGTATTGTGTGTGACTGGTGTGTGTGTGTTGTGTGTGTGTGTGTGTGGTGTGTGTGTGTGTGTGTGTGTGGTGTGTGTGTGTGTGTTGTGACCATCTTTATATTTAATATTATATATATATACACGTGTGTGTGTAATGTGGGTGTGGGTGTTTTTATTTTAGTTACTATTTTTTTTAGGGCGGGTGGGCGGGTACTGTTTGGTATTTGTGTGTGTTTTGTTATTGATATTAAAGTGTATGTGCGTGCTTGTCTTGTGTGTGTGCATGAATATGTGTGTGTGTGTGATTGTGTGTGTTCCTCCGTGGGATGCCGGGGGTTCTTTCAGTATAGAAATTTCCTCTTTTCTGTCACTCTTTAATAGTTTCTTCCTCCTTTGCTTTCTGTCATTTCTTACCATTTTCTGCCTTGCTGGTCCATTCACCTGTATGTGTTCGATAAAGTCTTACATACTTTCTCTTAGGATTGATAATTGGATACATGTATTAAGTGTATTTTTGGCTCTAGCGAAGTGAGGTATGCAGAAGTAATTTTAGGTAATTTATGCCCGTTTTTATATATGTTTTTGTGTTCTTCTGAATGTTTAAATTTGTATTAAGGTGTGTTTTTTAAATCCTGTGTGCGATAAATTGGACGGAGTGGTCAGTGCAGGGGGCATCTCCTTAGATTATGTGGGCAAATGCATTGACATGTGTACTTACTTTTTTTTTTCCTGTTGAAGTTTTGTATGTTTTGAAATGATTAAGCCCTGATATGCTTACGCAGTTTTATGTTTGAAATGATTATAGCCCTGATATGGCTCTATGCAGTCAGCTGGTTTTTAAACAAAAACAATAAAAACACAAAACAATTTTGTACGTGAGTGGATTTTTTTCTTTAGGGCGGGTATTGTTTGGTAATTGTGTGTTTCGTTAATGCTGTTAAAGTGTATTTGTGTGTGTGTGTGTGTGTGTGTGTGCGTGCAGTGTGTGTGTGTGAAGATTGGTTACTTAACCATCTCATTAGTGTGTGTGTGAGTGAGTGTTGTGTGTGTGTTTATGTATACATGTATGTGTGTGGGTATGTGTTTGACCATCTTTCGTGTGTGTGTGTGTGTGTGTGTATGTAATGTGTTTGTGGTTGCGTGTGTGTGTGTGTGTTTGTTTTTTTTTTGGTAGGGCAGGTATTTTTTTTTATATTTGTGCGAGTGTCTTGTTAATGAAAGTGTGTGTGGTGTGTGTGTGTTCCAGTATTGGTATTCTTTGTAGTTTTTTTTTTTTTGTTTTTAATATGGTAGTGTTTACACAGAGAGAGAGAGAGGGAGGGAGTGGGTAAGCATTCTTTTTGTTTTTTTATTTACTTGTTTGTTTTAGTGCATGTGTGTCTTGAATGGATGACTTATTTTTTTGTTCTAAGGATATTACTCTGTGTGCCTTTTTTGTTGTTGTTGTGTTTTTTGGAGAGGGTGGGGTATTTGGTGATAATGACAAATTGATACTGAGATGAAAGTGGGCAAAATATGATGTGTGTGTGTGTGTTTAGAATTTTTTCAGGGTAGGTATTGTTTGGTATTTGTGTGAGTGTTTTGTTATGAAAGAGAGAGAGAGAGAGAGAGTGTGTGTGTGTGTGTGTGTGTTTCTTGCGAGTGTGACAGCCCTTAAGAAGCTGTGTGATTCGGTGGACTTTTGTGTTAAGCTGACTGAGGGAGAGAGAGTCTGTACATCATTTTTATTGATATTATCATGATCATGAGTGTATTATTTCCATTGGTTTGATGATGATGAGTTGGGTAACTGGAGAGAGGTTAATATAAAAAAAGGTTGATACCAAATGTGCGCGAATACATTGACGTGTACTTTTTGTCTTTTTCCTGTTGAAGTTTTGTAAGTGCTTTGGTTATAGCCCTGATATGGCTCTACACAGTCGGCTGGGTTTTTAAACGAAAAAAGAAAAAAAGAAAAACAAACTCAAAAACAACAGAAAATTGTGTGTGTGAGGGTTGTTTTTGTTTTTTTGTTTTGTTTCTTTTTTTTTTTAGGACAGGTATTGTTTAGTATTTGCGTGAGTGTTTTGTTGTGGCTGTTAGTGTATTTGTGCGTGTGTGTGTGTGTGCGCGCGCAGCGTATGTGTGTGTGTGTGAGTGTTGTGTACGTGTTCATGTATACATTGTATGTGTGGGGGTATGTGTTTGACCATCTTGCATGTGTGTGTGTGCGTGCATGCATTTGGGAATGTGTGTGCGTGCGTTCGGGAGTGTGTGTGTGTGTGTGTGGAAAATATGGTTGCGTGTGTGTGTATGTGTGTGTGTTTTAGGTTGGGTTTTTTTTTTTTTGTATTGTGCGAATGTCTTGATATTGATATTAAAGTGTGTGGTGTGTGTGTGTTGTTTCCTGTGAGTGTGGCAGCCCTTCAGAAGCTGTGAGGGATATATGTGTTGATTTTCATATAATTGTGATCTGGTGGACTTTGTGTTAAACTGATTGTGGGGGAGAGAGTCTGTACATCATTATTATTGATATTATCATGAGTACATTATTCTGATTGGGATGATTTTTTGTTTTTTTTGCTGTTGAGGTTTTCCATGTGCTTTGAAATGGTTGTAGTGCTGATATGGCTCTATGCAGTCAGCTGGGTTTTAAACAAAAGCAAAACAAAAAATAAGTTTGTGTTTGTGGTTTTTTTTGTTTTTTTTTGTTTTTTTTGTTTCTTTTTTTTGGTTTTTTTTGAGAGAAGGTATTGTTTGGTATTTGTGAGTGTTTTGTTATTGCTATGAAAGTGTATTTGTGTGTGTGTGTGTGTGTGTGTGTGTGTGTGCGCGCGCGCGCACACGTATATGCGAAGATTGATTACTTTACCATCTCTTTTGTGTGTGTGAGTGAGTGGTGTGTGTGTGTTTATGTGTACATGTATGTGTGTGGGTGGGTATGTGTTTGACCATCTTTCATGTGTGTGTGTGTGTGTGTACGGGAGTGTGCAGGAGTGGATGTGTGTATGTAATGTGTTTGTGGTTGTGTTTTCTTTTATTTGTTTTGTGTTTTAGGGCAGGTTTTTTTTCATATTTGTGTGTGTGTGTGTGTGTGTGTGTGTGTGTGTGTGTGTGTGTGTGTGTGTGTGTGTGTGTGTGTGTGTGTGTGCATTCTCTTTTGTTTTCTTTTTGTATTAACTTTTGTTTTAGTGCATGTGTGTCATGAATGGATGACTTTTTTATTATTTTTTTTTCTAGAGACATTACCCTCTGTGTGTGCCTTTGTTTTGTGTGTTTTTTTTGAGAGGGTGGGGTAATTGGTGATGATGACAAATTGATACTGAGATGAAAGTGGGCAAAGTGTGATGTGTTTGTGGTTGTGTGTGTGTGTTTAGAATTTTTTTAGGGCAAATATTTTTTTGTATTTGTGTGTTTTGTTATGAGAGTGTGTGTGTTGTGTGTGTGCACAATTGTGTGAAGATTGATTACTTGACCATCTCTTTAGTGTGTGTGTGTGTGTGTGTGTGTGTGTGTGTGTGTGTGTGTGTGTGATGTGTGTGGGTATGTGTTTGACCATCTTTCATGTGTGTGTGTGTGTGTGTGTGTGTGTGGTGTGCGTGCGTGTGGGAGTTTGTGTGTGTGCAATGTGTTTGTGATTTTTGTGTGTGTGTGTTTCCTGTGAGTGTGACAGCCCTCCAGAAGCTGTGAGGGGTATATGTGTTTATTTTCATATCAGTGTGATTCTGGTGGAATTTGTGTTGTTGATTGTGGGGGAGAGAGTCTGTACATCATTATTACTGATATCATGATCATGAGTATTATTTTCATTGGTATGATGATGGTGATGATGATCATAATCATCATTTGTATTATTTCTTCCCATCTTTTCCTCAGAGTTAAACAGAGTGTGTGTGGGTAACTGGAGAGATGTTAAACAAAAACAAGAAAAAATCAAAACAATTGAGTGTTTTTTTTTTTTTTTTTAATTTAATTTTTTATTTTTTTATTTATTTATTTTAAAAAAATTTTTTTTTGAGGGCAGGTTTTGTTTGGTATTTGCGTGAGTATTTTGTTATTGCTATTAAAGCGTATTGTGTGTGTGTGTGTGTGTGTGCACATATGTGTGAAGATTGATTACCTGACCATCTCTTTAGTGTGTGTGTGTGTGTGAGCGAGTGTTGTGTGTGTGTTTATGTATACATGTATGTGTGTGGGTATATGTTTGACCATCTTGCATGTGTGTTTGTGCGTGTGTGTGTGTGCATGCGTTCGGGAGTGTATGTGTAATGTGGTTTGTGTGTGTGTGTGTGTGTGTGTGTTTGAGGGCAGGTATTTTTTGGGTATGTGTGCAAGTGTCTTGTTATTGATATAATTATTCTGATTGGGATGATGATGGTGATGATGTTCTTTTTTGGGTTTTTTTGCTATTGAAGTTTTCTATGTGCTTTGAAACGGTTATAGCCCTGATATGACTCTATGCAGTCAGCTGGGTTTTAAACAAAAACAAAGAAAACAATTATTGTGTTGTGTGTGTGCACGCCTATGTGTAAAGATTGATTACTTTACCATCTCTTTAGTGTGTGTGAGTGAGTGTTGTGTGTGTTTATTGTATACATGTATGTGTGTGGGTATGTGTTTGACCATGTTGCATGTGTATTTGTGAGTGTGTGTGTGTTCGGGAGTGTGTGTGTATGTGTGTTCGGGAGTGTGTGTGTGTGTGTGTGTGTGTGTGTGTGTTTTATTTTTTTAGGACAGGTTTTTTTTTGTGTGTGTTTGTGTGTCTTGTTATTGATATTAAAGTGTGTGTGTTTGTGTGTGTGTGTTGTGAGTGTCACAGCCTTTCAGAAGTTGTGATGGGTATATGTGTTTTCATATCAGTGTAATCTGGTAGACTTTGTGTTAAGCTGATTGTGCGGAAGAGAGTCTGAACATCATTAATATTTTTATCATGATCATGAGTATATTATTCTCATTAGGATGATGATGATGATGATTATTATCATCAATTGTATCATTTCTTCCCATCTTTTCCTCAGAGTTGAAACAGTGTGTGTGGGTAACTGGGGAGAGGTTAATACCGAAAAAGGTTGATACGAAATATGCACGAATGCGTTGGTTTTTGTTTGTTTGTTGTTGTTGATAATGACAAATTGATACTGAGATGAAAGTGGGCGAAGTGTGATGTGTTTGTGTGTGTGTACGACAGCCCTTCAGAAGCTGTGAGGGGTATATGTGTTGATTTTCATATCGGTGTGATTCTTATAATAATAATAATAATAATAATTACAATATTTATATAGCGCAAAATCTTGATAAAATCAAATCTAAGCGCTGAAACACACGCACGCACGCACACACGCACGCAAGCACGCACACACACACACCCACGCACACACACACACACACACACACAACCACGCGCACACACACACACACACACACACACACACACACACACACACACACACACACACACACACACACCACACACACGGCTATAAATGGGGAGAAAGAATAAAAACAATGGAAAATTATAGAGAGCATATTATATACAATTATATATTGCAATGTGATTCCCCTCCGAGTGGAGACAGGCTGCAGAGGGGATTGAGTGAGGTCAGGATTTTATGCAGAGGAGAAAAGGTGAGTTTTGAGAGCGGACTTGAAGGAGACAAAAGTAGGTTGCTGACGGACTGAGAGAGGAAGTTTGTTCCAGGAGATCGGACCAGAAACAGAAGGCTCGTGGACCATAGGTATTGAGCTTAGTGCGTGGAAAGCGAAAAGTCAAGAGGGTCGGAGGCAGAGCGGAGGGTACGTGAGGGAAGATAGATCTCAAGTAGGCTTGACAGGTAATCCGGGGCTGCGTTATTGAGGCTTTTGTAGCACATGGTGTCTAGTTTGTACTGTATGCGCTTTGATACAGGGAGCCAGTGAAGTTGTGCCAGGAGAGGAGATATGTGGTCAGCTTTTTTCTTTTTGAGTACAAGGCGTGCAGCATTGTTTTGAATGCGCTGTAGGATGTGAGTGGTGGAGGCAGGAAGACCGGACAGGAGTGAATTGCAATAGTCAATGCGAGACATTATGAAGGAGAGAACGAGTTTTGCAGTTGTTTCCACAGAGAGATACTTCCTGATCAGGCTTATACGATGGAGGTGATAGTAGCAAGATCTGGCAGTTTGAGAAACAAAGTTGTTCATGGAGAGGGTAGAGTCAATGCAGACACCAAGGTTTTTAGCTGAATCAGAAATTGGGACTGATGTGTTACATAATGGGAGAGAAAGAGGAGGCAACTGAGAAAGTTTCTGACGGGTGCCAATGAGGATAGCTTCTGTCTTATCATTTAGCTGAAGTTTGTTGTATGTCATCCAATTTTTGATGTCCGAGTAACACTCAGTGGTGCGAGTCAGGAGGCGCTGTATATTGTCAGGTGAGTCACTGTCTTGAAGTTGGGTGTCATCAGCATAGAAGTGGTGTTTTATAGAGTGGGAGTTGATGATGGTGGACAGGGGGGAGGTGTAAAGAGTGAAAAGAACAGGGCCAAGGACAGATTCTTGTGGAACACCACAGGTCAGGTATGCAGGTTGAGAGTAAGTGCCATTGATGAGAACAGTTTGTTTTCTGTTTGATAGATAAGAAGTGAACCAGGAGAGAGCAATGTCAGAGATGCCAAAAGTATGATGAAATCTAGAAAGGAGAATACCATGATCAATGGTATCAAAGGCTGCAGACAGATCAAGGAGTGTGAGGAGAGAGACTTTGCCAGTATCTGTTGCAAGGAGGAGATTGTTGAGAATGTGTAGCAAGGCAGTTTCAGTGCTATGGCACTGGCAGTAGGCTGACTGGAAAGGATTGAGGAGATTGTTGGCAGACAGGTGAGAGTTCAGTTGGTTGAGGACAACTTTTTCAAGCAGTTTTGACAAGAAAGATTAGAGATAGGCCGGTAATTTTTCAGTTCATTTGGGTCTAAATTGTATTTCTTTAGGAGAGGGTGAACAATAGCAGACTTGAAAGAATCTGGGACAGTTCCAGTTTGGAGAGAAGTGTTGATGATGTCAGTGATGAATGGGAGGAGCGTAGGGAGACAGTCAGAGTAGAGAGAACCTGGAAGAGGATCCAGTTCGCAGGTTTTGAACGACATGGATCTGATTGTGTTGAGAATTTCTTCTTGTGAGACTGGGGTAAGAGTAGTAAGAGGTGTGCCAGAGAAAGAAGGGTCAGGTGGGCATGGTTGACAGGGTGTCCTGTCAAGCCTGTCATGAAGAGTTTGTATTTTGGTGGTGAAATACTTGGAGAATACATATGGGAGTTCTTCATTTGTGTGTTTTGTTGTGGACTTTGTGTTAAGCTGTTTGTGGGGGAGAGAGTCTGTACATCATTATTATTGATATTATCATGATCATGAGTATATTATTCTCTTTGGTATGATGATGATGGTCAAACCGTTCTCATCAATGGCACTTACTCTCAACCTGCATACCTGACCTGTGGTGTTCCACAAGGATCTGTCCTTGGCCCTGTTCTTTTCACTCTTTACACCTCCCCCCTGTCCACCATCACCAACTCCCATTCTATAAAACACCACTTCTATGCTGATGACACCCAACTTCAAGACAGTGACTCACCTGATAATATACAGCGCCTGTTGACTCGCACCACTGAGTGTTACTCGGGACATTAAGAACTGGATGACACACAATAGACTTCAGCTTAATGACGACAAAACAGAAGCTATCCTCATTGGCACCCGTCAGAAACTTTCTCAGCTGCCTCCTCTTTCTCTCCCATTATGTAACACATCAGTCCCAATTTCTGATTCAGCTAAAAACCTTGGTGTCTGCATTGACTCTACCCTCTCCATGAACAACTTTGTTTCTCAAACTGCCAGATCCTGCTACTATCATCTCCATCGTATAAAGCTGATCAGGAAGTATCTCTCTGTGGAAACAACTGCAAAACTCGTTCTCTCCTTCATAATGTCTCGCATTGACTATTGCAATTCACTCCTGTCTAGTCTTCCTGCCTCCACCATTCACATCCTACAGCGCATTCAAAACAATGCTGCACGCCTTGTACTCAAAAAGAAAAAAGCTGACCACATATCTCCTCTCCTGGCACAACTTCACTGGCTCCCTGTATCAAAGCGCATACAGTACAAACTAGACACCATGTGCTACAAAAGCCTCAATAACGCAGCCCCCGATTACCTGTCAAGCCTACTTGAGATCTATGTTCCCTCACGTACCCTCCGCTCTGCCTCTGATCCTCTGACTCTTCGCTTTCCACGCACTAAGCTCAATACCTATGGTCCACGAGCCTTCTCTGTTTCTGGTCCACTCTCCTGGAACAAACTTCCTCTCTCAGTCCGTCAGCAACCTACTTTTGTCTCCTTCAAGTCCGCTCTCAAAACTCACCTTTTCTCTCCTGCATAAAATCCTAACCTCACTCAACCCTCCCCTCTGCAGCCTGTCTCCGCTCGGAGGGAATCACATGGTTATAATATATAATTGTATGCTATGCTCTCTATAATTTTCCATTGCTTTTATTCTTGCTTTTATTGCTTTTATTCTTTCTCCCCATTTATAGCCATGCGTGTGTGTGGGTGTGTGTGTGTGTGTGTGTGTGTGTGTGCGCGTGTCTGTATGTGTGCGTGCGTGTGTGTGCGAGCGTGCGTGCCTGCGTGTGTGTCTGCTTCAGCGCTTAGATTTGATTTTATCAAGATTTTGCGCTATATAAATATTGTAATTATTATTATTATTATTATTATTATCATCATCATCATTTGTATCATTTATCTTTTCCTCAGAGTTGAAACAGAGTGTGTGTGGGTAACTGGAGAGAGGTTAATAACAAAAAGGTCGATAGCAAATGTGTGCGAATGCACTGACATGTGTACTTTGTTTCATTTTTATTTTTTATTTTTTTATTTTTTTGCTTTTGAAGTTTTGTATGTGCTTTGAAATGGTTATAGCCCTGATATGGTTCTACACAGTCAGCTGGGTTTTAAACAAAAACAAAACAATTTGTGTGTGTGTGGTGTTTTTTGTTGTTGGTTTTTTTGTTTTTTGAGGCAGGTATTGTTTGGTATTTGTGTGGGTGTTTCGTTATTGATATTAAAGTGTGTGTGTGTGTGTGTGTGTGTGTGTTCGTGTGTGTGTGTGTGTGTGTGTGTGTGTGTGTATGAAGATTGATTACTTGATCATCTCTTCAGTGTGAGCGAGTGTTGTGTGTGTGTATGTGTATGCATACATGTATGTGTGTGGGTATGTGTTTGACCATCTTTCGTGTGTGTGTGTGTGCATGCGGGAATGTGTGCGGGAGTGTATGTGTGCGTGTAATGTGGTTGTGTGTGTGTTTGAGGGCGGGTATATTTTTGGTATTTGTGCGAGTGTCTTGATATTAAAATGTGTGTGTGAGAGAGAGAGAGAGAGAGAGCGCGCGGGCATCAGGTGTGCATGTGTCCTGTCTGAACACTATGTTCATGTAAGTTGTTAACACAGGTTGTACCCCCGTGGGGATACCGGGGGCTCTTTCAGTATAAATAGTATCCCCACCTTCTGGAAATTCTGTGCTAGAAATTTCCTCTTTTCTATCACTCTTTGTTTCTTTCTTCCTCCTTTGCTTTCTGTCATTTCTTCCTATCATTTTCTGCCTTGCTGGTTCATTCACCAGCATGTATTCATTAAAGTCTTGCATACTTTTTCTTAGGATGGATAATTGGGTACATGTATGAAATGCATTTTTGGCTCTATGGAGGTGAGATATGCGGAAGCAATTTTGGGTGTATGTGTTAGTGTCCTGGTTACGTTTGAATTTGTATTCAGGTGTGTTTTTTAAATCTTCTGTTCGATGAATTGGGACAGAGTGGTCAGTGCCAGGGGCATCTCCTTAGATTATGTGTGTGAATGCATTCATAAGTATACTTTTTTTCTTTTTTTTTAAATGCTGTTGAAGTATTGTGTATGTTGTGAAACTGTCATAAACCTTATATGGCTGTACGCTGTCAGCTGGGCTTTAAACAAAAATAACAATGACACAGGTTGTACTCATGCCATGGGTGGTGGTGTTTTTGAAACTGTGGACATGGAACTGCATAGTGCCATGGAATTTGTGTTGATGTAGACAGAAAATTGTCAGATTAGGAACTTTTCCCCATAGATTGTGGTTTGTGATTTACAGCACTACAATCTTTTGTTACACATTATTGTAATGTTTTCCATAGACTTCAGTAAACTTGTGATACACAACTAGTATCAGAGCAGGGCAATATGTTTTCAGTACACCATCATTGAAACTTGGCCCAGAGTTGAGTAATTCTTGTCAGAATGTTAACAAGATGAAAGCAAAGCAGTGTCGCCCTAATGACAAAAAGTTTTCAGTCCCTGTTGTCGAAGTGTTCACAAAATTCACAATTTCACAGTAAACACTGCCCACTTAGGACCTGGCCCACCCAGCTTGTCATGACAATGACGTGATATGATGTGCACAATACCCACACACTATATAGGTGGCAGCACGCTCGAAGGGAGTGCGACTGCCTTCAGGCTAGTTGCATGATGGGAAGATGTGATGCCCACCAAGAGCCTAAAGTACTGAAGGTGGCCTCACAGTCAGAAGGGAGTGTTCCCGTCTTCAGGCTGGTTTTGTGATGGGAACAATGAAGTATTGACTTCGATCTGACATGACGTGCAACCATCAAGAGCCCAGCACACTGTAGGTGGCAGCACACTCAAGATGGGAGTACCGCTGCCGTCAGGCTGGTTTTGTGATGGCAGCACAATCAGAGGGGAGTGTTCCCATTTTCAGGCTGGTTTTGTAATGGGAACAATGAACTATTGACTTCGATCTGACATGACGTGCAATCATCAAGAGCCCAGCACACTGTAGGTGGCAGCACACTCAAGATGGAGATGGCTGCTGCCTTCAGGCTGGTTTTGCGATGGCAGCAGTCTAGTGCTAATGTCCACCAAGAGTCCAGTACTCTGTAGGTGGCAGCACACATGCAGGAGTGACCTCAACCTCTGGTGGGCCATGTATTGGGACTATGCTGACATTTTGAGTGTGCAGCACTTTGCTGTTGGGTCAGATCATGGCTGTGGTGGGCCATTTGGAAATGGTAGCTCGTTGATATGGGAAAAAGTCCTTTGTTGCTTTCATAGTGTTTGTATTTACAGGTTTGTGCTAGGTCAGGTGGAAAGAGAGAGAGGAAAGGAAAAATAGGAAAAAAAGAAAAAAAGGGGAGGGAAAAAGGGAAACGTTCTGTGTGTTAGCAAGAGAAGAATGTAGCCCATACAAGAACAGAAAGCAGCACAGCAGCAACAACAAATACATGACTATGACAGTTCCTGGACCAGTTTTGTGTGCATGTGTGGAATGGGTGTGACGTGCTGATTTAAAAAAAAAAAAAAAAGTCAGAAAAGAAAAAAAGAAAAGAAAAAAAAAAACATACTGTGTAGATTGCAAACCTGTTTCTAGAAAGATCTTCGGTGGTTCATGACTGGCTGCTGGCAGCATGGGACACCTACAGTATTATGATGTGACAGTGCGTCATTGTGATCTTCATCCTGTGACACTGTGTGCTGTTACCTGTCAGAAACGTGCAGTCACATGCAGTCGTCATCGTGATCTTCACTGTTTGATCAGGAATTGTTCGCAACGCTCGTTGGAAAAAGGCGCTCGGCATAAGCAGTTTCAGTCTTGGTTGGATCATGGGGGACATTAGCGGCAACCTTGTGATCGTCACTGCGTCTTGGTGGATTGTGTAAAATGTGAAGTGACAACATAATCATTGTGATCTTCAGTGCATCATAAGTGGTGTGATATGCATGTATTGTGTGAAGGCTGAACTGGTGCACTCCGTGATCAGTTTCGGTTGTTGGAAAAAGACTGTGTGCAGAAGATGGTGGACAAAGGCAAAGAAAACTCCTCCATCACATATTTGCAGTGATTTTTTTTAAAGTGGATCTGTGGTGTCATGGGGCACTACTTTTCCTGGAGTGACAGACCAGGGGACCACTTTTCCTGGTGGCAGGGATGCTTATGATTGTGGTGTGAAGAACTCAAGTTCCTGGGAATGAATGACTTTGTGGTGTGTGGAGGCCTGAAGTTCCTGGGAACAAAATGACCCTGTGTTTCATGTGATTCGTACAGGACTTAAGTTCCTGGGAAGGAATGACCTTGTGTATTATGGCAGTGTGTGGGGGACTTAAGTTTCTTAGGATAGATAAACAACCATCTTTTATGATGGTGCATGTGAGCTGAGGGCTGTTTGGATCTGTAATGTGTGTCCCTTTACTTTGTGATGTGGAGTGTGTAGAATTGGGTTGAAAGTGTGAATGTTGTGTTGTGTGTATTCAGCGTATGCTAGTGTGAGATGGATTATTTTTCTTGCCTTTCTTCCCTTGTCATTTTCTTTTAATACTGTGTATGGGTTTTCTGTATGTGCATTTTTTAGGTTTTGTTTTTGAAGGGGCATGTAGTATTTGTGTGTGCATATGGTGTGTGTGTGAGTTACGTGTGTGTGTGTGCTTTTTTTTTTCTTTGACGTATATGTGTGTTCTTGTATTTTTTTTTCAAATCCTCTGATGTATGGTTTCTCACTTTGCTGGGCATGGGACAGGGGTGGGTGATGGTGGCGGTGGTGATGGTGGTTGGTTTATGTGGACATGGGTGTGTGTTTGTGTGGACATGGGCCTGTGTGTGTGTGTGTGTGTGTGTGTAGTTTGGTGCACATGTGCTCAAATACACTGATTCTTCTTCTGATGAGTCTGCATTTTGAAAAAGTACAAGTAATTTTCCTCAAATTAAATTTGCAAGACAAAACCCAGAAAGAGAGAAAAGGAAAAAAAAGACATGCTCCATGATACGAATAGTAAGAACCTAACATAGAAAAAAAAATGACAACAAGGAGCTCTTAGACAAGAGATTAGACAAGATTCAAAACAACCAAAAAAGTGAAGAGCAAGGAAGTCTCCTTATTACAAAAATTGGAAAACACATAAAAACGTAAAACAGAGAGATGGTGTAGCTTCAAGCATAGCTAAGATTAAAGAGTGACTCACAATTCTTGGGAACAATTTGATGGACCACCTCTCCTCCTTAAAAAAACAAACAAACAAAAAATAACAGCAATGAAGAAAAAACAAAAAGTACAGTTTGTGCTGACATTTAGGCAAAATTGTTCACTTGACAACGGTGGAAATAGGAAAGTTCAGGGTTCATTACTCTCTCACTCATGAATTCATAGTCTGTCATTCATTAGCTTATCTGTTTGATTTCACAGTTACTGTTGTTCTCAAAGTTGACTGTTGTTTTCTAAGTTACTGTTCTCTGAATTTCTGTTGTTGTCCAGGTTATTATTATCCGTTGCTCTCCAGGTTACTGTTCTCCACGTTACTGTTCTCATTACTATTGTTCGCCATATTACTGTTGTTTACCAAGTTACTGTTGTTCTCCCCCTCCGGTGGGGACGCTGGGTACTCTTTCAGTATGAATAATATCCCCACCTTCCAGAAATTGTATGCTAGAAATTTCCTCTTTTATGCCATGCTTCTTTGCTTTCTGTCATTTCTTCCTATCATTTTTTGCCTTACTGGTCCATTCAGTGATTCACCTGTATGTGTTTGATAAAGTCTTCATACATTTTCTTAGGATTGATAATTGGGTACATGTATTAAGTGCATTTTTGACTCTAGGGAAATGAGATATGCGGAAGCAATTTTAGGTAATTTAGGCCTGTTTTTGCTACATGCTCTAGTGTCCATAGTTATGTTTAAATTTGCATTCAGGGATGTTTTTTTAATTCCCTTGTGTGATAAATTGGACTGGTCAGTGCGAGGGACATCTTAGATTATGTGCACGAATGCGTTGACAGCCATGATATGACTTCACAGTCATTGAGTCAGCTGGTCTTTAAACAAAAAATAGCAATAAGTGTTATTCTTCTCGTTACTTCTGTTCTCCTGTTTACTCTTGTTCTCCAGTTTACTCTTGTTCTCTAGTTTACTCTTGTTCTCCACGTTACTCTTGTTCTCCAGGTTAATGTTCAAGTTTCGGAAGTTTTCTAACTTTCTGTTCAATTTCTGTTCGATTACTGTTGTTGTCCAGCTTACGGTTGTTCTCCAAGTTACTGTTGTTCTCCAGATTACTAAATATTCTCAAAGTCACTGGTCACATTACAGGTGCTCTTTAAGTTAGTTGTTCTCCAAGTGACTGGTGTCTCCAATTGGTTGTTCTGCAAGTTAAGGTTGTTATTCCAGTTACAAGTTAATTTGATATTTTCTATCAAAGTGAAATAGGTGAATTTAGATTTCCATTGCTTTTACAACTTCTATTATTTCATTAGGTGTGTTGTAATGTTAAATTAGAATATTTTGATTTTAGATGTTCTTTTTTAGAATATAATTTACAGACTGTGTTGGTAATATCATTGTGGAATACATATTGCAGTTGCTCTGAGTATCTAGTATTGTGATAACATTGGGGAACACATTTGACTTGCTCTGAGTATCTTGTTATTTTTATGATAATGTTTTATATAACATATTCCAGTTGATCTGAATATCTCAACATTATGACAATGATAACTAATATTGTGGACTAGCTATTTCAGCCTGTTGCTCTGAGTATCTTATGGTTATAATGATGTAAGTACCTTAGCATGATTATGATGACATAGCGTATTATGATCACATAGCATGAATGTGATTACATAGCATGATTATTTTTATATATAACATGGCATGATTATGATTATATAGGTATCTTAACATGATTATGATGACAGCATAATTATGATTACATAGCATGATTATGATGACATAGCATGATGATGATGACATAGCATGATTACGATGACATTATGGAGCGCATAGTCCAGCTGCTCACAGACCGGGAGCATTATGATAGTAGAACATGCAGGACTGTCCAAAATATTGGTATTTTCTGAATGATGATTGATGTAGACATGCATTGAATAGGGGATGTTGGGAGAAGGGAAATGTGGGAGAGGAAAAATGGGTAGGGAGAGGTGTTCGGGAGGGAGGGAAAAGTTAGGGAATGAGGGAAGGGGAAATGGAGGAGGTTGAGAGGGAGGGAAAGGGTTGGGAAGAGAGGAAAGGGGGTTGGGGTGGGAGGGAAGGGGGTTTGGGTGGAGGGAAGGGGATTGGGGTGGGAGGGAAGGGGGTTGGGAAGGGGTTGGGATGGGTGGGAAGGGGTTGGGGTGGGATGGAAGGGATAGGGAGGGAGAGGGTTGGGAGGGAGGGGGTCTGGGGAGGAGGGAGGTGGGACAGGGTGTGCGTGTGAATGTGTGTTTCGGATGTAACGGCTTGTTTTCTTTCTGTTTCAGATGAGAAGTCACCTGGAGATGATGGTGGACCTTCTGAACTAAAGATAAGTGGTTTATATGTCTATTAATGTTTAAACGTTTTCTTTGTTGATGGGCATGCATGGTGGGTGTTTTCATGTTTCTATAAGCCAGACACTGACATGGCTTACAGGATTTTTAACATGCATATTACATGCGTATTTGACATTTTTTGTGCGTATACACAGGAAAGGATGGGTCTGGACAGTGGCAGGACTGCCTACATGCTGACCTGGAAGATTGGGAAAAAACTCCATCTTTTTCCCACCAGGCAGAGGCTCTAGGCGGATCGAACCCAGACCTTCCTATTGGAAGGCAGACATTTACCCACATTGCTACTATGCCCATTTTATTGGTTTAAAGCTGTTGCAGTTAAATTTGTCATAGCATTGAGTTACAATAGTTGTATCATTGATAGCTTGTACAAGTATGAATGATAGCATTTAATTGGTTATTGAGTATTTTTTAAATTAGTTTATGTAGGGCATTTGTATTAAATTCAGCTCTGTTGCTATATCATACTTTGAAGATTATAAGTTGTTTCAGTTGTAATGTGTAGGAATAATCAACTTACACTTGTACTATGTATGAAAAATAATGTTTTTTTAGGTCATGTTATCTGTGTTTAATGTTAGGTCTAAAATTCATTTTTATATAAGCTATGGAAATTGAAAAGTATGGGAGTGGGGGTGGGCAGTATTATTTGTGGTTTTGCATTTTAGATATTACATCTGTTTCTTTTTTGTTTTGGTCTTATGTTTGCAGATACAATTTCCCTGGAGGACAAGGATGATGGTGGTCTTCAGAGCCAAGATGCCGGCACTAAATATCGATTGAAGAATTAAGTCAAGCCATGGAATCCGGTCAGGGAAAGTAATTTTTGTTGATTATGTGCTGTCATGTTTTAAACCTTTATTTCTTCAGGTGAGATATCATGTTTTAAACCTTTATTTCTACAGGTGTGAAATCATGATTAACCTTTGTTTCTGCAGGTGTGATGTCTTGTTTGAAACCTTTGTTTCTACAGGTGAGACATGTTTTAAACCTTTATTTCTACAGGCGAGACATCGTTTTTTAGACCTTTATTTCTACAGGTGAGACATCATGTTTTAAACCTTCGTTTCTGCAGGCGAGACATCATGTTTTAAACCTTTATTTCTACAGGTGTGACATCCTATTTAAACCTTTGTTTCTGCAGGTGAGACTTGTTTTAAACCTTTATTTCCACAGGTGAGACATGTTTTAAACCTTTCTTTCTACAGGTGAGACATCATGTTTTAACTTTTGTTTCTGCAGGTGTTACGTCTTGTTTTAAACCTTTATTTCTACAGGTGAGACATCATGTTTTAAACCTTTGTTTCTGCAGGTGTGATGTCTTGTTTTAAACCTTTATTTCTACAAGTGAGACATGTTTTAATCCTTCATTTCTACAGGTGAGACATAATGTTTTAATCCTTTATATCTACAGGTGAGACATCATGTTCTAAACATCTATTTCTACAGGTGAGACATAATGTTTTACACCTTTATTTCTACATGTGAGACATCATGTTGTAAACATTTGTTTCTGCAGGTGTGATGTCTTGTTTTAAGTCTTTATTTCTACAGGTGAGACATCATGTGTGTGATGTCTTGTTTTAAATCTTTATTTCTACAGGTGAGACATCATTTTTAAACCTTTGTTTCTACAGGCGAGACATGTTTTAAACCTTTGTTTCTGCAGGTGTGATGTCTTGTTTTAAACATTTATTTCTACAGGTGAGACATCATGTTTTAAACCTTTATTTCTACAGGTGAGACATGTTTTAAACCTTTGTTTCTGCAGGTGTGATGTCTTGTTTGAAACCTTTGTTTCTACAGGTGAGACATGTTTTAAACCTTTATTTCTACAGGCGAGACATCGTTTTTTAGACCTTTATTTCTACAGGTGAGACATCATGTTTTAAACCTTCGTTTCTGCAGGCGTGACATCTTCTTTTAAACCTTTATTTCTACAGGTGAGACATCGGTTTTAAACCTTTATTTCTACAGGTGAGACATCATGTTTTAATCCCACATTTCTACAGGTCTGGCATCTTCTTTTAAGCATTGATTTCTACAGGTGAGACATCTTGTTTTAAACCTTTATTTCTACAGGTGAGATATGTTTTAAACCTTTGTTTCTGCAGGTGAGACATGTTTCAATCCTTCATTTCTACAGGTATGGCGTCATCTTTTAATCCTTTATTTCTGCAGGTGAGACATGTTTCAAACCTTTGTTTCTACAGGTGAGGCATCATGTTTTAAACCTTTCTTTCTACAGGTGAGACATCATGTTTTAAACCTTTGTTTCTGCAGGTATGATTTTGTGTTTTAAACCTTTATTTCTATAGGTGAGACATCATTTTTTAACCTTTGTTTCTGTAGGTGTGATGGTTTGTTTAAAGCCTTTATTTGTACAGGTGAGACATCATGTTTTAAGCCTTTATTTCTACAGATGAGGCATGTTTTGAATGTTTATTTCTGCAGGTGTGATGTCTTGTTTTAAACCTTTATTTGTACAGGTGAGGCATCACGTTTGAAACCTTTGTTTCTACAGGTGAGACATGTTTTAATGCTTCATTTCTACAGGTGTGGCGTCTTCTTTTAATCCTTTACTTCTACAGGTGAGACATCATGTTTTAAACCTTTATTTCTACAGGTGAGACATCTTGTTTTAAACCTTTATTTCTACAGGTGAGACATGTTTTAAACCTTTGTTTCTACAGATGAGGCATCATGTTTTGAATGTTTGTTTCTGCAGGTGTGATGTCTTGTTTTAACCCTTACAGTGCCAGATGATGTAATTAAAGCGTGCATCGCCATTGCCAGGGCGCATTTTCCGAATTAGTGTAATAATTCATAAAAAATTCCTGAAGCTAAAGGAGACAAAATAGACAATAACATGTTGAATAAAGTTTGTTGCAAAATGATTTCTCTTCAAAATGACACTCACAGAAAGACATAATATGAACATTTGAATTTTTGGTGAATGACATCTTGTTTTAAACCTTTATTTCTACAGGTGAGACATGTTTTAAACCTATATTTCTACAGGCGAGGCATGTTTTAATCCTTTATTTCTACAGATGTAGCGTTGTCTTTTAATCCTTTATTTCTACAGGTGAGACATGTTTTAAACCTTTAATTCTACAGGTGAGACATCATGTTTTAAACCTTTATTTCTACAGGTGAGGCATCATGTTTTAAACGTTTGTTTCTGCAGGTGTGACGTCTTGTATTAAACCTTTGTTTCTATAGGTGAGACATGTTTTAAACCTTTTTTCCTACAGGTGAGTCATCATGTTTTAAACCTTTATTTCCGTAGGTGTGATATCTTGTTTTAAACCTTTATTTCTACAGATGAGGCATCATGTTATGAAAGTTTGTTTCTGCAGGAGTGATGTCTTGTTGTAAACCTTTATTTGTACAGGTGAGACATCATGTTTTAAACCTTTGTTTCTACAGGTGAGACATGTTTTAATCCTTTTTTTTTCTATAGTGTGGCGTTTTCTTTTAATCCTTTATTTCTACAGGTGAGACATCATGTTTTAAACCTTTATCTCTACAGGTGAGACATGTTTTCCACCTTTTTTACATGCGAGACATGTTCTAAACCTTTGTTTCTACAGGTGAGGTATCATGTTTTAAACATTTGTTTCTGCAGGTGTGACGTCTTGTTTAAAACTTTTGTTTCTACAAGTGAGACATCATGTTTTAAACCTTTTTTTTCTAGAGGTGGGAGATCATGTTTTAAACCTTTGTTTCTGCCGGTGCTATGTCTTGTTTTAAACCATTATTTCTACAGGCGAGACATCATGTTTTAAACCTTTATTTCTTCAGGTGAGACATCCTGTTTTAAACCTTTGTTTCTGCAGGTGTGAAGTCTTGTTTTAAACCTTTATTTCTACAGGTGAGACGTCACCATTATTTCTATAGGTGAGACATGCTTAAACCTTTGTTTCTGCAGGTGTGACATTTTGTTTTGAATCTTTTTTTTAAAATCTATTTCTAAAGGTGAGACATGTTTTAAACCTTTATTTCTACAGGTGAGGCATCATATATTAAACATTTTTTTCTACAGGTGAGATGTCACGTTTTAAACCTTTATTTCTTCTGGTGAGCCATCATGTTTTATTCCTTTATTTCTACAGGTGAGATATTTTAAACCTTCATTTCTGCGGGTGAGACATCATGTTTTATATCTTTGTTTCTGCAGGTGTGACATCATGTTTTAAACCTTTGTTTCTGCAGGTGTGACGTCTTGTTTTATACCTTTATTTCTACAGGTGAGACATCATGTTTTAAACCTTTATCTCTACAGGTGAGACATCATGTTTTCCACCTTTTTTACATGTGTGACATCATGTTCTAAACCTTTGTTTCTACAGGTGAGGTATCATGTTTTAAACCTTTGTTTCTGCCAGTGCGACGTCTTGTTTTAAACCATTATTTCTACAGGCGAGACATCACCATTATTTCTATAGGTGAGACATGTTTAAACCTTTGTTTCTGCAGGTGTGACATTTTGTTTTAAATCTTTCTTTTTTTAATCTGTATTTCTAAAGGTGAGACATCATGTTTTAAACCTTTGTTTCTACAGGTGAGACATGTTTTAAACCTTGGTTTCCGCAGGTGTGATGTGTTGGTTTAAACCTTTATTTTTGCAGGTGAGACATATTTTAAACCTTTATTTCTACAGGTGAGACATCATGTTTTAAACCTTTATTTCTACAGGTGAGACATGTTTTAAACCTTTGTTGCTGCAGGTGTGATGTCTTGTTTTATACGCTTATTTCTACTGATGAGACATCATGATTTAAACCTTTATTTCTACAGGTGAGACATGTTTTAAACCTTTGTTTCTACAGGTGAGACATGTTTTAAACCTTTGTTTCTTCAGGTGTGACATCTTGTTTTAAACCTTTATTTCTACAGGTGAGACATCATGTATTAAACCTTTATTTCTACAGGTGAGATGTCAGGTTTTAAACCTTTGTTTCTGCAGGTGTGACATTTTGTTTTAAATCTTTTTTAAATCTCTATTTCTACAGGTGAGACATGTTTTAAACCTTTATTTCTACAGGTGAGGCATCATATATTAAACATTTTTTTCTACAGGTGAGACGTCACGTTTTAAACCTTTATTTCTTCTGGTGAGCCATCATGTTTTAGTCCTTTATTTCTACAGGTGAGTTATTTTAAACCTTCATTTCTGCGGGTGAGACATCATGTTTTAACCCTCTGGGCCCAAATGCGACCTACAGGTCGCAACGCTTTGTGTGACCGTATTCCGAGTGCACACTGTACGTCGCCACAGCACAGTGGGTCAAACAGCCGGTCTCGCTCTATTTTTATATTATCCAATCAGAATAATTCCTTCCCAGTCGCTGCAGAACACTTCAATTTGCACATGGCAGCCTCCATTGTGATAGTTTGGTGTACGTTTTGTCAGTTTTCACAATGAAAAGATCAACTCCTCAACCTTCGACCTCTCGTGAGGCAAACGAGCTCCAGCGTTTTTTCACCACTGAGCAATTGCTCGAAGCTTTGTATGATTCCGATTCAGATAAGCAGGTAGTCCTTTCTGTAATACTTTTACACTGTTTTTTGTGGTTGTTTGTCAGTAGTTTGTCTCTTATGCATGCATTACTACGATGGGGTAGATTTTCAGTGCACTCTGCTCAGGAGCCCAGGAATAGTGTATTGTATGGCTCAGGGGGCTAGGGCTCAAAGGGTTAAATCTTTGTTTCTGCAGGTGTGATATCATGTTTAAACCTTTGTTTCTGCAGGTGTGACGTCTTGTTTTATACCTTTATTTCTACAGGTGAGACATGTTTTAAACCTTTGTTTCTATAGGTGAGACATCATGTTTTAAACCTTTATTTCTGCAGGTGAGACATCAGGTTTTAAACCTTTGTTTCTGCAGGTGTGACGTCTTGTTTTATACCTTTATTTCTACAGGTGAGACATGTTTTAAACCTTCAATTCTACTGGTGAGGCATGGTATATTGAACCTTTATTTCTACAGGTGAGATGTAACGTTTTAAACCTTTATTTCTACAGCAGAGAGATCATGTTTTAATCCTCTAGTTCTACATGTGAGACATGTTTTAAACCTTTATTTCTACAGGTGAGACAATATGTTTTAAACGTTTATTTCTACAGGTAAGACATCATATTTTTAACCTTTGTTTCTACAGGTGAGACATGGTGTTTTTTAAACCTTTGTTTCTGGAGGTGTGATGTCTTGTTTAAAAACCTTTATTTCTACAGGTGAGACATGTTTTAAACCTTTAGTTTTGCAGGTATGACGTCTTGTTTTAAACCTTTATTTCTACAGGTGAGACATCATGTTTTAAACCTTTATTTCTACAGGTTATGTGTTATGTTTTTTTAAACCTTTATTTCTACAGGTAAGACATGTTTTAAACCTTTATTTCTACAGGTGAGAGATGTTTTAAACCTTTGTTTCTACAGGTGAGACATCTTGTTTTAAACCTTTATTTCTACAGGTGAGACATGTTTTTAAACATTTACACTACGCACAAAAAGTTAAGGATCACTATGAGAAAACAAGTGCGTAATAAACTCTGTTCGCTACTGTTATTTATTTCTCAGTCCAGCCAAATTGTTATGAATTCTTGTTCAGCTGTAAGTGGGCGATGTTGTGTTAGTGCGAAAATTGTACGGGATTCTCTACTACTGAGCTTGGCCGCAAACGGAAAAGCGGAAACTTGCGAAAAAGGACCTTTTTTTGGACCGTTCTGCCTGAACACATTGCACAAGCCAGATGGAAAAACCATTATGCACGTGCAAGCACTGCTGTTTATGTGTGAGATTCTGTCTGTTGCTTGGCTTTATAAGAAGACATTCCACCAGTAGTAGGCCTGATCTGACAATGCCTCCACGACGAAACTTGAGCGAGTTTGAGAGGGGACGAGCTGTTGCATGGTTCCAAGATGGTGTTCCCAAGCGAGAAGTGGCCAGGCGACTTCAGGTGTCCATCTCGGTCATTGTCAGACTGATTCAACGCTTCACAGCCACTGGGAGGGTCCATGAAAGACGCAGATCTGGTCGACCGAAGAAGACAAACCCACGTGAAGATCGTCTCATTGAACGACAAGCCCTGCAGACAAGAACAGCCTCTTCCAGCATCATTCGAAGGCAGCTGAGGGTGGCTACTAACATCAACATCAGCCAGCAGACCATACGGAACCGCCTTCATGGGTTTAACCTCCGTTCTCGTCGCCCAGCTGTACGGCCACGCTTAACTCCAGCCCATAGGGCAGCACGCCGCGCCTTCTGCAGACGTCACGTGAGGTGGACACGTCGGCAATGGTCCCAGGTCCTGTTCAGTGATGAATCACGCTTCACCATGAACCACAACGACGGCCGACTGAGGGTGTGGAGGCGCCCAGGACAACGCTTTATTGACACCACTGTCCAAGAAAAGGTTGCCTTTGGTGGAGGTTCTGTAATGGTCTGGGGGACCTTCAGCCTTCACCACAGAACACCCTTGTATCATGTACAGGGTAACCTGACTGGCCTCCGATACCGGGATGAGATCCTTCGACCGCTGGCTGTGCCTACACTGCAGCAGATGGGACCGACGGCTGTCTACCAGGATGACAACGCTCGCCCCCACAGGGCAAGGGTGGTCAACGACTTCCTGCAGCAGTCTGGAGTCAACAGAATGGAGTGGCCAGCATGCAGTCCTGATCTCAACCCGATTGAGAACATCTGGGATGAGCTGGATCGCAAAGTGAGGAGCAACCACCCCCCTCCCAGGGATGCCCAACACCTCTACCAGATGCTGCAGGCTGAGTGGCAGGCGCTTCCACAGAGGATCTTCACCAACCTGGTCAACTCGATGAGGACTCGCTGTGTCGAGTGCCAGAACAGCCATGGCGGTTACACGCATTACTGAACTTTTGGGAGCATCAGAATGCCCTGTCTTGTGATTTCAATGACCTTGGGAAATCAAATTTCGATACGTACCCACTTTGATCAAATGTACACACCAAACGATTGCTCGAAATTGAAGGCAATTGTGTATCGTTATCGCTAAAGCATGGAATTAAATGTTTGCCAAACTTCAACGCATTGGCTTTCTTATTTTGAAAGTTATGACTTTTTGTGCAAGTGATCCTTAACTTTTTGTGCGTAGCTTATTTCTTCAGTTGAGACGTCATGTTTTAAACCTTTTTTTCTGCAGGTGTGACATCTTGTTTTGAACCTTTATTTCTACAGGTGAGACATGTTTTAAACCTTTATTTCTACAGGTGAGATGTCATGTTTTAAACCTTTGTTTCTAAAGGTGAGACATCATGTTTTAAACCTTTGTTTCTTTAGGTGAGACATCGTGTGTGTGTGTGTGTGTGTGTACATTGTGATGTCTTTGCATGCTAAGCATTTTGACTTTTGTTTTCAACAGGAGACTTCGATGATGATGACTGACAGTGACACAGTCCAAAATTAAGATAAGTATTAATGATTTCAGATTTTAGATGACGTGTGTGTGTGTGTGTGTGTGTGTGTGTGTGTGTGTGTGTGTGTGTGTGTGTGTGTGTGTGTGTGTGTGTGTGTGTGTGTGTGCGTGCGTGCGTGTGTGTGCGTGTGCAATATGATGTCTTTGCATGCTATGCATTTTGACTTTTGTTTTCAACAGGAGACTTCGATGATGATGACTGACAGTGGCACAGTCCAAAATTAAGATAAGTATTGATGATTTTCAGATTTTAGATGATTTATTCAATTAGGTTACAAGCCCTTGTGAGAGGGATAAGTGTTATGCTTAGTGTGTTTGTACAAGTTTGGTAGGTTTAGATTTTATGCAGGGTTTTCTCTTCCCCCCGTTGGGTTGCCGGGGGCTCTTTCAGTATAAATAGTATCCCCACCTTCTGGAAATTCTTTGCTAAAAATTTCCTTTTTTCTGTCACTCTTTGTTTCTGCCTTGTTACCTTGCTTTCTGTCATTTCTACTTATTTTCTGCCTTAATGGTCCATTCACCTGTTTTTTCGATAAAGTCTTACATACTTTTTCTTCGGATTGATAATTGGGTACATGTATTGAATGCATTTTTGGATCTGGGGAGGTGAGATATGTGGAAGCAATTTTAGGTGATCTATGCCTGTTTTTATGTATGTTTTGGTGTCCTTATGTGTGCTTATATTTGTGGTCAGGTGTGTTTTTTAAATCTCCCCTGTGCGATAGATCGGACAGAATGGTCCTACGCCAGGGGCATGTCCTTGGATTATGTGCGCGAATGCATTGATGTTTTTTTTTTCCTGTTGAAGTTTTGTGTGTTTTGAAGCGGTTATAGCCCTGATATGGCTCTGCACAGTCAGCTGGGCTTTAAACAACAATAAAAAGAGAAAAAAAAGAGTTTTCTTTGTGTTCAACAAGTGACGTAGTCCATTAAGTATTTGGAGAATATGGTGGTGGTGGTGGTGGGTGAGTTTGGATGTGGGTTTATATATATGTGTGTGTGTGTACAATGTGATGTCTTTACATGCTAAGCATTTTGACTTTTGTTTTCAACAGGAGAGTTCAATGATGGTGATTGACAATGGCACAGTCCAAAATTAAGGTAAGTATTAATGATTTTCAGATTTTAAGTGATTTATTCATTTAGGTCATAGACCCTTGTGAGGGGGATAAATATTATGCATAGTGTGTGTGTACAAGTTTGATCTGTTTAGATGTTACGTAGGGTTTCCTTTGTGTTCAACAAGTGAGGTAGTCCATTAAGAATATGGACAAATGTGGTGCTGTCTTATGTGTGTGTGTGTGTGTGTGTGTTTATATGCGTGTTTTCAGTGTTGATTGTAGGCCGCAGGATTCACGCGATTTTTTTCTTTTGCCCGCAAAAAATCGAGCCATTTTTGACTGGAGGGGGGGCCTGCCCCCCATTTTTGAAAATCCTAAAATCAACACTGGTGTTTTTGTATGTGTGTGTTTATATGTGTTCATGTACAATGTGATGTTTTTGCATGCTAAGCATTTTGACTTTTGTTTTCAACGGGAGAGTTTGATGATGATGACTGACAGTGGCACAGTCCAAAATTAAGATAAGTATTAATGGTTTTTAGATTTTAGATGCTTTATTCATTTAGGTTTTATACCCTTGTGATGGGGAGAAGTATTAATATGCATTGTGTGTGGGTACAAGTTTGATCTGTTTAGATGTTACACAGGGTTTTCTTTGTGTTCGACAAGTGACGTAGTCATCGAGAATATGGAGAATGTGGTGGTGGTGTGTGTGTTTTGTGTGTGTGAGAGAGAAATGTGCTTGTGTGTGTGTGTGTGTGTGTGTGTGTGTGTGTGTGTGTGTGTGTGTGAAAGAGAGAGAGAGAGAATGTGTGTGTACACTTACATACCTTTGTACATCTTGATTTGTTTCTTTTAACAGGTGAGATACTCCATCAAGAGAGGCAGTGAAGTGATGACATCCTCAACTAAGGTAAGTATTGTGGGGGGTATGTGTGTGTTTATGTGCGTGTATGTGTGTGTGTGTGTTTGCGTGTGTGTTTCCCGATTCATAATTTGTATGGTGTTTTTCATTTTTTTCTATAGGTGTGATGTCCCACCGGGGTCAGTAGTTGAACACTATGGAGAAAATGTTCTTTCTACAGGTATGATGTCCCATCAGGGTCGATAGTTGAACACTATGGTGATGATTTGAGATGTTCTTTGTACAGGGGTTATGTCCCATCAAGATTGATGACTAAACAAACAATGTGATGATGTTTCAAAATTGCAGATGACCACAGATACAGATGTGTTGAAGCTTTTTCTGAATACTGGGTACATGTTGTCATGATGTTAGCATCAAGTGTGGTAGGATGTGTGTATCGTAAGCCAGTAAAAGTCTACATGTTGTCATGATGTTAGCATCAAGTGTGATAGAGTGTGTGTATCATAAGTCAGTAAAAGTCTGTGTTGTCATGATGTTAGCATCAAATGTGGTAAGAGTATGTATCGTAAGCCAGTAAAAGTCTACATGTCGTGATATTAGCATCAAATGTGATTAGAGTGTGTGTATCGTAAGTCAGTAAAAGTCTGTTGTCATGATGTTTGCATCAAACGTGGTAAGAGTATGTATCGTAAGCCAGTAAAAGTTTACATGTCATGATGTTAGCATCATGTGTGATAAGAGTGTGTGTATCATAAGTCAGTAAAAGTATGTGTTGTCATGATGTTAGCATCAAGTGTGATAAGAGTGTGTGTATCGTAAGTCAGTAAAAGTATGTGTTGTCATGATGTTAGCATTAGCATCAAGTGTGATAAGAGTGTGTGTATCGAAAGCCAGTAAAAGTACATGTCATGTTTGCATCAAGTGTGATAGGGTGTGTGTATCATAAGCGAATAAAAGTCTACATGTTGTCATGATGTTAGCATCAAGTGTGATAGAGTGTGTGTATCGTAAGCCAGTAAAAATCTACATGTTGTCATGATGTTAGCATCAAGTGTGATAGAGTGTGTGTATCGTAAGCCAGTAAAAGTTTACATGTTGTCATGATGTTAGCATCAGGTGTGATAGGGTGTGTGTATCGTAAGCCAGTAAAAGTCTACATGTTGTCATGATGTTAGCATCAAGTGTGATAGAGTGTGTGTATCGTAAGCCAGTAAAAGTCTACATGTTGTCATGATGTTAGCATCAGGTGTGATAGGGTGTGTGTATCGTAAGCCAGTAAAAGTCTGTTGTCATGATGTTGGCATCAGGTGTGATAGGGTGTGTGTATTGTAAACCAGTAAAAGTCTGTTGTCATGATGTTGGCATCAGGTGTGATAGGGTGTGTGTATTGTAAACCAGTAAAAGTCTACATGTTGTCATGATGTTGGCATCAGGTGTGATAGGGTGTGTGTATCGTAAGCCAGTAAAAGTCTGTTGTCATGATGTTGGCATCAGGTGTGATAGGGTGTGTGTATTGTAAACCAGTAAAAGTTTTGGTTTTTTCTTTTGCATGTAGTCTTCAGTTCACTGATGTATGTATTGTTGAACTTATTTTTTAGCATTCAGATCTTGCTCAGATGTGGATGTGCACATACTGTGCAGGTGGTGTGTTGCTGCACAGTCAGCATACTGCATCTTTGATGGGTGTGTATGCTGGATGTTTTATGTTTCCATGAGCTGCCACACACTGACATGACTTGACAAGATGTTTAACATGTGTACTTGATACTCTGATGCGTATACACATGGAACTGTTTTAGGCACAAAAGGTTTGCACATTTGTTATAATTTGTGCAACATATACTCCTAATCATAATTTAAGGGCCACTTCTTCCTTCCTCTCTAATTTTAAGTTGAAATAATTGACAATGTTTAGAATTGATTCTATGTTTTATTTCATCATTTCCACACCTGTTTTGGAAAAAGAAATTAGCACAATGACCCATTAGTGAACAGCACATGCATTTAAAGGAACATCCCCCCCTTTTCAAAAAACAAAGTGTCAGATTTGGCCAATCTGTTTTCAATATCGCGTGTGTCCGCCCCGAGCCTGGATGCATGCTTCACAGCGCCGATGCATCGACCCCACAAGGGTACGGAGTGTGTCCTGAGGGATGGCCGCCCACTCGATCTGCAGGATGTCGACCAGCCTGGCCAGGGTGCCCGGTGGGGGGTGGTTGTCCCTGATGCGCCTCCCGAGCACATCCCAGAGGTGTTCAATTGGGTTCAGGTCAGGTGAGCACGCTGGCCAGGCCATACGGACGACTTCATGCTGCTCCAGGAAGTCGGTCACAAGGCGTGCTCGATGCACAGGTGCATTGTCGTCCTGGAAGATGGCGCCTTGACCAAGGTCCACAAGCGCAGGCAGTGCCACGGCCGCCAGAACCTCGTCCCGGTACCGGACCCCGTTCAGGATGCCGTCAATGGGGAGCAGGGGGGTCCGGGTACCACGGCTCATGCCACCCCACACCATCACCGACCCGCCGCCGTACCGGTTATGCTCTTGGACAGTGGCGTCAGCGAACCTCTCCCCTTGACGTCGCCACACCCGAGCCCGGCCATCGTTAAAGGTCAGGGTGAACCTGGACTCATCCGAAAACAAGACCCGGGGCCACTGTTGCCTTGTCCAGGTCACGTGCTCCCTGGCCCAGGTCATGCGGCGCACTCTGTTGACCGGTGACAGCACGGGTCGGACGGCCGGTCTCCGTGACCTCAAGTTTGCCTCATGTAACCGTCTTCTCATCGTGCTGCAGCTGATGTTAGCACCTGTTGCGTCCCTCAGCTGACCCCTCAAGGTCACCGCAGTGGATGCCCTTTCCCTCAGGACGGAGAGGGCAAGGTAGCGGTCTTGCTGTCTTGTCGTTACTCTGGGACGACCCGTGTGACGCCTTTCCTGGACTGCTCCAGTCTCATTGAAGCGCTCCAGCAGCCTCTGGATTGTGGAATGCGACACTTCAAGTCGTCTAGCAACTTCCCGCTGCGCTAGGCCTTCATCAAGCAGAGCGAGGGCTCTCCCCCGCTGCTCATCCGTCATCCGTCGTCTTGCAAGCATGGTTAAAACGAACCAAGAACGGGTCCTTTTTATCCTCGTCTGCGGGCAACTTTGGCTGGAGTAGTGTTCAAAAAGGGCTTGCCTTGCACGTGCAAAGCGAATTTTGTCGCTACCTTGCCTGCGTCGTCAGAGAGACCCTGCTGAAGATTCGACAATTTCGTGTGGAAATTGTCTTCCTTGGGCCGCCCATTGCAAATCGGCAAATCCCCAAACACGTGCCAAAAGGAAACTGCAATGTTGTCTGAGCTCTTATCCATTCAGTTACGGCAACGAATTGGAGAAAAGAGTAAGAGAAAATAGGTTATTTCTCCTTTCAAAAATTGACTCAAAAACGTTCCTGGCCCTTCAATAATGACGTGTAGTATATATCAGAATGGTATGTCGTGTTTCTACACATGCAATTTACCATCAGGGTCATTGGCTGAACAGTATGGTTTCACCTATGTCACCTGTCGGCGTCACTGGGTTCAGTGTTGGCCGCTGTACTGTCTGACACCACCACCTCCATCCAGACCACTCTGTCTTGACTTTTGTGGACAATTTCTTGAATATTTAGGCCACTGAAGTTGGTTATGTTCTCAATGTTTGAGACTGGAGGTCTGCCTTTCTTCCTTTCTGCCTATGTTTTTCCTTGAAAAATGGTTGCCATGTTCTTGCTACATAACACATGGCCAATGTAATTTGGTCTTCTTTTGTTGATGTCTACTAGAAGTTTTATGGTGTATCAAATTATTCCAGCCGTAAATCATGATTGGCCAGATCAAACATTTTAAAAGTCTTAATTTTCAGACCATTTGGTATGCTCTGTCTTTCCAGATGTTATTGGGTTGGACCATTTTTGCTTTGCCATTTCAATTCTTATTTTGATGTCTTTGGAGCAGGTTTCATCGTCAGTTTTTACAGAACCACAATGTTTGAAATCCTTAACATTTTCTAAAGCGACTTTGTTAATTCAGATGTTATGATGTTTTCAGTGTCTTTGCCTTTGATATGTAGCACTTCTGTTTTCTTGTTCAAGCTTAGGTCAGCCTTTTTACCTGCTGCATCCACCCTGTATAGAATTCTTTTCATACTGGTAATGTTGTCTGCCAGTAGCACAGTATCATTGGCATAGTGCAGGTTTGTACGTTTTTTTTTGTCCCATCTTTATGCCCATGCCTTCTATGTCAGCATCTCTCATGATTTGTTCTGTATAGATGCTAAAGAGATGTGGTGAGAGGATACAACCTAGTCTGACTCCTCTGTGGATATTAAAGAATTCACATTTCTGACTTCCATCTAATAACCTTTTGGTCTTTTATATAATGGGGCAATTAATGCTGTAAGATGTGTAGGAAAGCCCATTTTGACCATTGTGTTGAACAGGTGGAGATGAATGACGCTGTCAGATGCTTTACTATGGTCTATGAAGGTAACAAAAGCTTCTTTTTCAGTGCTTTTTATTTTCTCTCTGACTGTTTGTAGCACACAGAGCATGTCAGTTGTGCCTCTGTTGGATCTGTAGCTTGCCTGGCAGTCAGATAGTTCTTCGTCTGTCTTGGGCTTCAATCTGTTGAGAATAATTATGAACAGGATCTTATTGGCGTGGCTGATTAGGGCAGTGGTTCTGTAGTTGTTGCAATCTTTGACATTGCCATTTTCGTGAATGAATGAATGAATCTTTTATTTAATGTCTGTTCACAATAGTGATTTTAGGCACACACGCACGCACACACACATACACACAAAGGGAGAAAAAGTGGGGTGGAGGATGAGTATGGGGAAGGGTAATAAAAGTTTGAATGTAAGAAGGGGAACAAGTGCAATTAATAATTCAGAACAACGAATTAACAGTGTCAAATAATAACATACAACAATTAATTAACTCTTCATAACAATCTGCCAACAGGGGATCTGAGAATCAGCTGGACTAACGAGATAATATTATTTTTGTTGTAAAGAATATCTCTAGTGTCAGTACATGAAAAATCAAGATTGTTATTTTTGTATGTCGTAAGTAAGATAGGACATTCAAAGAGCAGATGGTGGACTGATAATGTTTTTGAACAAATACATAATTCTGTGTATATTTCGTTTTCCAAGAGTTAATAAGCCTTAGTTTGTATATCAAGGACGCTAGCTGTCTGGGGCAGTAAGGTATCAGGCTATGGGTATTGGAGAAATTTGTATAAACTGAGCATTCTAGCACAGAACCAAGTTCATGAACTGATAGTCGTAAATTATGGCATGTTACGGTATTGGCATTTTTGGATGCTCTGTTTCTTGCTAACTGGTCTGAAACTTCATTCCAATAAAATCCACAATGTGACGGAACCCAGCAAAAATTTATACCAACACCACTGGATGAAATACAGTGTATCAAATGTTTGATTTCAAAGATAATGTCATTTCGTATTACATGTTCTGATTGTTTCAAGCTACGTAACACAGGTTTAGAATCAACACACAATAGTATATCGCAGATATAGTATGAGAGGCTATTGATATAGGTAAGAGCCATCAATATCGCATATAATTCTGATGTAAAAATAGAGTAGCCTTTACTTATGTAAAAAGATTTTTGTACCTTTAAGGCAGGAGTGACGAATCCAGCTCCTCTATCAGATGTATCTAAAACAGACCCGTCTGTGAAAATTTTTAGGTGATTAAAATAACAAGTGGCTAGATGAGATTTGACTTCTGATACTAGAATATTTCTTTCTTCTGTTTTATTAAGATTTACTTAGTCTATGTCAAAGTTGGCATTTTCAAGTTTCCAGGGAGGTATGGATGGAATAAGTGGCATTACTGGAATGTGAGTTACATCAATATTGTTTTTGCTTAGGAGGAACATCTGCAAAATTTCAAATAGGTTGAAGAGTATGCACCTTTCGAGCTTTCTGAGGATAGTCAGTTTCTGACGTGTATAGTAATTCATCCTTAACTGAGTTCTTTACAGCCAGAGCTCTAATAACATACTTTGTCGCCGCTAATTCACGTTGATCTGTAAGGGGTATATTACTTTCTTTATAAGACTTCATTGTGTTCGTATGAACGGGCACACCGAGAGTCAATTTAATAGCTTTGCTGTCTACACTCTGTAATTTTTTTTAAGAGTGTAGTCGAGGCAGTAAAATAGATCTCTTGTCCATAGAGCAGTTTCGATCGAACCAAAGAAATTGCTAAGTGTAACATAGTTTGAGTGTCTTGGCTCCAGGACTGTCTGTTGATTAATTTTAAGAAATTAAGTCTTTTGTTTGCTTTTGTGATTAAATATTCTATATGGTGTTTCCAATTCAATTTTCGTGTTAAGTACACTCCAAGAAATTTAACGGTGGGCTTATAAACAAGCGGATTACTATCCAGTAATAATGTAGGGAGAGTTTTAGGGTTTTCTCCATTGTTGAAAAGCATAAGATAAGTCTTTTCACTCGATAACACTGGACCATTGTCTTTCATGTAATTACTCAGGTTATCAAGATCACATTGGTAGAGCTTTTGTACATGGGTGATTGTTTGTTTGTATTTTTTCGAAGAGTGGTATTCATCCAGATGCTTTCGTGAAGCATCACAAATTCTTGAAGTTACCAATCTGTTGGCCACTGGTGAGTATTCCAGATTTTACAACAAAGACGGTGCATTTGCATTGCTTTTAGACCTTCTTTTCAGCATGTTTGAATAATTCTCCTGGAACATTACCAATTCCTGGGAATTTCCTTGTTTTTAACTGCTTTGTGGCTGCTTCAATTTCACTTAAAAGTGGATCTGGTTCTGATTTAGGACTGTTCAAGTTAGGGCATAGTGTGTCTTGAGGACTATTGTCACTAAAAATGGATGATCCATATTCATTCGATTAGATTATTCTAATCTCTGGTTCAGTCATTGTAGGTCTTCTTTGCTGTTGATGCACTCATTTCTGGGCTGGAATTTAGTGGATTGAACTTTATCTGTTGGAGTAGATCTGTGGATCTTCTGCATTCATTATGCAGAGCCTGGAATTCATCGCGGAAACGAGGATTTCCGCGGAAATCAAAATCGAAAATCGCGCAAAAAAATATTTTTCGCGTTAAAAAAAAATCGACGACCATACTTAAAAAAAAGTTTTGATGAATATGTCTGTGTATGAACACACTGAAACGATCTGCTGTGTATGATGGATCCTGATCTTGTGCCCAATGTTTATTAAATACTCTTTTGACTGATATTCATTGTGATTTTCAGTGTGTTAGATGCCTTTAAATTTGTCTCAGATTTTAGTCTTGATTTTAAAAATTTTCCGGGGGAGCAAGCCCCCGGCCCCCCCTAGATGCTTCCTCTTTTTTTTTTCTTAGCAATTCCAGGCTCTGATTATGCTCATTTATTTTTTGCACATTCCTCCTCCAGCCAATTTTTCTTATCTCTTCTGATTTTGCTCTTTTGAGTTTTTTGTATTTTTTTTTCCAGATTTGCGAGCTTGGCTTTTCTGTTTGGATAGATCAGTAACTTCCTTGCTGATGTAGGGCTTAGTTAGTTTTCTTTTTTCCTTGCCTAACTTTTCTTCTGCTACTTCAGTGTAGGTGTTCTTCTTATCCGCCCACTTTTTTTCTGGATACTTGTCGTTTAATGTCCAGTCCTGGATTAAAGCCTTAAAACGATTGTTCACTTCCGTCTCAATGCAATGATTTTACAATTTCTCTAGATCAAACTTAGGGGCCAGCTTGGCTTTGTTTTGTTTGTAAGCTTTGAGTGGAATTTTTGTTGCGACTAGGTGGTGATTACTGTCACAATCAGCTCCTGGTTTTGTTTTTGAGCTTAGGACAGTAGTTCTTCATGTCCTGTCTATCATGATGTAATCTATCTGATTTCTGATTTTTATTTTCTTGTTATCGTTGTCTGTTATTTTTTAGTTTCCAGGTATATCATCTATGATAGTGCCGTTTAAAGAGGGTGTTAGTGAAGTCCAATTCATTGGCCCAGCAGAAAGATGCTAACATATCTCCTCTTTCATTGCAGTTTCCAAGCCTATGAGGCCTGTTTCACACTAACATGTATACACATGAAGTTGTTTAGACACAAAAGATCTGCTCACCTGTTATAATTTGATCTGCATATGTTTGAATGGTATGTGGTGGTTCTTTCTACACATGCAATTTCCCATCAGGGTCATTGGCTGAATAGTGTGGTAATGTTTCAGAAATAACGTTCTTTCTACAGGTGAGATGTCCATCAGGGTCAGGAGCTGAACACTATGGTGATGTTTGGAAATATTCTTTCTACAGGTGAGATGTCCATTAGTGTCAGTAGCTGAACACTATGGTGATGTTTGGAAATGTTCTTTGTGCAGGTGTGATGTCCATTAGTGTCAGTAGCTGAACATTATGACATGGGTGCAACTTTTTCCGTTTGACGGCGGAATCCGTTTCTTCAAAGAGTCAGAAACGGAAAATCTGTTTTTTGAAAAAGCTTCAGCGTCTGGGGGGCTTCTCTCCATACGGGCGCTGCTGGCCCCTCGACTTTTTCTAAGTAGCACCCTTGAAACTATACTGTTTATTCTGGCCTATCATTGGCTTAACACATGTGCTCTGTGTGTATGTGTGTGTGTGTGTATGTGTGTGTGTGTGTGTGTGTGTGTGTGTGAGAGAGAGACGGAAAGATGATACGAATTTCTTTCCGACTGATAGAAGTAGTGAGTATAATCTTCCACATAGTGAGAGGGAGAGAGAGGAAGAGCACGCCAGCATGCACAAACTGACACAGACACAAACGCATGTACACCGGTCTGCACACATACACACACGCGCGAGAGTGTGCACACACACACACACACGCACGCACACACACATGCACACATGCACACACGCACACACGCATCTTTCACAGATTGCACATAGGCTTCAATGTCAATGGAAGCACGGAATTTATCTTTAACTTTTTTTCACATATTTTCAGTTACAGTTATTTAGCATGACAACTTAAAGAGTAGACCACAATAAACTATAAAAAACAAACAAACAACAGAGTAGACAATGGTAACATACAATACTGTTGTACAGTCTACAACTGTATCAAACCAGGATAATAGCCCTCAAGTGTGTCAAACTGAGATAACAATGTTCCTGTGATTATGTAATACCCAAAAGTAATTGTTTTTCTACACACATTTGGTCTACAACTTATTGTACTATTCATTATGGATTGACATGTTTGTAAGAAAAACTAAATATATCCAGATACCAAGAAAATGCCAACTGAAAATAGATGTCAACATTGCTGACATAGCAAATCATATAGTAGCTTTTGCTTTTCTGACCAGTTTGATCCCAATTCATGAATAAAATGTGTGTTCAAATCAACTGCAACTATCCATATGTTTTCAGATCTGTTGTAGGAAACATTTGGTCATACACACGTACATTACATGGACGAACACAATCATGCACACACGCTTGCATGCGTCTGCACACCGCGCGTGTGCTTGCACACAGACACACACACACACACACACATACACAAATTCAATACACAAAATGTACATACTGCAATGGCTTTCCGTGTAGTCGTACAGAACAATTAAGACGTTAAGTCAAGCATAACGCAAAACTACGACAGACTAATCCGAAAGTAAACAACTATAAATAACATCACAGTAAGGAACAGCAACGTCCGTTGTATTTACACCATTAGTTATTTCAGATTCTAATCCAGTCATCGCAGTACATAAAATTGTCACTTAAACACTCTCAAAATACGACAGAAGTTGTTTCAGTGAATATGTATACAACCAAGAAGGGAAAAGATGGCTTACTGATGCTTAAACCATTTGTAAACGTTTTGCGGATGAATTTCCACCTGATGTGTAGGTTGTGTTGCTTTGTTAAATGGTGCATCCTGACATTTGTGTAAGTATGTGTGACAAATTTGATGAGAGGAAAGATATGGTTGATATCAGTTTGTATCCAGTACATGCCCAACATATGTCTATCGACAGCCTAGAATGCTTTGCCTCCAACATCTTGCAACACAGCATGGAATAGGACACCAGTAATACCAGTGCCTTAAGGAATCTTCTGACCAGTCACGAGGAACACCTTTTGTGAAAGCCGTTATATCATTTGGCAGATGTTGATGACGGCTTTTGTAGACTTCCTCTGTCCTGAATGATCAGCCAGTGACTGAGTTGACTGCCACCCAAGGCTTCTGTTGTCAACGCTGACTGGTACTCAGGACAAGGCGTTCTCCTGGCTGCCATCTTGACCATAAAGCCAGCCTCTCTGAATAAACACAGATCTGGGATCTGTAAAAGGTTTTCTTCTGGACGGTGCTGTGCTGGAACCAGACTCTGCCATCTTGTAATCAAGACATCCTGACTGGTCTTCTACTGAAGTATTCACAGCAGAAGTTGCAGACACTGTCGTCAGTACAGATGTCTGTTATCCAGCAGTATTGTGTTTCCAGTGACCACGGTGACGTCATGACGTATCATCAGACGTTTGTGAGAAGCCACAAAGTGCTTTGCTTTTCGGTTAATGTTAAAATTTCCTGTTGCTCAAACAGCGCGGAAGAAAAGTTCCAAATGATCTTGGGAAAGTTAAGCATGGGAATATATTGCAGTGGTTGGTCCTGACACACAACTTGTACAAGATCCTCACAAATTAGACTGCATCCATAAATCCAAAGAAAGGTATCCTTTTGGAAGTAGCAAACATGATATTGTCGGCTGTATACTACTACTACTGTTACTATTATTATTGATTATTATTATCATTGTTTTTATCATCATCATATTATTATTATTATTTATAAGGTGCCAAATCTTGGTTCAAGAATCAAATTAAGGCGCACACCCTCACCAAAGCATTTGCCAACAACGACGAAACCTCTAGGGCACAAAGCACATGCAAACTGAGAGGGTGGGGATGGGGGTTGGGAGGTTGACATCATCATCATCATCAGGTGCCCTGCCGCATGGCGTTGGCGATCTTGGACTTCCATCTATCTCTTGTTGCCTCAAGTGTCAATTCCACCCTCTTTGTCTTCAGCCACTCTGCAAGTCTGTCTAGTATCTTCTCCCTGGGTCTACCTGGTGCTCACTTTCCCTCCAGCTCTCCCGTTGTGACCAGGTGCTCCAATTCCCTTTCCTCATAAAATGGCCTATAAATGTTCCTGTCTTTTCGTAATCTTCCTTATGAATGATCGACTTGTGTCTGCCTCCATCAAGACTGTCTCATTTGTTGTCTTTGCTGTCCAAGGAACTCTCAACATTCTTCTTAGAAACCACATCTCGGCTGCCTCAATCTTGTTCTGGCTTTGCTTGTTGAGTGTCCATGCCTCACAACCGTACAACAGTATTGGTTCTATATAACATTCAAGAACTCGCTTCCTGATGTTAATTGATAGGCATTTGTTGATAAGAATGCTTGTCTTCTTGAATGCTGTTTTGGCTTGGCCGATTCTGCTGGCTATTTCTGATGTGTATCTGCTGTCTGGTGAAATGATCATTCTCAGGTATTTAAACTTATCAACCTGTCTCAAGGTTGTGCTGTTTGCTGTTATTTTGCATGAGGAGATTTTATGATTTTTACTGATCACCATGACTTCAGTCTTCCTACTGTTTAGTTCCAAGCCCTTACCTTTGCTATTTCTAGTATATTCACACCACGTAGATCTGCCTTCATATTAAAATTCGTGTGTGAGAGAGAGAGAGAGAGTAAAAGTGATGAGAGTGCGTGCATGTTTATATGGTATATAAACTACGCTCTTCTACTGATGCCCACCTACTTAGAATCCCACGCTTCCGCAACAAAACTCTTGGTGAACGTGCTTTTTCTTATCAGGACCCCTCTATTTGGAACAAACTTCCCTTTCCTCTCCGCTCTACCTGTACCCTTGCTCTGTCTTGGTTCACTTCATACCTATCAAACAGAAAACAAACCGTTCTCATCAATGGCACTTACTCTCAACCTGCATACCTGACCTGTGGTGTTCCACAAGGATCTGTCCTTGGCCCTGTTCTTTTCACTCTTTACACCTCCCCCCTGTCCACCATCACCAACTCCCATTCTATAAAACACCACTTCTATGCTGATGACACCCAACTTCAAGACAGTGACTCACCTGATAATATACAGCGCCTCTTGACTCGCACCACTGAGTGTTACTCGGACATTAAGAACTGGATGACACACAATAGACTTCAGCTTAATGACGACAAAACAGAAGCTATCCTCATTGGCACCCGTCAGAAACTTTCTCAGCTGCCGCCTCTTTCTCTCCCATTATGTAACACATCAGTCCCAATTTCTGATTCAGCTAAAAACCTTGGTGTCTGCATTGACTCTACCCTCTCCATGAACAACTTTGTTTCTCAAACTGCCAGATCCTGCTACTATCATCTCCATCGTATAAAGCTGATCAGGAAGTATCTCTCTGTCGAAACAACTGCAAAACTCGTTCTCTCCTTCATAATGTCTCGCATTGACTATTGCAATTCACTCCTGTCTGGTCTTCCTGCCTCCACCATTCACATCCTACAGCGCATTCAAAACAATGCTGCACGCCTTGTACTCAAAAAGAAAAAAGCTGACCACATATCTCCTCTCCTGGCACAACTTCACTGGCTCCCTGTATCAAAGCGCATACAGTACAAACTAGACACCATGTGCTACAAAAGCCTCAATAACGCAGCCCCCGATTACCTGTCAAGCCTACTTGAGATCTATGTTCCCTCACGTACCCTCCGCTCTGCCTCTGATCCTCTGACTCTTCGCTTTCCACGCACTAAGCTCAATACCTATGGTCCACGAGCCTTCTCTGTTTCTGGTCCACTCTCCTGGAACAAACTTCCTCTCTCAGTCCGTCAGCAACCTACTTTTGTCTCCTTCAAGTCCGCTCTCAAAACTCACCTTTTCTCTCCTGCATAAAATCCTAACCTCACTCAACCCTCCCCTCTGCAGCCTGTCTCCGCTCGGAGGGAATCACATGGTTATAATATATAATTGTATGCTATGCTCTCTATAATTTTCCATTGCTTTTATTCTTGCTTTTATTGCTTTTATTCTTTCTCCCCATTTATAGCCATGCGTGTGTGTGGGTGTGTGTGTGTGTGTGTGTGTGTGTGTGTGTGTGTCTGTATGTGTGTCTGTATGTGTGCGTGCGTGTGTGTGCGAGCGTGCGTGCCTGCGTGTGTGTCTGCTTCAGCGCTTAGATTTGATTTTATCAAGATTTTGCGCTATATAAATATTGTAATTATTATTATTATTATGTTTAAGTCCAGTCTAAAAACCACTCTTTTTAAATCCTAGCCTGTAGTTCTGTACTCTTACTTCAGCTGCCACCTTGAAATCTGTGCCCGCGCGCGTGTGTGTGTGTGTGCGGGTGTGTGTGTGTGTGTGTGTGTGTGTGTGTGTGCGGGTGTGTGTGTGTGTGTGCGTGTGCGTGTGTTGTGTGTTCGTGTGTGTGTGTGTGTTTACTGTAAGCGCTTAGGGCTTTTTTAGATTAAGCGCCATAAATGTTCACTATTATTATTATTATTATTATATACGACCATGATTTTAAATATCAGGTACCCTAGTCCCTGTGTTACCAGCAAGTGACCCATCAAAAGTCCCTCAAATTTGTCCCTTTAAAACCATCCGCCAGCAAATACCAAACTATGAACAGCTGCCAACGATTTTTTAGATCCCTACGTTGGATGGCAGTACTGGGACATCCTCCCAAACAAAAATTGAATCCAGATGCTGACTTACTTACAAAACTTTTCCATAAGCCTGCTCATCAGGAACCTCCTCGCAACACCTTTCCCGAAGTTGAACATTACATCAACAAATGCCACCAAGAAATAGATTGTCTCAACATGCGACCCAAGAAATATTCCAACATCTCCAAAGAAGAAAGTGACGCACTACACTCCCTCAAAAACAGAGACGACATTGTCATCAAACCAGCAGACAAGGGGGGTGCGATTGTAATCTGGAACAGACATCTGTATATCAAGGAAGCCCAGAAACAACTCCATCATCACGCTTTCTACAAGAAGTTGGACCAACCTGCCCACATGACCAGTCATGCCGCGCCAAGATATCCAAACTTATCAACTTTCTCATAACCTCTAAGCAGCTGCCCCCCCCACTGCCAGACTACTCATCAAACAACTTCCAGTCCAATCACTTTTTTTATTTACTTCCCAAAATACATGTACATAAAGCCAACAATCCTGGCCGTCCTATCGTGTCAGATTGCAACTGCCCAACTGAGAACATTTCTCAGTTTCTTGACCACATTTTGCAACCTATAGTCCAGTCTTTGCCTACCTTCATCAAAGACACTAACCATACATTGAATCTGATTCAAATAATAAATGAAGACCACACTTTCAAACCCCAATACCTGTTCACTTTGGATGTGACCTCTTTGTATACCAGCATATCCCACTCCGACGGGTTAAAAACTCTTCAGCATTTTCTGGACAAACGACGATCAAACATTGTCTACTTCAACCCTCGTCCGACTTGCGGAGCTGGTCCTGACAATGAACACATTTTCGTTTGGCGATGAGACGTTCTTGCAAGTTAGCGGAGTCGCCATGGGTACAAAGATGGGCCCCAGCTATGCCTGTTTGTTCATGGGATATTTGGAGGAACAAATCCTACAACAATACAAGAAACCCTAACCTGAAATTTACAAAAGATACATATACTCCTAATCATAATTTAAGGGCCACTTCTTCCTTCCTCTCTAATTTTAAGTTGAAATAATTGACAATGTTTAGAATTGATTCTATGTTTTATTTCATCATTTCCACACCTGTTTTGGAAAAAGAAATTAGCACAATGACCCATTAGTGAACAGCACATGCATTTAAAGGAACATCCCCCCCTTTTCAAAAAACAGAAAGTGTCAGATTTGGCCAATCTGTTTTCAATATCGCGTGTGTCCGCCCCGAGCCTGGATGCATGCTTCACAGCGCCGATGCATCGACCCCACAAGGGTACGGAGTGTGTCCTGAGGGATGGCCGCCCACTCGATCTGCAGGATGTCGACCAGCCTGGCCAGGGTGCCCGGTGGGGGGGTGGTTGTCCCTGATGCGCCTCCCGAGCACATCCCAGAGGTGTTCAATTGGGTTCAGGTCAGGTGAGCACGCTGGCCAGGCCATACGGACGACTTCATGCTGCTCCAGGAAGTCGGTCACAAGGCGTGCTCGATGCGCAGGTGCATTGTCGTCCTGGAAGATGGCGCCTTGACCAAGGTCCACAAGCGCAGGCAGTGCCACGGCCGCCAGAACCTCGTCCCGGTACCGGACCCCGTTCAGGATGCCGTCAATGGGGAGCAGGGGGGTCCGGGTACCACGGCTCATGCCACCCCCACACCATCACCGACCCGCCGCCGTACCGGTTATGCTCTTGGACAGTGCGTCAGCGAACCTCTCCCCTTGACGTCGCCACACCCGAGCCCGGCCATCGTTAAAGGTCAGGGTGAACCTGGACTCATCCGAAAACAAGACCCGGGCCCACTGTTGCCTTGTCCAGGTCACGTGCTCCCTGGCCCAGGTCATGCGGCGCACTCTGTTGACCGGTGACAGCACGGGTCGGACGGCCGGTCTCCGTGACCTCAAGTTTGCCTCATGTAGCCGTCTTCTCACCGTGCTGCAGCTGATGTTAGCACCTGTTGCGTCCCTCAGCTGACCCCTCAAGGTCACCGCAGTGGATGCCCTTTCCCTCAGGACGGAGAGGGCAAGGTAGCGGTCTTGCTGTCTTGTCGTTACTCTGGGTCGACCCGTGTGACGCCTTTCCTGGACTGCTCCAGTCTCATTGAAGCGCTCCAGCAGTCTCTGGATTGTGGAATGCGACACTTCAAGTCGTCTAGCAACTTCCCGCTGCGCTAGGCCTTCATCAAGCAGAGCGAGGGCTCTCCCCCGCTGCTCATCCGTCATCCGTCGTCTTGCAAGCATGGTTAAAACGAACCAAGAACGGGTCCTTTTTATCCTCGTCTGCGGGCAACTTTGGCTGGAGTAGTGTTCAAAAAGGGCTTGCCTTGCACGTGCAAAGCGAATTTGTCGCTACCTTGCCTGCGTCGTCAGAGAGACCCTGCTGAAGATTCGACAATTTCGTGTGGAAATTGTCTTCCTTGGGCTGCCCATTGCAAATCGGCAAATCCCCAAACACGTGCCAAAAGGAAACTGCAATGTTGTCTGAGCTCTTATCCATTCAGTTACGGCAACGAATTGGAGAAAAGAGTAAGAGAAAATAGGTTATTTCTCCTTTCAAAAATTGACTCAAAAACGTTCCTGGCCCTTCAATAATGACGTGTAGTATATATGATTGCATTGGCATGACATCCCTCGATCATGACCAACTTTTGCAATTCATCCATTACGTCCAAACGTTTCACCCATCCATCAAGTTCACATATGAAATTTCAAACACATCCATAAGCTTTCTTGATATCGAAGTTTCCCTTCAATCTGAACAACTAGTCACTACAGTCCACTACAAACCTACAGACTCATTCCTACCTGGACTATCAATCATCTCGCGCTTCCAACACCAGAAACAGCATTCCCTACTCGCAGTTCTTGAGACTACGACGCCTCTGCTCAGACGAAGACGATTTCCAGGACAAAGCAGATGAAATGATTAGATTTTTCCTGCGCAGACATTACCCACTCGAGGTCATCAATGAAGCCCAGAAAAAAGTCAACTCTGTCTCTCAGCCAAATGCCCTCCATTCGAAGCCCAAAGCTGCCACAGAGGATCGGCCAGTCCTCAGTCTAGTTTACCACCCGTCCATGTACCTCGTAAAAGGATCATCTTGTCCAACTGGAACATTCTGCGATCCAGTCCCACTACAGGTGCAACCTTTGACCAGCGCCCTTTGATCGTCTGCAAGAGAGAGATCTCCGCGACTTGCTGGTGCATTCAAATCTCAGCAGAGCAGTCAGCCAACCTCCAGGAACCTCTCCATGCAACAAATCTAAATGCAAGACATGTCCTTTCTTGTGCACGGCCACCACAGTCAGAGGCCCCAAATCTCATATGAGAATTATAAAACATTTCAACTGTCAAACTTTACTTATAACATTGTCTACTTGATCAGCTTGTCTAAATGTTCCCAACTGTATATTGGTGAAACTGGACGCACCCTTGACACACGTTTCAAAGAACACTTGGCTGATATCCGCCACCAAAGGGATAAAACTATCCCCAATCACTTCAACCAATCAGACCACTCAATCAGTGACATCCGAGTGAAAGATCTGTGGCTTCTATACAATAACAGCACCATAGACAGGAAAGACAGAGAATCCCACCTCATAAATAAACTTGGAACACGCAAACCATATGGTCTTAATGACAAACCATAAGTAATCCATTGCACAACAGAATTCAGACATGCCGTTTCATGTTTCTTCCTGTTCCCAGGCCTACCAGGTTCATGGCACTGGGCACAATCTACTCCCTTACCTCTTGCCCTGTGCCTTCTTCAGAACAGGGCTATACCGATATAGCATGGCCACTTCTCAAAATTGCAGAACTCATCTCACTTCCCTTTTGACATCATAGTTGCCTCCCCTCTCCCCACTTCTTACTACTGCTCAGGAAGACATGGGCATTCCATTTCTTACCCACTGGACGAGGCGGCAGGGAAGTTTTTAGTCCCGTTTTTATCATCCATTGTTTGGTGTCTGTGATCTGTTTGTGACCGTGCGTTCGCGCTTGACAAAGGCTAGTTGGCCGAAAATTTGCGCTTGTTTTTTGTTTTGTTGGATACGCGCTTATATTGGTTTTCTTGTTCTTCTGGTTCCCCAAAGATATGATTTTAAGAAGACAGGGGCTATAGAATGCGAACTCCATCGCACAATCAGTTTGATGAGTCATGTAACAAAAATCCTGTTAAGAATAATCATGATGAGGACAAGGAATAGAATCAAAAGAGAAATAGCAGAACAGTGTGGATTTGTGGAGGGGAAAGGAACTATTAATGCCATATAAATCCTAAGAACTATCATAGAGAGGTCTGAGATGAATAAGGATTTGTATTTATGCTTTGTTGACTATACCAAGGCTTTCGATCGGGTACGACATGATGAATTGATCAACCAACTGGAGAGACTCAATGTCGATGGAAAAGATCTACGAATAATCAGGAATATGTACTGGGAACAAACAGCTGCAATGAGAATAGAAAACAATATAAGCTCTTTTCAAAACATCAAAAGAGGAGTCAGACAGGGTTGTGTTTTGTCACCAGATCTGTTTTCACTATATAGCGAAAACATCATGAGAAACCTAGAAGAAGACCCTGAATTAAAGATTGGAGGGAAAATCATAAACAACATTCGGTACGCAGATGACACCGTGCTAATTGCAGAAAATGAAATGGACCTACAAAACCTTGTGAATATACTAGAAACAAAAAGCAAAGGTAAGGGGTTGGAACTAAACAGCAGGAAGACTGAAGTCATGGTGATCAGTAAAAAACATGAAATCCCCTCCTACAAAATAACAGCAAATGGCACAACCTTGGCACAGGTTAATAAGTTCAAATACCTGGGAACAGTCATTTCATCAGACGGCAGATGCACATCGGAAATATCTGGCAGAATCGGCGAAGCCAAAACAGCATTCAAGAAGATGACAAGCATTCTTACCAACAAATGCCTATCAATTAACATCAGAGAGTCCTTGAGTGTTATATAGAACCAATACTGTTGTACGGATGCGAGGCGTGGACAGTCAGCAAGCAAAGCCAGAGCAGGATCGAGGCAGCCCAGATGTGGTTTCTCAGAAGAATGTTGAGAGTTCCATGGACAGCAAAGAAAACAAACGAGACAGTCTTGATGGAGGCAGACACAAGTCGATCACTGATAAGGAAGATTAGGAAAAGACGAGCAACATTTATAGGCCATTATATGAGGAAGGGGGATTTGTAACACCTGGTCACAACGGGAAAGCTGGAGGGAAAGAGAGCACCAGGGAGAGAATGCTGGACGGACTTGCAGAGTGGCTGGGGATGAAGAGGGTGGAGGAGATGCTGGGTGCAACGAGAGATAGAGATGGTTGGAAGTCCATGGTCGCCAACGCCATGCGGCAGGGCACCTGATGATGATGATGATGGTAGTGATATTAAATGGTGTGTTGTTATGGTAAGTGATATCGAATGGAGTTTGAATGGTGGTGATATTGAATAGGGCTTGTATGGTAGTGATATTAAATGGTGTTTGTATGGTAGTGATATTAAAATATGGAGTTTGTGTATGGTAGTTTTTTTAAATTAATGGAGTACATGCACGTACATGCATTCAGACATAAGCACACACAAAAACAAGCACACGCACTGACACACCACACACACACACACACACACACACACACACACACACACACACACACACACACACACACACACACACACTATACTCGCACATCACTAACACAAACACACACACTCTCTCGCTCTCGCACTCGCACTCGCACACACAGAACACGTACACACAGAACGCACATATACAGAACACACACACACGCACGCGCACACACACACGCACGCGCATACACACACACACATACATACACGTGTGAAAGCTCGCACGCACTCACGCGCGCGCACACACACACACACCACACACACACGTTCATTCGCACACACCGTTCATTCACACACCCACCCCCCCTCCACACATGCGCGCGTTCGCACACACACACACACACCACTCGCACACCACACCACTCGCACACACACACCACACACACACACACACACACCACACACACACACACATACCATTCACTCACAAACGCACATACACGCACACACACACACACCATTTACTCGCACACACACGCACACCATTCATACACACACACACACGCACACACCATTCACTCACTCACTCACAAACGCACGCACCATTCATTCACTCACTCGCACGCACGCACACACAAACACACACACACACACACACTCCACATTGAAACACATGCGCCTCGAGTCCATCTGAATCGATCCCCGTTGTGTTTGAATAAAGAGGAAAGGACAGAAATTAGCGAGGGTCTCGTGTATGTGTCCTTCTACTTCCGACACTCAACGTGTGAGCAGTCAGTGTGTTGAAAGTTTGAGTGCACGTGTGGATTTTTTCGTCTTGTTTTTATTTGTTTGTCTGTATGTATGTGTATATATGTGTGTGTGTGTGTGTGTTGTGTGTGTGTGTATGTATGAAAATTATATGTCGGCAAAGATTCACAGATGTTTGCTTTTCTTTTTATTGAAATATCAAATTCTTAAGATTTTCTTATGCAGTGCTAAAATGTTAATCATTTCACATTAGCAGGTTTCCCGTCGGAGATCCAGATTCAATCCTGTCATCTTTGTCATCAACATCCTCAATACCGTCTTCCTAAACAATATTAACAGTGATGTCATCCTAATCAACAACATCATCAGTGCCATCATCGTCAATACGATCATCACTGTCATCTTCCTAATCAACATCATTGCCATCTTTCTAATCAACATTGTCATAATTGTCATCTTTTTAGTCAATATCAGTATTGTCATCTTCCTATCAACATCATCATCATTGTCATCTTCGTAATCAATAACATTAGTATTGTAATCTTCCTATCAACATCATCATCGTCATCTTCGTAATCAATAACATCAGTATTGTAATCTTCTATCAACATATCAGCATTGTCATCTTCGTAATCAATAATATCGGCATTGCCATCTTCCTAATCAACATCATCATCATTGTCATCTTCGTAATCAATAACATCAGTATTGTAATCTTCCTATCAACATCATCATCATTGTCATCTTCGTAATCAATAACATCAGTATTGTAATCTTCCTATCAACATCATCATCATTGTCATCTTCGTAATCAATAATATCAGCATTGCCATCTTCCTAATCAACAACATCAGCATTACCAAATTCCTTATCAACATCAGCATTGTAACCTTCCTAATCAACTACGTCAGCATTGTAATCTTCCTAATCAATAACATCAGCATTGCCATCTTCCAAATCAACAACGTCGGCATTGCCACCAACTAATCAACAATATCAGTACCGGTATTGGCATTTTCCTAATCAACGACATCGGCATTGCCATCTTCTTAATCAACAACATCAGCAGTGTAATCTTATAATCAACATTGGCATGGCCATCTTCCTAATCAACATCAGCATTACCATCTTCCTAATCAACAACATCAGCATTGTAATCTTCCTAATCAACATCAGCATTGTAATCTTCCTAATCAACATCAGCATTGTAATCTTCTTAATCAACATCAGCATTGTAATCTTCCTAATCAACAACATCAGCATTGCCAAATTCCTAATCAACAACATCAGCATTGTAATCTTCCTAATCAACACCATCAGCGTTGCCAAATTCCTTAACATCAGCATTGTAATCTTCCTAATCAACTACATCATCATTGTAATCTTCCTAATCAATAACATCAGCATTGCCATCTTCGCCATAAACTTCCTCATTGTTATCTTCTTCGTCACAGACCCAGATTCCAGGAGGACATTTTCTGCTTCCGACATTACCATCGTCACTGCCATCACTGTCATCAGCATTAATATCGTCGTTCACTTCCTCATCACAGGTCCAAATACCAGGAGGACACTTGGCGCTGACGCTGTTATTATTATCATCGCTAATGTCGTCATCGCCATCAACATCACCATTGTTATCTTCCTCATCGCATACCCAGATGCCAGGAGGACACCTGCTGTCACCATTATTATTATCGCCACCATCATCAGCATCATCATCATCGCCATTTTCCTCGTCGCAGACCCAGATTCCGGGAGGACACTTCATGGAGCCATCGTTATCATCGTCACCGTCATCCAAGGCGTCTCTGAAGAGGTTACGGACGACGTCATACTTGGCGTCAGCGGTGACGTGAGGCTGTCTGAGGACTGCTGTTCTGACGGCAAATGATGTGGTCACACTAATCATGCTCAGACTCAGAGCAATGAGGAAAGTAGAACGCTGCAGAACAAAATGTTCTGTTACAATTATGGTGGCGGTAATAACAATCGTAGTAGTAGTAATAGTAGAAGAAATAGCAGCAGTAGTAGTAGTGCCAGTAGTAATATAGTAGTAGTTGTGGTAGTAAAAGTCGTAGCGGTAGAAGTAGTAGTTGTAGTAGTAGCAGCAGTAGTAGGAGTAATAGTGTCAGAAGGAATGTAATATCGGTGGTAGTAGAAAAAGTAGTAGTAGTTACGGTAATATATATGATGGAAGTGATGGTAACGGTAACAGAAGTACTGGTAAATGTAGTGGTATTAGTGGTAATGACAGTGGCAGTGATAGGAAATTGTAGTTGTAGGAAGTTATTGTACTAATATTTTTTTTTATTGTATTCATTTCTTTTTCGACTCATTCACTCACTCACTCATTCACCCTCTCAATCAATCAATCACTTACTGTGAGACATATATACACACAAAAAGACAGACTGGCGGGTAGATAGACAGGCAGACAAACTGCAGACTGACAGAGGCAGAGATACAGTACTTCCGGCCTGTAAACATAAAGTGCGTGTGAACAAATGTGCTTCCGGCCTGTAAACATAAAGTGCGTGTGAACAAGTGACAAAAAGACATGACTAAGCGTCGTGGAAAGGATAATCATTGTCTATAATTAGTGTTCGCAAACACATGGTCTTCTCTGGTATTTGTTTTGAAGTGTTTCGATTTTTGTTGTCTGGGATGCATAATATGCCACGGGAAGAAGTAGCTGCCGGTGTGTAGGTCGACAGTAAGTCTGGATTAGTGTCATGTTGTAGATGTGGAATGTTTGTGCCATTGTCTCTCTGTCGAGCGTCGCTGTGGTCCTCCTCTGGCTCTGGAGCCGGGTAATCTGGTGTTGCAGGCTTTACGGGGGCTCTGTGGTTGACTGACATCTTGGTCAGGAAGGCCAAATCACTCGATCCACTGTTCTGAGATGTAACGGCTGGCAGGTGTTGTTACAAACAACTCTCAAATCGGTTTGTCTCAAATCGTGTCTTTTGTGATTTTGTTAGGTGTTTTCTGAGACACTTTAAATCGTTATTTGTGACCTTTTTCTCAAGGAATTTGTTTGAAGTTCGTGTGTAGCAATGGTAAGAAAAAGTGGGTAAAAAGATAATACAAATAAATCTGGCTTTTATTTTCGTAGTGAGTTATTGGTGCAAACTGCAAAGTACGATACCGAAGGACAGTCAAACACAGACACACAGAAATGAAGACAGAGGTCCCAGACCTAACAAAAATGTTCACTTGTGAACTCATGTAAGCTGAACTGGGACAAAAAGGAAAAACTTTAAACCGGGAAAATGTAAAACAGCTTTCAGTAACAAAACTTTACAACATAGGGATATTTTTTCACCACGACAGCAGAACCCGAATCGTCTCTTGTACTGGAAAGTATTCTTACAGATATCTCTCGAATCTTTTCGTCTCAAATCGGTTTTTTTGTTTGTTGTTTTGATTTTGTTGTTTTGTTTTCGTGTTGTTTTTGGTCTTGCCTGCTGTTGTTCTGAGACACTTCATCTTACATTATGTAACCCTTTTTCTTAAAGAGTTTGTTTAAAGTTCGGATGTGGCATTGGTACGGCAATTTGGGTAAAAAAGATTATACCGATAAACCTAGCTTTTAGTTTCCTGGTGAATCACCGTGCAAAATTTAAAACAAACGCAGAAAGACAGACAGATGGACAAACACAGACCGACAGAAATAAAGGCAGATTGCCCAAACTCAGTAGAATTATTCACGTGAACTCAAGTAAATTAAATTGGAAAATGTAAAACTGCTTTCAGTAAAAAACTACAACAGAGATATTTTCTCACCATGATTGCAGAATCAAAATCGTCTCCAGACACGAAGGTGCAAGATACCAAAGATGGGAAGTGCAGTGAAATCCCCGTCCCTGTTCAACATTTTATATAATGTCCTATTCATCCTGCTGACCCGAACCTACTAACGTTTTTCCAATTACACAGACGCCAGTTTTATATGATATATTACCTCGTTTCTCTTAGTTACGATTGTTATTCTGTAACTGTATAATAACCTGTTTGCGTGAAAACAAAACGAAACAAAACAAAACAAAAACACGCACACACTGCTCATTGCAAGATCCCATACTGCTGAGGAACAAAAACAGCATGGCTATTAAAAACCACAAATATTATATAGATCTAATTCAAATATCGGTACATTTTTCGTTGATAAAGCCTATCTGATAATTTTTCTGTATGCGTGTATTTCTGTTAACCTAGTGAAAATCATTAGAAAATATAGCAAAGTTGACAGCCTATACAATAAAAAATAAATGGAAAATAAAGCAAACAAACTAGAAAACGGAGAAAATAAGCAGTTAAAGGTAAATACGTAAAACAAATGTTGACGATTTTAGGCAATGATTTGATTATGTGACCGCATCTTGCATCGTAACGCTGTACATGTAAAAGAAAAAAATATCTATATATTTGAAGCGTTGCAATATTGGAATGATGGAATAATTTTCTGGAAATGCCGACAAAGGGAATTTGAATACAGGTATTTGAGCAAAATATTATAGTTGTTTGTGAACGTTAAAACTTGTATCTTTAAATTTTCTTTTAGTAAACATATATGTCTGTATATATTCCAATTTAGAGCATTGGATTATGTCTTCTAGTATGTCAACGCCTCTGAAAATTCATTCCATTTGTAGAATGAAAATCACAGGTAAAGATTCTTATATTACTGAGATTGTAGGGAAGAAAGCTGGTGGAGATGGTAACTTTTCTCCAGCCAGCATCATGAGGACGGTGCTCATCTCCTCTTCCTCCTTACTTTCCCTTCCTTAACTTTAAAGAAAACCAGGTACCCATTTACACCTGGATACACTTGGAGGCTGCAGGCACATGATTTTCATAAATTTCCCTGGGCTCTACCCATGCAAATTGCTGCAGGCAAATTGAAAAATGAATGCTCTTTGTCTGAACTAACCAGGCCGTAACTGTAGAATATTTTCATTTAAAGAAACTGGGAAACACATTTTGATACAGTTCATCATCATCATGTGCCCTGCCGCGTGGCGATGGCGATCATGGCCCTCCATACAAATCTATCCTTTGTCGCTGCAAATACATCTCCTACCCTCTCTGTCTTCATCCACTCTGCTAATCCGTCCACTATTTTCTTTATGATACAGTTGTAATAACTAAAGTAGTTCGGAGGCAGCATTATTCAACTTATCTCTTGATCACGTAGATATGGATGCGCTACATTTCAGCTTCTGTACAGAACCAAAGAACGCTCAATATTCCAGATTTTGTAAGGGCCAACATTTCGAATATAAGTAAATACATATTCATAATGAAAATTCAGATATATTACTTATAAACAGCTTTTCGTGTTCACTTTTCGTGTTCTCCTAGTATAAAACTTTGATTACTAATACTTTTCCAATAACTTTATCCAAATCTTATTTCACAGCTTATTTCTATCCATTTACTGGGTTAGGTCAAGAAATTGCTGTATTCTTAGGAGTCGCTCCGAACCCAGATTGTTTCACATGTTTGTCAGCAGAAATTATGAATGACTCCTCGCTTCATTTAACAAATACTGCCTATGAGGTAGCCGAAACGTAGTTTCTAAGGAGAATGTTGAGAGTTCCATGGATAGCAAAGAAAACAATCGAGACAGTCTTGATGGAGGTAGACGCAAGAAGATCATTGACAAGGAATAGTAGGAAAAGTCAAGCGACATTTATAGGCCATTTTATGATGAAAGGGGAATTAGAGCACCTGGTCACAACAGGAAAGCTGGAGGGCAAGAGAACAACCGGTAGATCCAGGGAGAAAATATTGGACAGACTTGCAGGATGGCTGAGGACAGAGAGGGTGGAAGATGTGCTTGCGGCAACAAGGGATAGATGCATAATGTTATGGAGGGTCATGATCGCCAACATCATGTGGCAGGGCACATGATGACTGCCGTCAACCGGGCTCGCGAGATGCATACTGTAGTGATCAGGGAATTGAAGCAGCAGCCACAAGACGCATCGTTGAAAGGGATGATACACGACTGTGTCGTCCCACTCTTCCTGTTTCAGTTTCAGTTTCTCATGATGACGTCACCATTTTCGGAATAAATTCCATATGCACTAACGTCAAACGTGCCATGTAATGATGATCATGGCACATGCCTTAATTAAGCCTGCACATATATCCAAGACGTGGCCAGGTCGTGAGGTCTTACCTACCCTACGTTTTATCTAGCCTACATTTTTTTCTCTTCCCAAATGAACCGAGAATACGTTTAAATTTGGACTGGAAATGGAAGGAAGCGGAAAATCGCACACTGGGGGATTTGATCTGACAACCTTCAAATGGTCAGTTCGTTGAGATAATCATTACACCACCACAACTGGTGAATGCAATAGATTTCACTACCGCTGTTTTATTTCTTTAATAAACTGACCCGGAAGAAGTTTCAACTAAAATTTCTCCTGAAGTAATGAAAGTGGTGGACAGTTCCACATAATCATGAAAACAGAATTTCACCATTCCTGGGAATTTCTGGGAAAGTACTGTTTGCACGCACGCCTTCTAAAATTGTTGATAGTAAGCATTTCTTTGCTCCATGTGACCTTGATCTTGGCGCCTTCATTTCCAGATTTTCATTTCCTCGGTGTTTGATCACATTCTTTTTTTTTTTTTTTATTAAAAAAAAAACCAATCTGTAAAGAACTGAGAAAATCTTGTTAACACGTTTTTATGTCACATACGCCCACACACACACACACACACACACACACACACACACACACACACACACACACACACACACACACACACACACACCCGACGTACACACCCGACGTACACACACACACACTCGCTCACACACACCCATACAAACACAACACACACACACGCGCATATATATATAAAATATATATATATATATATATATATATATATATATATATATATATATATATATATATACACACAGACGCAAGCACGAACGCATGCACAAACAAACATCCTTCTGCATCGATATGCACTAATATCCCTTTTGTGTGCGCTAGACAATGGATATTTAAAAGCACAGAGCAAACGAAAGGGCCTTAAAATTTTCCTTCCATGTACCGGTAATACAGTGATGCTACGTTTTAGCTTCTTTTTTCTGTCTGTTTACCTCTCTCTCTCTCTCTCTCTCTCTCTCTCTCTCTCTCTCTCTCTCTCTCTCTCTCTCTCTCTCTCTCTCTCTCTCTCTCTCTCTCTCTCTCTCTCTCTCTCTCTCTCTCTCATTCATCCTTCTCTTCTCTTCTCTTTCTGTCTCTCTGTCTCTGTCTCTGTCTCTCTCTCTCTCTCTCCTGAGTTCGTGTGTGAGTTTGCCTGTGGGAGTACGTGTGGTGTTGTGAGGTTTGTGTGTGTGCGCGCGAGCGTGCGTGTTTAAAGTAGGCTACACTGTTGATTTATGTGGTAGGTTAATTAAAGCAAATTCTGAAACAGGTAAATGAGCTTCGTAAAAATGTTGCGCTGTTTACATCGGCATTAGTCATCGAGAAATATATGCTCACGCGTGCGCGCGCACACACAAGCGTGCACGCACAGACATGCTCACACACACAGACAGACACACACACACAGAGACATATACACACATACATGTACGCACACACAGATGCTCACACAAACGCACATACACACATGCGCACGCACAAATGCAAACAGGCCCACACTCGTACAAAACACACACACATAGGAGTACACACACACAAAAAACACACACACCACACAAAACACCTCACACCAGAAACAGCCGGGAAAATGTTGCCACTAACCTTTTATGTGTGTCTCAGTCGCATAGACCGACAGGCACACATATACGTACAGAAACACTCACTTCTCTAGTTGACATAACAAATCTTCCTTCTTTCCTGTTTCAAAGGATGATTGAATATCGAAGACAATGCAGAAGTATCTGTGGGGCACCATTCACTTTGATTAAAGACCAGCCGAGCTTACTTACTGATTGTCTATTATACCAAAGACAGGGAGGGAAAAACGAAGTTTCTGTCATCTGTCTGTTGTGGACCATCCCCTGTATGGGCCTACTCTAGACGCTCCTGTATTGTGCGACGCATGAGGCAGAAAGAGCGCCCCAAAGCCCTCATATTTCTGTTTAACTTTCAGTTTGTTTCACTTTTCTTTTTCACTTTCAGTTTCTCAAGATGACATCTCCGCGATCGGAACGAATTCCATATGCACTAACGTCACAGGTGCCACGTGATGGCTATCATGTCACACTCCTTAAGCCTGCACATAAACCCATGAGCTGGCCAGGTCCTGAATAGTACATTGTGACCCGCATGAGGATCAAACCCACGGCCCTGGTTTAGCAGCATGGGGCTCTACTAACTGAGCTAAGAAGAAGGCATCTTCTATTTAATGTCTGTTCACAATAGTGATTTTAGACACACACGCACGCACGCACACCACACACACACGCACGCACGCACGCACACAAAGAAAAAAAAAGAAAATGGAAGATAAAAAAAAGAAGGGAGGGAGTGGGAGTTTGAATGTAAAAAGGGGAACAATTACAATTGATAATTCAGAACAATGAATTAACAATGTCAAATAATAACATCAACAATTGATTAACTCTTAATAACAATCTGCCAACAGGGGATCTAAGAATCGGCTGGAATACCAAAATAATAATATTTTTGTTGTAAAGGATATCTTAGAGTCAGTACATGAAAAATCGAGATTGTTATTTCTATATGTCGTGAGTAAGATAGGACATTCAAAGAGAAGATGGTGAACTGATAATGCTTTTTAAACAAATACATACATTTTGTGTATATTTTGTTTTCTGAGCTAAGAGGGGCACAAGAAAAACCTCAGTCAGCAGAGAGTCTGAGGGCATCACTACAGCGTCTGTCCATCAGCTATAGGTATGTCAATCGTCTGGCGCCGGTTCATTGTTAGTCTTGCCCTCCTTCGCATTCTTTCCTGGCTTCCAGTTCAGGACTTGGTTGGCAGGTCTGGCAGACGGCAGTCTAATGGAAACGGCCCAGCCAACTCAGTCGACGCTTGCAGATGATGTTGGTAACTGGGACTGCTTCTTGATTACTTCATCATCTATTACAAACGCATTCTATTTTATCGTCCAGAAATCTTCCGTAGGTATTTTATGTCAAAGGAGTCAAGTTTCTTCTCCGGATATGTTTTCAGGTGTAACGTTTTACAGTTGTACTGCAAAGTTAACAGAACGCTGTGGTTGTAGCACAGCTAAGGGATATTTTTTCATGCTCCTTTGCTTTCTATCATTTCTCCTTATCACTTCCTACCTTGCTGGTCCACTTATCTGTGTGTATTCTGTAAGGCCTCACATCAGCTTATATTCTTTAGAATTAATAATTGGGTAATATATTAACTACATTTTTGATTCTAAAGAAATGTGATGAGCAGAAGCATTTTGTTTTGGTGCTTTAGGCTAGTTTTTAAATACATGTTTTAATGTACTTGATTGTGTGTAAACATTTATATTCAACTTGCTTTTTCAATCCTCTAGTGATTAATTGGGCGGAATGCTCAAGACCAGGGACGTATCCTAATATCATGTGAGGGAGTGTCTTGATGTGTACTTAATTTTTATTGTAAATTCAGCATCAAAGAGTTGTTATGTGCGTCTTGAAATGGTTATAACCTTGATATGGCTATGCGCGATCGGCGGGATTTTAAACAATAATCACAATCAGTGACAATTCACACTCATTCACAGAGGACTAGATGTAACTAGAACATACACTTCGCCATCAGGAAGTGTTTTGCTTAGTAGAAATAATCATGTGGTATATAAAAATCCAAATGCTATCGAATACATCATTTGTGACTGATATCAGTTTACAATCTAGATTCTGATTAATAATAAAAAAATAAAAATTTTAAAAAAGACGGGTTTATGAAAAGTGTCATCTTGCCAACATCATTTTCGTATTTCGTTTCCTTTGCGGTGTTTCGTCTCCTCCAGTCAAGGACGAAATGGGGCGTCACTCTTGCATCTTCGTTTGTTGTCGTCACATACGTTTTCTGTGTGACATGGGATGTTTCCAAAACAGCTGCTTTGTTTTTATTTTGTTAAAGAAATATTTTGCGAAAACAAGTGTTTGTTCGGTTTTGGACGTAACCTTAGAAAAAAAATATACAAGGGAAGCAATCGCTGACAAACCGAACCAATGTGAAATAATCGGCACGCTTCCTTCCCTTGTTTCCAGAAGCGACGAGTCGAACAAGTTGCTAAATTTAGACCCGAAGGTCTCCAGCCACCCACCAACACCAACACAACCCGATCGATCCGAGAGGAAGATGAACTTCTCGATCCCCGCACTGCGGGTGTGTGTACAGCAAGAGAAAATGGAAAGAGAGAGAGAGAGAGAAAGGATTGCATAGGAATCTGCCCCGGCGAGTTTTAAGAGGATGTCCAAAATGGAAAGATTGAAGCAATGCGAAGAATGTAGCTGCTGCGTTTCAAAAGCAAGCGCAGAAACAGTCATACCATGATGACCTTATTGTTGTGAATCTATAACCTACGTTTTATTAGATTATCAAACGATACGGTTTTGCACGTGCAGAGTGCGGGAAATTATGTGTGCGGAAACGGAATAAGATGGTAATTGTGATGTTGATGATGATGATGATGATGATGATGAGGAGGATTTCACAAGCGTTCCTCGTTCCTTGGTCAAGTTTCATTAATGAGTGGGAGTAAAAAAAAAAAAAAGAAAAAACGTTATCGCAGTATATGGTGATCTGTTTATTTTGAGGCTGACCTCGGGGTTGTACAATGTGTTTTTCTGTGTAGCCCACAGACAGAAGTGTGAGACGGTATCGAGTGACTACTTGACATGAAGGCTGCTTGTGATAGTTTTGGATTCTTCTTCCATGATTCTGTGAGAAGGAAATACGATTGGGGTTCTTTGACAGGAGGAAGTTTGTGAGTTTGTTTCGTAAAAGGTAAAAAAATAAAGGTTCTCTGTCTGTTTTTCTATCTTTTGGTCTGTTTCTCTCCTTCTCT
>CM060306.1:34754480-34764480 GCA_030674185.1 Monoplex corrugatus
TACTGCTTTGTGCCAGTTTGGGGTTCCTACTCTATTTTGCATTTAAAAAAAAAAAAAGTTTCATTAAGTCAGACAAGATGAAGGCTTGACTTTCTTTCATCTAATCTTCTGAGTACGTTGAATTCCTCTCAAACTTCAAATCCCAGACTCTAAACTCCACCTTAATGTCCGTACAGTACTCAAATGACTGGTTGTTTCAGATAATTTTATTTGTGTATGTTTCATCGATCTTTTGCGTAAGACTTGTGTCAGTGCATGTGACATAGATAACAAAGAAAACAAACGAGACAGTCTTAAATGAGGCAAACCGAAAAGAACAGAAATGAAGAATATTAGGGGAAAAAAAACAAGCAACACTTATGGGGCATTTTATGAATCAAGAGAAATTAGAGCACCTAGTCATAACAGGAAAGGTGGAGGGAAAAAGAGCACAAGGTAGACCCAGGGAGAAAATGTTGGACAGATTTGCAGAGTGGGTAAAGACAGAGAGGGTGGGAGGTGTGCCTTCAGCGACAAGGGATATTCATATGGAGGGCCATGATCGCCAACGTCATGCAGCAGGGCACATGATGATGATAATGATGATGATGACTGTGATGATGATGATGATGATGAGGATGATGATGATGATGATGATGATGATGATGATGATGTGTCAGCGTGTGTCCGCTAGCCAGACACACACCGAGAGACTTAAAAACAAACTTCAAATTCCAAACTCCAAACTCCATTGTACTCTCGGCACTAGACACATGTAGAAGTGTCCGAATGTAATGAATCACTGTTGAACAGATTTCACACACAAAGGTCGACCCTACTCTTCATACTGTGCTCGTATGATTGCTTGCATTAGAAAATGTGTTTTTGTGTAGATTTCATTGATCTGTTTGCAAACCTTGCCTCAATGTGTTTTCGTTCACCAGACGCAGATATAGAAACAAACAGACAAAAATTAAAAACAAACAAACAAACAAACAAAACAAAACAAACATAAAAACGAAAAACACAGACAGACCGAGAAAGGAAAGACAGTTAATGACCAAAGCAAAATCATGTAAACACAATATTAATCTTTCATCACTTCAACTGTACTATCTCCTTTATCAACAGCCAACGAACAGGAAATCGCTATCAGAAACACAACCACCAAAATCACAACAATCCAATGGAACAAAAGCTAAATATCTATACGTGCTGTTTCTGTCTTGCAAACGTCTCTGTGTGTGTAGTTTTTGCTCTGTTGAAGACACATGGTTCGAAAGTAGTTGGCGTCCTGTGTGTTATTATTGTTATATCAACTTTTAAGGTGAGCACCAGGCTATGGTCCATAGCACGATTCCATCTCCTGGAAATATTTCAATTCTACAAGTGTTCTGATAGAAACACTCAAACAATTTTGGCAATTAGAATGCTTCAGGACATACTGGTAGAATCATGTTGTGCCATTTGGACATGGCTGTAATTTTTTCATATGTATTTTACAATTCATTTGCAACTACGCTTTTCTCTCAAGGAAAACAAAAGACTTCACCAGAATAAAGGCAAATGGGCAGCAGTTCCTCGGTGCAGCAGCTCGTCCTGGTTGGCCTGGAGAACTCGGGCAAGACCACCCTGCTGTACCACCTCAAGTTCGGCCAGTACATGCACACCATCCCTACCGTGGGCTTCAACTACGAGAAGGTGGAAGGCCGCTGGGGCAAGGCTAAAGGCGTCACCTTCTCCATCTGGGATCTGGAAGGGAAAGACAACAAGAGGCCTCTGTGGAACACTTACCTCAGGTGGGTGGTTACGCCCCTTTAAGAACCTGGAGGGGCGGGCACGGTAATTATTGTTATTGTTGTTGTTGAAAGCCCAGCCGACTGCATAGAGCCACATCATGGCTATAACTGCTTCAAAACATACAAAACTTCACAGGATGAAAAAAAAAAAATTAAGTACCCGGTACACATATCACAGCACAGAAAAAAGCAAAGTCCTGGTCAACAGCACAACCAACACCCATGCTGAAATCTACATGAACGGGCAACAGCTTGAAGAAGTGGACGCTTTCAAATACCTTGGCGCCACTCTCACCAAAGACGGTCGCTCTACAACAGAAATCAAGACCAGACTAGCGATCGCAACAGCAGCAATGGTAAAGCTAAACAAGATCTGGAAGAGCAGAGAGATCGGCTTTCCATCGAAGATGAAGCTGTACAAGTCCCTGGTGCTCCCCATCCTGCTGTATGGATGCGAGAGCTGGACCATGACAGCAGAGACCACCAAGAGAATCCAGACGTTTGAAACTAAATGCTTCAGGCGCTTGCTCGGGATCTCTTGGCAAGATCGGAAGACAAACGACTTTGTGTGGAGCCAAATAACAACACTCGCAGGCCCACAAGAACCCCTCCTGGCAACAGTCAAGAACAGGAAGCTGTCGTGGTTCGGGCATGTCACGCGCCACAACTCACTGCCCAAAACGGTCCTCCAGGGTACACTGGGAGGCGGCAGACGAAGGGGACGACAAGCCAAATGCTGGATGGACAACATCAAAGAATGGACCAGGTTGGATGGCCCCACGCTGGTGCGACAGGCGGAGGACAGGACCGGTTGGCGACGGCTGGCTTCAAGAGTGTCTCTCATCTCTCCTCTACGCCCATCACGGGCAGGAGAATGATGATGATGATGACACATATCAATGCATTCTCGCACATAATCTAAAGGCTTGTTCCTTGGCGTTGACCACTCCGTTCAATTTATCGCACAGGGGATTAAAAAAAAACACACCTGAATACAAATTTAAGCATGCCTGAGGACACCAAAACACACAAAACGGGCCTAAATTACCTAAAATTGCTTCCGCATATCTCCCTAGAACCAAAAATCCATTTAATGCATGTACCCAATCATGTATCAATCCTCTGAAAAAGTAAGTAAGACTTTATCGAACACATATAGGTGAATGGACCATTAAGGCAGAAAATGATAGGAAGAAATGACAGAAAGCAAAGGAACGAGGCAGGAACAAAGAGGGTGATAAAAAAGAGGATATTCCTAGCACAAAATTTCCAGAAGGTGGGGGATACTATTTGTACTGAAAGAGCCCCCTGGCATCCCCCACAGGGGGGAACGGACACGATAGTCAAACGGGTAAGACAGATTTCCAATGGGAAGGTCGCGTTGGAACTCGCTTGGCATCCTCCTTACCTCGCCTACCCTCCCCCCCAAAACAGGTGGTGATTAAAGGGTGGGGATTTTTCTGATCTTCTATGTCAACATATGTGCAGACCTGTTGGTAGAGCACCAGTATGCACGTTTTAGACCCTGTAAGTCATGACAGTGCGCAGTGTCTTATGGAAAAATGACACCCAAACCCCCCCCCCCCCCCCCCGCCTCTAGCCTGCGTATCCACCGAAGACGTTGCGTTCTGTGCTGTAACATACATACAGCTTGCTCCATGTGGGCTAATCAACGGGCATTAGAAATGCATTAGAGTAAAAAACGTTATTCGAAACACACACACACGCACACATACACATGCACAACACACACACACACAAACACAACACACACACACACACACACACACACACACACACACACACACAACACACACAACACACACACAACACACACACGCGCACACACACACACACACACACACACACACACACACACACACACACACACACACACACACACACACACACACACACACACAAACCACTGTTCGAGGAGTACGGCGGGGTCTGATAGTTGTAAAGGAATAAAAAAAAAATTTTAAAAAGGAAGGAGGAAATGCATAAATGAAATGGAAGGAGGAAGGTTGGAGAATAAGACATTGCTCATTCAGAATATTTGCCACCAAGTCAGCGAAATACATTTTGGATGACGGGGAGCCTATGGCAAGGGAGAGTGAGAGGGAGGGGGTAGGGGTAGGAGCAGGCAACAGGTCCCTGTGGAATATTTTGGCCTTTTTTCTTTTCTTCTTCTTCCTCTTCTTCTTCTTCTTCTTCTTCGTCCTCCTCTTCCTCCTCTTCTTCTTGTTCTTGCTTTTATGGTTGTTGTTGTGGTTGTTGTAAGTGTTGTTTTTAGTGATAATGCTGATGCTAATGTTGTTCTGGTTGTTATTATTGATGATGTTGTTGAGGTTATTGTGGTCTTTGTTGTTGTTGTTGTTGTTGTTGTTGTTGGTGTTGATGCAGATGCTGATGTTACTGTTGTTGTGGTTGGTGATGAACATTTACGCGTTTATTGATTTGTGTTTCTTTGTCACTGATTACATTTTTCCCAACATGGTGGCGACAGGTCAGCCCACGGCATTATCTACGTGGTGGACTCCAGAGATCGGGAGAAGCTGGACGAAGCTCGCATGGAGCTGCAGAGACTGGTCAAAGGTCAGGGCCATAGCCAAGGTCAGGGTCAGGGGACCCACCACCACCACCATCACCATCATCCTGGCTGCGTGCCGGTGCTGGTGCTGGCCAACAAACAGGATCTTCAGGATGCCCTGACGGCCCAGGAGGTGGGCCAGGCGCTTTGCGTGCCTGAGCTGTCCCGGAGCCAGCAGATTGACGTGCTGCCCGTGTGTGCCGTGACGGGCGAGGGTCTTCCTGACGCCATGGACTGGATGGTGGAGATGGTCCGTCAGTGGAAGAAGGGCAAAGGCAAGCATTCCAGATGATGATGACGATGATGACGACAATGACGATGATGATGTCTTGAGGTCATGATTTTCGGTGCTGAATTACAGCAAATACGCGTCAGGAGATAGCACTTAATCAAGGTCATCGTTCTGTGCTAAATTGCAGAAAATCCACGATGTTAACACGAGTTTGAGGTCATCGTTATGTACTAGATTGCAGAAAATGCACGATGTTAATACTATTTTGAGGTCATCGTTCTGTGCTAAAATGCAGTAAAATACACGGTGTTAACACTACTTTGAGCTCGTCGTATGGTGTTTGTTGCAGCAAATACACGGCAGACGATAACAGTTACTTGAGGTCATCGTTTGGTGCTGGGTTGCAGAAAATACATGTCTAATGATAGTACTAATTTGAAGTCATGGTATTGTGAGGTATTGCAGCAAACACAGGTCAGACGATAACACTAATTTGAGGTCATCATTTGGTGATGCTGGATCAGAGCAAATACATGTCTAATGTAAACACTAATTTGACGTGATGGCTTGGTGCTTATTTGTAGCAAACACACATAAGATGATAACATTAACTTGACGTCATCGTTTGGTGCTGGAGTGCAGCAAAACTCGCGTCTGATGATATCATTGACTTGCCGTCACTGTGTAGTGCTGGACTGCAGCAAATATACGTCAAATGATAAATTTACTTAACGTCACCATTTGATGCTAGACTGCAGCAAATATACGCCATATGATAACATTGACTTGACATCATATTTGTGTGCTGGATTGCAGCAAATACTCGTCAAATGACAATATTGACTTGACGTCATCGTTTGGCGCTGGACTGCAGCAAATATACGTCAAACGATAAGACTGATCTGACGTCATACTTTGGTGCTGGAGCGCAGCAGATACACTTGAAATAATAGCATTGACTTGACGTCATCGTTTGGTGCCGGACTGCAGCAGATACACGAGAAACGATAACATTGACCTGATGTCATACGTTGGTGCTGGACTGCGGCAAATACACTGATATGATGTCATCGTTTCTGATGCAGGATTGCAGCATTACTACATGATATTTCGGTTTCAGTTTGATCACTCCTGAAGTCATCGTTTTAGAATCAAACATACGTTAGATGATGATCGATAGTTTTTGAAACTATCCTTTCTGTACTGAATTGAAAGAAGTGTACATCGTATGATAATGATACTCGAGGACATGATTTTTGGTCTGGAGTGTATCCAGCATTGAAGATAGTGTCGACACCTGAGGTCGTTTGGATTGCAACAGGTGTACACTAGATAATGATGATGCTTCTTGATTTTGTAGTGTGATATCTGATTGTAGTAATACATGTCAGATGGCGATGACTTTGGGAGATATGTTTTGGTGCTCTATCCACACATGTACTGTAGATGGTGTTGAGAACTGAGATTGCCATTTAGCTATTCATTGCAAAATGCACACATTGGTTGAAGACCTAAGAGTGGTTATCTCTTGACGCCGGACTGCAACCGAATTGTGAAGCTGTAAGTAATTGTTTTGTATTGGACTGCAAGTACAACCGTCAAAAGATAGTGACACATTCTGCTGGTATTTTAAAGTGAATGACAACACGCACATAATTTATTGGTCTTTGATGCTTTTGGCTTTATTCTGGATTTGTACATACTCAGGTCATGCCAGCTTCATAAATTCTGAGTACTCAATATTTCGCTGGCCTCTTTAAAAGATAGTCTTCCACAAATTAATAAGTGGCGCCTAAAAAAAGAATTTTACGAATTCCACGTTGAAAATATTACACCTGAAAGTGTAAAAGGCAAGTAAAGTAAATCATGGTGCCTTTTCTGTGTTTCTGGCCAAGTAATGGCAAACTGAAGAAATGATAGTCCCCGCACTTACATATGAAGGAGTTTGTATGAATTTGATGCTGGGACTCATACGATTTATATAAATGCAATGGGAACACGGAAGATTTGTAAAAACAAACAAACAAACAACCAAAACAACAAGAAAGAAGTCAAGCTTGTCTCAAGACCGTGATGTGATAGAGACCTCAATAGCTCTCGGGGTTAGCATCATGAGGGCGGTGCACATCTCTCCCCCGCTGCTTTTTCTTCCCTAACCCTTATACATGGTCAGACACCCAATCACAGCTGACTGGGCTGAAGGCCGCATGCACAAAATTGGATGTGTGTGTGTGTGTATGTGTGTGTGTGTGTGTGTGTGTGTGCGGGCGCGCCACGCGTGCGCGTATGTGTGTATGTGTGTGTGTGTGTGATAAAGAGAGAGAGAGTGTGTGTTTGTTTTTGTATGTGTGCTTGTGTGTATGTATGTGTGTGTGCGTGTGTGTGTGTGTGTGTTTGTGTGTTGTTGTGTGTGTGTGTGTGTGTGTGTGTGTGTGATATACATATATATAGAGTGTGTGTGTGTGTGTGTGCGTGCGTGTGTGTGTGTGTGTGTTTATGTGTGTGAGTGTGTGTGATAGCGAGAGAGAGAAAAAGTGTGTGTGTGTGTGTGTGTGTGTGTGATAGAGAGAGAGAGAGAGAGAGAGAGTGTGTGTGTGTTGTGTGTGTGTGTTGTGTGTGTGTGATAGAGAGATAGAGAGTGTGTTTGTGTGTGCGCGCGTGTGTGACCGCAAATGTGTGTGTGTTTGTGTGTTTATGTACGCGTGTATGTGTTGTGAGAGAGATTCAAATCCATGCAGTCAGGCAGGACAAGAAGACCTCTACATATAAGCCAAATAGGTCTGACGATTGGCATGAAGTATTAGACATAATGGTACAAGAGGTAAATGAAGGGTTTCTTTCCTGCCCCAGCTTCTGTTCTCCCTCAGCGGCATTGATCCCACCACGCCACGCGTTTCTGGCTCCACAGCACACCAACAGCCCCAGGTTCTTTCAGTCCAAGCCTCAGTACCAGAAAGCCCATGGGAACGAAAGATATCAAACCGCCATGAGGCCTTTCACCAGAAAAGACCCTGCACTTCCGCTGGGTAACTTTGATGTAGTTAAGCAATTGATTCACTTTACTAAAGAGGCTTCTTACTAACAATGGAAATAGCTCATTTGCGGAGCTAGAAAGAATGAGAGACAGCCCCCTCCCCCCATCACCTCCACGACCCCCCAAAGACAACCCCCATGAACCAATGGCGCTAGAAAATCCCATGTTGAATTCACCTCAGACATGGAAGCGATACAGGAAACCAAAACTGAGGTCACCACGAGGTCAAGGCGTCAAGGGTCACAGAATCTGGGATACATTTCATGATGCTATGATGATGATGACGATGGGGATAATGATCATGATGCTATGGAGTTCCATCTAGGATTGAGGCTTCGAGACAGGGTTGTACTCTACGCTTACTATCATAAGATATCCTGGTGTCAAGCAGGCCCGAGAGATACAGACACCTGCGGTGTTAGTAAGAAAAACAGAGTAACACTCTCAGTGACTTATCTGTAAAGAGGATGAGACTCGACTGTGTGGTTCCAGTCTTCCCAATGAGCCCATAGCACGCTTAATCTGGGTAGGAGCGGATCAGAACAAGAAAAACACAATATTTTTTTTTTGGACCAAGAGGGGTTTGAATCCATAATATCCCAGCCAGTAGTCAATTTGTGTAATCACTTCGCTACGGTGACTAGTAAGAGGACGGTTTTATGTACAACTGCTGTGTTAGCTAAGTAATGTGCAAGAAGTTATCAAAAGACTGTGTGCCCGTACATGTATAGTAAACAATGAGTTCTGTGAGATGTGAAGTATTATTGGCCTTTTGCTCCTTCTTGTTGCCATACAAGCTTGTGTTTAGAAGAGCTTTTTAAATGATTGGATTGTTGTTGTTGTTGGTGTTGATGGTGTTGGTGATGGTTTGTTGTTGTTGTTGTTTTGTTACAACGGCATTTTTCTGTGTGAAATGCGGGTTGCTCTTTTATGGAAATGCACGTCGCCATAGCACGGCGCCATCTTTAATCTTGCACATAATGCTTATGTATATGATGGTGTATATGATGGTGTATATGATGGTGTATATGATGGTGTACATATGGTGTATATGATGGTGTATATGATGGTGTATATATGTATATATTGACAGGCGCCATACTTTGTAGTCAAGTGGGTAAACGTCGGGTTTCCAATCGATGGTTCCTGGGTTCAATAGCCTAGATGTCTAAGCTTGGGGTAAAGGTAGATTGGTAGATTTTTCCCTTCTCCCAGGGGTCAACATTTATCGATTGAGCCATCATCCTATACTGCTGATAATGGACAAGGTCTACTTCTTTGACCTACATCAGGTGTTTCTGTACATTGTATTCATATTCATGAGACTACGCACAAACCACTGCCGATATCACGACTGCATCAACAAGAACAAGACGGGTTGCGGTCAACACTTTATAATCTCCAACATTTGAAAAAAAAATTACCCGTTTTCACGAGCGGGACATAGGTTGCATGCGAAAGAACCGAGATCCAGTCTCAGAAAGGTGGTCAGAGTCTGTGTGAAATTGAGATTTTTAATTGCGACTTGTTCTTTTCTTTGAAATCATCACCTCACCCCACCTCATTCCTTCGCCGGAATCGGCGGTAGGAGCCACGCTCGACGTCACAAGTCTTCTCCAGGTCACACGATTGAGACATCTGTGGGCGACCTCTTGGATCCCCAGACCACAGACATGAACGATGTTGTTGAAGTAGGAGGTGTGCGGTGGTCCCTTTCTTCTCCTCGCCTCAACTTTCCCTGCAGGACCGTTGGCAACAACTCTATTTTAGTGTTCCTGATCGCATGGCTTACATATTTCAGCTTTCTTTTGTTGATCTGTGTTAGCAGTTGGCGCTTAACATTCAGTTCCTTTCTTATTCTTTGAAATAAGTGTATTGTAAGTTTCACAGTGAGGAGTACCCTGAGCTTCAGTTTCAGTTTCAGTTTCTCAAGCTGAAGTCTCCGCGCTCGGAATGAATTCCATAAGTACTGACGCCACTGACGTCATGTATGACATGGAGAGGGTCCAAGTAATCATGGCAAAAACCCTTTGCGCTGGCAAGGTCTTGAGGTTCTAGCTGGCGTATTTACCCCGAAAACGCACTAACATTAAATGATTATGATGGTATCCCTAAGCTACGCTCCGTTGAAAGTCATGTGAAAGTGTCAGTTTTCACACCGCCATAGAGGCTTAATTAACTTCTTATTGAATCCCAAACATTTCATACGTCGTCATGAAGCTTATGACGTCAACTTCCGAGTGCTGCACAGTAATTTAACATAGTCCGTCAGAATTCACAAGAGAGCATTCGTCGTGGATGCTAACAAAAGTCTGATTGCGAATGGTTTTACAATTTCTCCTTTATTTTCTCAAAACAAAGAT
>CM060306.1:34779480-34784480 GCA_030674185.1 Monoplex corrugatus
AATGTGACAACAAGATAAAAGAATTTTGCAAGTTTAGATGCTGCTTCAGTTGAAATATACGGACAAATAGAATTGATACGATGCAACTGACAGTGCCAGGATGACATGTTTGACCAATGAGTTTCTGCATAGAGGTCTGAGGATCAAGAGCAAGGTCCAAGTTTTTGAATTAATCAGAAGATACAATAGTGTCGTCAACTAGCTGGATAAACCAAACTGTTAATGTGGAAGCTATGAGCTTGTATCCAGTTAATATTGCTTTAGTCTCATCTCCATTTATTTATAATCCAGTCTGTCATCCAGTTCTGGATTTCAGTGAAGGCTTAGTTAGTGTATATGGAATTCATTCCGAACCCGGAGACGTCATCTTGAGAAACTGAAACTGAATTGAAACTGAAACTAGATTTCAGAATAGTAATCAGAAGCGTCAGAAAGAAGAGTCAAAAGGTTTCACGATATGCACTGTTGTAGAACTGGGAGTCATCACCAAAGAAGTGATATTTGATATTGTACAAACCGATGGTGTTGGCAATTGGGGAGGTGTAGAGTGTGAAGAGGACTGGCCCAAGCACGTAAACCCTGGTGGACGCCATATGCTTGTTTAACTAGCTGGGACTTGGACTCATTTACCTTGACTGGCTGAAAGTGGTCACACAGGTATGACGGAAATCATGAAAGATCATTGCCTTGGATTCCAAACGTATGCTCCAGATGAGAAAGAAGGACAGGATCAAAAGCAGCAGAGAGACTTAGAAAGAATAAGAAGGGAAATTCGGCCACATTGTCAGCTGAAAGCAACAAATCATTCACAATGTGAAAGAGAGCAGTTTCAAAGCTGGGTTCAGAAAGTGTTTTATACATCTTCTTCTTCCCTCCTTCCATTTCAAGACCTCTCCAGTGCACAATGTCTTGCAGTGGCTCAGGAAATCTGCCAAATCTAATGATTTATAGATTTGAGAGGAGCACATTATGGAACTAGAGACTGCGAAGAATCCTGCTTGAGGAAACTCAAAACCCAACAAAAGCAACTCTTTCAGAATCGAAGACAGCAATTTAGTGAAGCTTTAAGCTATTCTGCTTTTGCAGACTGCGTGTTTCCCAAAATTATTGGTAGCATTCATCTTTCAAAGAGTTCCAATGCTCAATTTGCATGTCAGTAAATTATCCCCCTTCCTCAGTGGATGTATACTTGCTTCATCTGTTTGTGTTTGGTTGGTTTACTCTGTGTGTGTGTGTGTGTGTGTGTGTGTGTGTGTGTGTGTGTGTGTGTGTGTGTGTGTGTGTGTGTGTGTGTGTGTACGCGCGCGTGTGCGTGTGTGCGTGTGTGTGTGTTCTGCTTATATTATTTTTAAAGCAATTGATGGTGTGAATGCTTATTTGAGAGAGAGAGAGAGAGAGAGAGAGAGAGAGAGAGAAGAAAGAGAGAGAGAGAGAGAGAGGAAAGAGAGTAGATGGACGTAGAAAGTGCACGTGTATACATGTATGTGTGCGTCTGTCTGTGTGTGTGTGAGAGAGAGAGAGAGGGCGCGCGCGCGCGCGTGTGTGTCTGTGTGTTGGTGAGCAGGCATGCGTGCACGCTCATGGGCACGCACACTTTTCACAATCTTATGGAAGACACTTCTTCCGGCTGATAAATGACTTCTTGCAATGTTTCTTCCCATTTTTCCTTTTTTTCTTCTTGCTTTTGTTTTTACCATTTGTTTTTAATGCCTGGTAATTTCTGTTGACACCAGCATGCCAAGGATAACATATTCACAGAAACTGCTGGAACGAGCAGCATGTACAGAGTAAAAGACTGAACATATTGCTTCATGCCAGTTGGAAGTTTCGTGCAACTTGTGCAGGTTTTCTTTTTTCTTTGGCTGCCTGCTGATTGAGTTAGGATGACGGGGTGTCCTGTTTCTTATGTCACGTCCTGGGGGCAAGCCACTGGAGAGCGTATAATTGGGCTCCATGTCACTGGTGTAAGCTCTCTCTCTGTCTGTCTGTCTGTCTCCCTGTCTGTCTGTCTGTCTCCCTGTCTGTCTGTCTGTCTCCCTGTCCGTCTGAGTGACGTCCTGTTTCGCTTTTCTCCCCAATTCGACTTTTTCAGTTGAAATGCCTGATTTTGGGACGTGCATATAGATTGAGCGAAGATACTGTTTTGCTGTATGCACTTGAGTCAGTTCGCCTTGTTTACCTTCTAAAGCTCAGCAAAATGAAATAAATGTTCTATTTATCAAATGTGCATGAGTCTGTGAGAAAAGAAAATATAGGGAGAATGAGAAAAAAAAAAAAAAGGAAATCGTGTTCATTTGATCATTTTGTGTTTGATGTATGTAGGTATCTACGTTCAAATAAGCTAACTTACAAGTCATTGCATTTAAAGGCAAAATGGGATTAATTTAAAAATGTGACGTATCAAAGGGAGAAACTGGAAAATGAGAAATGGAAAAAAGCAAAAGGGAAATGGCAAAACGGGATGTCACTTCAGTCTGTATGTCCTTCACTATCTCAGTCTCTCTGGCCATGATTTTGAGGCCCTTTGGACCAGTTGGTCAGAGCATCATACTGATAATGCACGGATTGTGGTTTTGACTCTCTGATTGGCCACAAATGTTTCTTTCAGCGGTGGGCTGGCTCATTCTGTCTATGCATACGTGTAGGGGGTTTTGTGTGTATGTGCGTTTGTCTCTATGTGTGCATCTATGTTCGCAGGCTAGCGTCTATATGCATCGAACACGCGAAGGCGCGAGAATGTGGGCGTATCTGTCAATGCATCTACCGTTCGTATTCAACATCCTGCATGATGCATGAAAGTTGTTTTTATTTTACAGTTTTGTTGTTGTTGTTGTCGTTGTCGTTGTTGTTGTCGTAGTTGTTGTTGTTGCTTTTATGTTGTTGTTGTTGCTGCTTCGTTGTTGTCGTTGTTGTTGTTGTTATTGTTGTCATCGTCGCCGTTGTTGTTGTTGTTGTTGTTTCAGCGTTCCGGGTTTTGTTCGATGCGTGTATGCACATCATTTTGCCAACCCCGTGTAGGCGGCATATAGCTACAAAATCTGTCTGCATATTTCGTATACGGTGGGCATGCAGGCTGGGTGTTTTCATGTGTCCATAAGCCACTGGACAATGACATGATTTACAGGGTAGTCAGTAAGCATTTTTGTGGTGTTCTGCTCGCGTATACACACGAAGAGGATACATGCACTGGCACGTTTACACACATGGTGACCTAGGGGATCGGAAAAATCTCCACCTTTTACCCATCAAGCGTAGATGTCGAACCCTGGGCTTTTTGATTGGAATCCCGTCGCACGAGTGTTTGAATCTTTGTCTAATGTACATCCGATAGATCCTGCACGTGGCCTTACATAGAGCATAGCATTTTACAGGCAACACTGACCTACACGAAGTAAACGCAATGTGAATGAAACATTGCTTTCCAATGTCCATTAGATCAGTGCTTTCTTATTGATTTTCTGCCCCACACATTTTCGAGCCAGCGTCTTCTTGAAAACTTCAATCCAATTTGGTCACATTGGGGGCCTATTCCTGTCCCTCACACACTACGCTAGACACTCAGACCTGACATTTCACATTTCCTGCCTCGTCCACCGGGATTTGCAGCTCTCTCGTGGGCCTGCAAACCCAGCTGATTCTTCTTCTTCTTTCTGTCTTCTTCTTTCGGTCCTAATTCTCTTCTACTTCCATATCAGTTCCATAAAATAGAGAATGATTCAGATTCTGGCGCAATGCTAGTAGAATTAGAGTGGAAATTGAGTGTTCGAATTTTCATCAATTGAAAGTTATTATCGTGAAAGTTTTCGGTCTCTAATCGTTCCTGCTTAGCTGCGCAGTGTATGGACGCTGATGGACAGATGAGGACAACAGTGCTGAGTGTACTGCATTCTAAATGAGCGCATTCTTGATATTATTGCTTACCCTTTCTTAAAACTACCAGATCATTGGCACAGTCCTATAATGCTGTTTTAAATCAAAACGGATCTCCAAAACGTTGTCAAAACCATTCTTATGAGGCCTTATGAAACATCAAATATATAGTATCTCAAATTCTGAGGATTTTCATTATTCAGCTCCCTAATAATCACTGTTTCAGTTTTTCTTGCCATTTCCGACCTCTCTCCTCCCCCCCCCCCCCCCCTCCCCTCCCCCCCCCGGATGCTGGGGAGCTTTTTTTTTTTTTTCAATATAACAAGTATACCACCTTCTGTGCTAGAAACTTTCTTCTTTTCTGTCAGTCTCTTTGTTTCTGTCTTGCTCCTTTGCATTCTGTCATCTCTCTTGATTATTTTCTGCCTTGCTGGTCCATTCACTGATTGGGTACATGTATTTTCTCCGATTTTGGATCTCAGGAAATGTGATGTGCAGAAGCAATTTTGGGTAATTTAGGTCCATTTCTATCTATGTTTAGAGTCCTTAGTTCAGTTTACATTTGTATTCAGGTTTTGTTTGTTTTTCTAAACCCTTTGATGTTAAATCGGGCAGAATGGTCAACACCAGGGGCATATTCTTACATTATGTGCACGAATGCATTGACATGTAAGCTTTTTTTAAACATGACATATAAACTTAATTGTCTTTCCCAAGTAATTTCTTTTAACCAGGTGGTTGAGTTTATTTCGAAATGGTTATAGCCCTGGTAGGACACTGCACTGTCGGCTGGGCTATAAAAAATAGGAATAAGAATATAAAATTCCATGCCTAGGATTCGTTCAAGAGCTGCAACTCCCACAAACCCTCGCTTATCTCAAAGCGTTATCCGGAAGAGCAGAAGAATGGAGGGAGCAAGAGGATAGGATTGTGAAAACAACACTTTTTCATCCTTTCACACCCTCACCCTATTCAACAACTCCCAGCAGAAAGCTGGCGGGTAGCGAGAGGGAGTGAAAGGTTGAAACAGGAAGATAAAAGAGCCAATGATGTCGAGATTGTGTGGATAGAAAGGAGAAGAATGGAAAACGTGAAAGATGAAACAGCCTTTGGCATCCAATACCAATTAA
>CM060306.1:34789480-34791980 GCA_030674185.1 Monoplex corrugatus
GCGCTGAAGAAGTCAGCTGGATCGCCGATGAAAAGCTACGCAATAAGTAGCCTTTTTTGTAACTGAGAGCCAGGTTCAACCAGGTAGCCATAATGTTGGTGTAAAACTAGAGTGTTATAAAATGGCCTAACCATCCTGTTTATTGTTAGCATTTCAAAAGCCAGCTCGATCACATCCATTTACCTCGCAAGCAGCAACTCTCCATTAGCCTTAAGCTGAGTCTTAAGGCAATATTAAGAACAGCAAAGAGAGAGAGAGAAAGAGGGAGGGAGAGAGAGCGGAGAGAGAGAGAGAGAGAGAGAGAGAGGAGAGAGAGACAGAGAGAGACAGACAGAGACAGAGATAGAGATAGAAACAGAGACAGCACATAGAAAGATAGAGACATAGACAGAGACAGAAAAGACAGAGAAGAGAGAGAGAGTCAGTCAAAAGAGACTGACAACAGACAAAAACAAAGAGACAGCAGGACAGACAGACAGACAGGCAGAAGACAGAGAGACAGAAGGCAGAGGACAGGCAGAGAGAGAGAGCGAGTCAGTCAAAAAGAGTCAGTCAGAGACAGACAGACAGACAGACAGAGAGACAGAGACAGACAGACAGACAGAGACAATCAGTGTCAGAGAGAGAGAGACAGGCAGGCAGAAAGATAGACACAGAGAGAGGAGACAGATATATATATATATATATATATATATATATACAGACAGAGAGAGAGAGAGAGAGAGAGAGAGACAGACAGACAGACAGACAGGCAGCAGACAGACAGACAGAGACACAGAGAGAGGGGAGACAGAAAGAGAGAGAGAGAGCGAGGGAGAGGAGAGAGAGAGAAAGAGAGGAAAGAGAGAGAGAGAGAGAGAGAGAGAGAGACAGACAGACAGACAGACAGAGAGATGGGATCGGGTTTTATGAGGCGGAGTAGTGGAAAAAAAGAAGAGCTGAAATTGCCACTGGAGTCAGGGTTGCGGGTGGAGATCAAGGAAGTGAAGGTGGGGTGTGGAAAATGGGAAAAGTGAAAAGGTGAAACGGTCACTGGGTACTATGGGCCAGCAGGGCAGCCAGGCCATATACACAATCTACATTTTGTTTCTTAGCAGCTAGACACTTTAGAGACATCAATTCAGATTAAGAAATGAAGAAGATCATTCATAAGGAAGATTAGGAAAAGAAAGGTAACATTTATAGGCCATTTTATGAGGAAAGGGGAATTAGAGCACCTGGTCACAACAGGAAAGCTGGAGGGAAGCAGAGCATCAGGTAGACCCAGAGAGAAAATGTTGGACGGACTTGCAAGTTGGCTGAGGACAGAGAGGGTGGAAGATGTACTCGCGGCAACAAGGGAGAGATACATGTGGAGGGCCATGATCGCCAGCGCATGCGGCAGGGCACTTGATGATGATGATGAACCATGAAGAGGATCAGGTAACCACTCACAGATGAAGGGTAGGGCAGTGGAGAAATGCAAGACGGAACTGTCCCCGAGATCAGTGGGGTGATGGGAGGGGTTGGAGAGTGTAAAATTGGCAAAAAGAAAACACGCAGAGACAGACACACAGTGGAAAGACAGAGAAGAAAAAAAATACAATTCACATCGTCACATACGTTTGTTTCAAAGATTCAGTCCTCACACCACTCCCCATTTCAAAGACCTATTGTTGTTGTTATTTTCGTTTAAAGCCCAGTCAAACGGCATGGAGCCATGTCAGGGCTATAATCGAAACATATATAATATTTCAACAGAAAAAAAAGGAAAAGAAAATTAAGCTCACATATCAATATATACGCGCACATAATCTAGGGATATGCCCCTGGCGTTGACCACTCTGTCCAATTTATCACACAGAGGATTTAAAAGATAAACCTTAACACAAATTTAAACATAACTTAGGACACTAAAACATATATAATTATGAAAATAGGCCTAGATTGCCTAAAACTACTTCCGCATATCTCATTTCCTTAGAGCTAAAAACGCACTTAATACATGTACCCAGTTATCAATCCTAAGAGAAAATATGTAAGACTTCATCGAAAACATACAGATGTATATGGATCAGTAAAGCAGAAAATGATAGGAAGAAATGACAGAAAGCAAAGGAATAAGGCAGAAACAAAGAGAGTGACAGAAAGGCAATTTCTTGCACAGAATTTTCAGAAGGCAGGAATAATATTTACACTGAAAAAGCCTCCGACACCCCCAAGGGTGTGTATGTGTGTGTGTGTGTGTGTGTGTGTGTGTGTGTGTGTGTGTGTGTGTTGTGTGTGTGTGTGTGTGTGTGTGTGTGTGTGTGTGTGTAGTGAGTGTATGTGTGTGAGTGTACATTATGTGTGTGTGTGTGTGTTGGTGTTGTGTGTGAGTGTAATGTATGTGTGTGAGTGTACATGTATGTGTGTGTGTGTGTGTGTGTGTGTGTGTGTAAAAATGTGTGTGTGTGTGTGTGTGGTGTGTGTGTGTGTGTGTGTGTGTGTGTGAATTCGTTCGTTCTTTGATTTAACGTCT
>CM060306.1:34794480-34811980 GCA_030674185.1 Monoplex corrugatus
AAACCTGATTATTTTAACCCCCCTCCCCTCCCTCTCTCTCTCTCACACACACTAAAATTTCTCTAAATAGTTTGAGTTTGACACTAAATTTTCTTCTTCTTTCTTGATCATTTTAATTCATATTTTTCCACCTCATCATGTTGGGAGTTAGTATTTTGTTTGATCAATATTTGGCACAGAATACAGCAGGGAGGAAATGCATGAATGAGTAAATGCAGGAGCAGTGTATGGGATTGAGTATGGGAAGTATGTATGTATGTGTCTGTATATGTGACTGGTTCTTGCGAACGGGGTCACAAGTCGCAACGTGTGAACTGAGATACGGGCCTGAAAAGGTGGTGAGGGTCGATCTGAGTGATTTGAGATTTTTGTTCCTACACATTGTCTGACCATTAATCTATCAATTATGGCAAAGATTAAAGTGAAATTTGGGCTGAGTGTTAAAATATTTTAAAGTGATAACCCATCGAGAATGTGCAGATTTTTTCTGTGAAAATGCGTGTGTTTGAGCTTTAATTTAGGCCATGAAACCGTACAGGGCCTCAGCATATCGCATACTGTTGGAATCAGCTCGCGAAATAGCTAGTATGTAGTGCAGAACCACTTTATTATCACTTCACTAAGTTTGATGAAGATAGAATACTGGTTGCCAAGGAAAAAGCAGAGAATTTTGTTGTCCTTCTTTAACTCTGCTTTTCTCAAAATGGCCGTCCCATCACCCACTCCCTTTAAATTACTGTAACTCGCTCAATTTTCCAGTTATCAGTTGAATTATACATCATTGGAAAGAGCATTTTTTCTGCTTTCCGGTGATATAAATATCTCTATACCCCCCAAAATTAAGTTGTGACCCCATTCGTGAGAACAGGTCACATATGATTGCTGGTTTTGCTTTCAAAGGGTCAGGGTGAGGAGGGGGGATGCAGACCTTAACCCCCTGACTCCCTCAGCCTATCCACCTACTTTTACCAGCATCTGAGAGAGTCAAAGAGTTAAAATCGGTCACATGATGTATTCAAACTCTTCTTGCCCCACAAATAGTACTCAAGTTTGATAAACAGTTGTTAAAAAATAGGTAGAAATCATATATCATTCTCTCTCCCTCAGAAATGTATACACAACATGTTCTGGACTGTATTTGTTTACTTATACCTTTAAACTTATGTCTGTGCTAATACTGTCTGTGATACCATGTACTTCATCACGTATTGTTTCATAAAAATCCGAAAAGAAACAGATCTTTAAAAAAAAAAATCAACCTCTCTTTTTCTCTCTCGTCATCAGGAAAAAAGGAAAGACTCATTTCACACCACAAATGAAAAAAAAAAATCTGTGCACCACATTTATTTAGTAAATCACTGAATACAAGCAATACAAATTCATAATAGTATTGAAATCACATAAAACATGTATACACAGACATATGCACAAATGTGTAATGAATGACAATCGTGGGAAACCATTCACTAACACAGAAACCAAATAACTAAATGTATAATCAAAAGACCCACACTGACGGTCAGATGTGTTAAGATTTATTTTTGAATCGATTAAAAGCTTTTTTCGTTGGTTAAAAATGTTACCATCACAAAGTTTACAAAATTATACACACACCGTTATAAACACTGTACCAAAAGTTGTTGTTCTTTAATAAAGTATACGAAACATACACATCCACACACACTGAATCAAAATGTATGTGAAACATAAATCCACGAACACTATCAAAATTGTTGTTCTTTCATGAAGTATGTGATATGTTTCAAAAGGGTTATTGCGTAAGTTATATAATAATATGAATTTAGCAGTAAGTTAATCACTGCATACTATGATCTGTATGGAGTTGTCGTCAGGACACAAACTATTATTGTAATGGTAAAGGAACTAGCAACACACACACACACACACACACACACACAGAGATACCTACACACACACAATCCCACCAAAATGTAAAAACAAAATTACTTTTTTTTTTGGTTTAAATCCCGGCAAAAGCATAAAAATTACACAAGTGAGGATTCATGCTCTACAGCAAGTCATGGGCATAACAGCATTATGCAATCAATTAACCCTTTCACTTCTGCACCCTATCCACCAGCTGCCACCCGTTACCTGCACAAAGCTAGTGGCAGCTGATGGATAGCACTTGGGAGAGAAATGGTTAATAAAACTGAAACAAATTAAATGGAGGAATGTAGGCGGAATGTGTACTGATGTGATTTAAGCAAGCAAATATGTGTATGACAAACTGACAGACAGACTGTGTGACAAAAAGACTAACCAACAAGAGAAAAAAAAAAGATACAAATATACACAAATGCAAGTAAATATGACATGGATTTCACAAGGCAAAAATGGTGCTTTGAACAGTTTGATAGACAAGCAAATCATGGCACTATGAAAAGGAATTCACAAGCATTGACCTAATGCCACAACCATCAAAATGACAATGGATATGTCCCTGGAACAGTTTGATTGATAAGCAAAACATGCACTATAAAAAGGAATTCAAAAGCGTTAATCTAATGCCACAATTATCAAAATGACAACAGGCATGTCCCTGGAACAGCTTCATAAGCGTAACACATACTTCACAAATCTAATAAGATGAAGTACCTGATCGAGAGGACAAGAATACAATGGGACTGTTTTCATGCATATAGTTTGACCAATATACTGAAATAATATAAACGTTACTAAATAAATTGCGTTTACCAAGTCTTTTAGTCAGGGATGCTTTAAGGTAGTTTGACTGACACATTATCAATGAAAGATCATCGCATAATAGTTTGGAACCCATTTTCAAAGTTCAGATCTCAAGTAATCACAGAATATTAACATTAACAGACAGACAGACAGACAGACAGGAAAGACAGATAGGTAAATAGATAGATAAATATAAGAATCTAAAATGAAATGTGACCAAGGGAGACCAGATGTAAGAGATATGTGTGTATTTCCACAATACTGAGTGATTAGAACATTGCAAGGTGATAGGACTGACTTTTAAATCAACTGCACTGTAAAATGAAAAATACTTTAGGATTTTTCATGAACTTGGAGTAGTTTTTCAATAAGAAAGGATTTATTATCTTTTTTTATGCTTGTCTCCTTCAATACCAAGTATATATTGGTGGGCTTGATTACATTTTTTATCTTTAAATATTAAGATTTATTGATTGTCTTTCTTATGTTTTCCTCCTCCAGTATCAGAATTCATTGGTTGGCTTGATACATTTTTTCTCTCTTGATATTAAGGATCTATTGTTGGCTTTCTACGTCATTTCCTTATTTCCCATTTTTATCAGTAATACTTAAAGCCCAGATGACTGGCCTTGATTACCTAGAATTGCTTCTGCATCTTACACTTCCTTAGAACCAAAAAAATGCAGCCTAACAGAAAATGTAATGGACTAGCAAGTTTAGCAAGGCAGAAAACGACAGGAAGAGATGACAGAAGGCAAAGGTACAAGGCAGAAACAAAGACTGATAGAAAAGAGGAAATTTCCAGTACAGAGTTTCCAAAAGGTGGGGGCACTAGTTTTACCGAAAAGCCCCCGACCCCCCATGAGGGTCCATATTTCCCATAAAACAAAGTTTGGAATGTCTTTCTCAACAACAATAATTCTGCTTCCACATACGAAAACTTACTTTGAAACATAGGCCTGATCATCACGGTCACAGAGATCACATAAAATTACTACGAATATTATTTCATTTTCATCACATCAATCTGTTCGTAACAATTTGTTCCAAAAAGAACAAACCAAACAATACAGCTTTTCTTTGTCCTCACTAATCAAAACAAAGATGTCAACAAACCCTAAACAAAAGAACCAACACAGCATCAATAACAATAGCAACACTAACAAGAACAGCTGCAGACAGACATTGTTACATATGCAACATCTATACTCAGTAAGATAACTGCTGCATCTATTTGCATGACTTCCAATTCATATGAAAAACTCAATGCCAACAAGTGCACACGCAATGGACCGAAAGGATTAAAATGAAGTCTCACATATTATGTTCAATGTTCTTAATGTGATCAGGAAAGAATGTCACAGATCAACACAACTCAATAACAATTTCACAACACTATGGTGACCAAAACACAGCAATTACACATTTTCCTACATGTTACAAACATAAATATATCCAATAAAAGCATGCTCCAAAAAGAAAACATGCATCACAACTCTAGTTTCACCTTTTATCCACTTCATCACTAGCACAAGCAGCTACATGTCACAAACATTTTATCACAAAAGATGTCAAAAGATGTAGTTACAGTTTTTATATAACATTTGCCAGAAATATAAAATGAGTGACATTTCGGCAAAATGAAAAATGGGAATGTCCGTAACAATAAAGATAAAAAAAAATGGTGAAGGTTGAGAGAGAGTAAAGCATGGGTTTACAGACTTTTCCACAAACTAATCTTTCCTTCCCCTTTTCTTTTCTCTCCCCAGCAATATTCCAGGTTGTCTCCCTTGAGCTGTCGTTCTCCGATATAGGTAACTACTGCCATATAAGCATACAGGGAAAAGCAAACTACAAGTATAGGCTAGAAGAATATAAATATCATTGGAAATAAACAAGCAATATTACTGGAATCCAATAAGACGTATTAATGCACAATGGTAATGTTTTCAATAATAATTTTCTTGGTGATCTGAAAACTATCACTAAAATTCCGATGCCTATCTCAGTACCAGTATTTCATATTCCTTTAGAGCTATGACTTATGACAAGCTGACTTCACAAGCTCTGCAACGTGCTTAGTTCACAGATTTTTTCTTTCTAACAAGAATGATGCTGAATGACGATTCCACAATAATCTGAGGTTTTTCTTTCTTACAAGAATGATGCTGAATGACGATTCCACAATAATCTGAGAAAAAATTTAAGTCCCAAAGAAGAGTATACACTGAAAACCTGAGTATCTGGGTTTTGTGGCGCCTTGAGAATTTCTGAAAATCTTCTGTTAATTCAACTTCTTGTTTTCAAATTGGTTTTACAAAGTCTGCTGATAAGCAGACCCCATTACACAAATCTGATCTGTCACAGAGAAGCTGCACTGCTTTGAAAGTACTTCACAACTTCCTGTATCACAATCATAAAACAGAAGTACACTGTCCACAATGGATCAGAAACAGAATCAGTTTTATAAATGCACTTGTTACCATGCAAATGAAGACAGTAGTTTATGTTATTAATGTTATACCTCAGGCTCCAACAAAAACAGATTCAACAGATTTCAACTCAATAAATGAATCAACAAATGTCAACTGCACATCAGAATTAACATATGTCAACTCAATAACAGAATTAATAAATGTCGACTCAATAAGCGACTCAACAAATGTCAACTCAACATGTGAAATTCTCAATGAAGACATGAAGAAAATAAGACACATGCATTCAGTATTGTATAAACATATGTTATTTCAATATTCCTGTCAAATAGTATGATATCAAGTGTTCACTGAGATATACAAATGATACCTTTTATAATTATACCGTTAAGTTTTGAAAGTGTCAAGTAATACTGAACAGTTGCAATATGCCTCAAGAACTTCAGCAAACAGAACAAAATGAACAGGTCGTAGACTCAAATATATAGCCATCCCAAGTTGAGCAAACAGAACAAAACAAAATAAAACAAAACAAACAGATCGCAGACTCCAAACACACAGCCACCCATCTCTTGCATCTGGAGGCATCATTAGTATCTGTTTCCATCTTTAGTATTTAGTCTTGGCAGGGCTGTCCAGGCCGATGTAAACAGGGTTTTTGGCCGAGGAGATGACACGCACGCCCATGTAGGAGATGAACCCTTCAGAGGTAAAGCCCAGGCCGGAATCGCTGACGATACTTTCGTACGCTTCTGCTTCCTTCTGAAACTGGGTGACGATGGCCTGGGCGTCCGCATTAGCTCTGTGAGAAAAATCAAACAAGGTATGATGATTTCCATTCAACTTTTTTTTAATCTCCTGTGTTTCTTTAAAAAGGGGAGATTATTTGATATCACCTTAGAAACTTTTTACAGAACCAAGATATCTAAAATCTTTAACATTTTCTAAAGGAACTTTGTTAACCGAGATGATTGCTTTCAATGTTTTTGCCTTTAATACGCAGTACTTTTGTCTTCTTGGAGTTTTAGGCCAGCCTTTTTGCCCACTGCATCCACCCTGTATAGAATTCTTTTCATACAATTAATGTTGTCTTCTAATAGCGCCATATCATCAGCATAGCACAGGTTTGTAAGTTTTTTCCCTCCTATCTTTATACTCATACCTTTTATATCAGCATCTCTCATGACTTGTTTCATATAGATGTTAAAGAGATCCGGTGAAAGGATACAACCTTGTCTAACTCCCCTGTAGATGTTGGAAAATACACATTTCTGACTGTTCCATCTAATTGTAGCATTTTGGTTTTTCTATGATAAGGCAATTAATGAAATGAAATGGTTAGGAAAGCCCTTTTTGACCACTGCACTGAACAGATAGAGATATATGACACTATTAAATGCTTTGCTATAGTCTATGAAGGCGACAAAAGCTTCTTCATCAGTGTTTTATATTTTCTCTATGAGTATTTGTAACACAAATAATATGTCACTTGTGCCTCTGTTGGATCCGTAGCCTGCCTGGCAGTCATAGTTTCTCGTCTATCTTGGGCTTCAATCTGTTGAGAATAATTATGAGCAAAATCTTACTGGCATGGTTGATTAGGGCAATGGTTCTGTAGTTGTTACAATCTTTGATATTGCCACTCTAATAAAGCATCACAAATTCTTTAAGTTTCTATCTGTTGTCCACTGATGAGTATTCCAGATTTTACAACAAAGATGGGGCATTGCTTTTATATCTTCTTTTCCAGTATGTTTTAACAATTCTCCTAGAACTTTGTCAATTCCTGGGGATTTTCTTGTGTTAAAATGCTTGGTGGCTGCCTCAATTTTACTTGAAAAGTGGTTCTGGTTCTAATTCTGGACAGTTCAGATAAGGGCATAGGGTTTCTTGAGGGCTATTGTTGCTAAAAAGGGATGCTCCATATTCACTCCATCTGTTCATAATATGCTCTGGTTCAATCAATGTAGTGCCTTCTGGCTAAAGAACTTAACTGTCACATGGGCAAAGCAATAGCAGTGTTCAAAAAGCTGTCAAAAATCTGAAACAGCCACAAAACCTCTCACAAACTGTAGTTCTACAACACCCACTTTCTGTCAATTTTGCTGTACAGCTGTGAAATGTGGCACATAAAAAGAAACCAGGAGAAGCTCGACTTCTTTGATTTTAACTGCCTATGCAAGATCTTGGGCATGAAATGGAAAGACTCTGTGACAAATGACAAGAAAGGCCAAGAAGCAAAGAGATCCCAGTAACCAAAACATCATCTGCAAACACAGACTGAGTCAGCTGGGCCATGCCACTCGACTGCCTTCTAACTAAATCCTGAACTTGGAACCCAGGAGGAAAGCAAAGGAGAGAAAGACCCAAGATGAACTGGCGCCAGGCGGCTGCAAGAAACCTACAGCTGGTTGACACATGCTGGAGTGATGCCCTGAGACTCTGCCAGCCATTGGACCGCTCTTGCTGCCTTGTGCGTCACACAACATGAGACCATCAAAGTAAATCATGAGCCAATACTGAAAAGTGTGAAATGCCTTCATCAATGAAGACTTTATTTCCCAAAAGTTACCTTCAGAAACAAATTTCTTCCCTTTGATAATATATTCACAGACGGATTTTCAGGCTTATGGCAGCTATCCCATGGTAACAGCTGTCGCTCGTTGATTTATCAAGCTAAAGTATGCATTTACTGAAAAGATGTCGACAGGATGGAATAATGGCAAAAAAGGTTTCTCCATCATTTCAACCATTTTTCAAAAGCAGAAAGTTTCCTTACTTGTTCTGTAGGATCCTAGCATCAGACCTGGCTTTATCCAGAATGATTTGTGCCTCTGAAATAGCCTCCAGACGCGTGGTGTTGGCTTCCGTGATCAAGCGCGGACGTTCATTCGTTGCAACCTGCACACATACATATGGTCATGGAATAACAATACACAGAAATCTATGGACTCTGAATCTGTTTAAAACAGGATGAAAACAACAGAAACAACATGCACACTGCGTGCGATAGACAGACAGAAACAATAACACCACCAACAACACAGAGAAGGAAAATTTGTTTTCTTAGACAACTTTTCCTCCAACTCCCTCAAAGTACACATACCTAACATAAAAATCTTGATAAATAGAAAAAAAAAGAAGGCATATAACTTAGATGACAACATTTTACATATTTGGATCTTCTACATGTAAGTATAGCAAAATCAAAAGAAAGCACAGATAACTTAGAATTTCCGAACAGTTCAAATGCACTGTGGTGTCTCTGTTACTGTTGTACCTCCCACATTCTCCAAAAAGGATTCATTCAAAATACATATCTCTTCCAGTCCAGATGAAGGGGGATACAATGTCTGCCCATTTCTGACTTGATGCTGTACCCAGGATCTCTTGATTCTTGAATAAGAATACAATAGTAAATCTAGGCCAGTAATTTTTATCTGACAATTAAAAACGAACTTATGGGTAAAATCATCCCTCCCCCACCCACACACAAAAAAAAAACTAAAAAAAGAAACTGTATCCACGGTACCTGGATATCTTCCCTGGCTCTCTCTTTGCTACGGATGGCTGCTTCATACTGTGATGGTCTCTCGATATTGTTTACCTGCAAACATATTGACAAAGTTTGGTGTATGACCAAAAAATAATAACACATGTCATGCTTTCGAGTCTTGTGACCAGAGACAATCCTTGCAAGAAATGCAACATTCAACATGAACTAACTTGTTACAGAGTGTGGACTGGATACATACAGGATTATAGTTCTTCTTCTTTCTTCTGTCCACAATACCACTATGTGTGTCACGGGGAGAAAAAGCTGACTATCAGCTGCCAGTGGGGAACCAAGAGAACAGATGCCTTCCTTAAGACCAGGCATCGTTTCAATACAGGATGTTTGCTGAACCAGTTAGTGAGATTGCATTCTAATCAGATGACCAAACAACTTAATTTTCTGCAGATAAATATGGCGGTGGACTGGAGCCGCCACCAGTTTCCCTGATCCATATGTTTCTAATCTTCTCCCATCTGGTATTGCTGACAGCTCTTCTCAAACAATGCATCTCACAGGTAGTAATTTTGTGCTTTAGCATCTTGGTCAGGGTCCATACAAACAAATACACAAAATGCACACATCTATGCCATTTCAGTGTGGTTCCTATAGAAATAAAAGAGTATAAAGTAAGCCACACCACCAGTAAAATGTACTATACAGAACTTTTAATGGGTCGCATCTGTCACCAAGATATGATTTCAATCACATAGATATCTGCATGTTCTTGCCAACATTACACTTTAACACTAAATCTTACACAACAGCCGACAAAACATGGTTACAAGAGTAAACATTTTTACGGAATGAAAAAGAAAATTTCTAAAACATTCTGTTGGCACACACACAAATGACACAAATTACATATGGTTACATGAGTGAAGAATATTCATGGAATAAAAAAAAAAAAGAGAGACTTTCCAAAACATTCTGTTCACAGACACGTAAATGACAAAATGGCATTCCTTCTGATCTATAAAGAAGTCTACCGGTACCTAAGGAGTGAATGAGATCTTGATATTACCTGCAGGTCAGTGACATCGGCATGCAGGCCAGTGTAGCGTTCTTTCAGGACTCTGGCCAGGGTGGCCTGGAAGTTACCTCTTTCTGCCTGGAACTGGGATGTGTTGAACTGACTGCAAGCCTCGTGGATCACTGCCCCTCCTGCAAGGAAACACCTCTGTTATGAATATTCTCTTGGTTCACGTATTTACTTTTGCATAACACACACACACACACACACACACACACAGAGAAACCACACACATTTGCTTGCTCACTTATCTTTTTTCTTACACACACAATTATACAAATACATACATATACCCTCTCTTTTCTTCTCTCAGTTAGACACACACACACACACACACACACACACACACACACACACCACATACATGCATACACACAAAAACACACACACACAATGATAAACAATGAATAAAACTTATTAAAAGAGAAAATGGCACAGATGCAAATATGCACCAAACACAACAGAGCTAAAAGCGGAACATTTTCACAAACGTTATAAATAATGTCATAAGCAAACCATAGTCTAGAGTTGTAAACTGTCACATGACTGTTTCAGATTCATTTACATCTGGAAAGAAAAAAATTCAAATATCATTATCACCTGCTTACTTAAACACATGACACCTAACAACAGTAACATGATCTGATTTGGCACTGATACATCAGCACCTGCTTTCGATACATGCAGAAACATTTTTCCTACCGCATAAAGGCCATGCTTATTACTCTTCACCAAATTCTTGAATGAAAAGAACTAAGTTGCCTAATGTGTGTACACACACTGACATTCACATTCAATGCGCATATGCCTAAGATTAACTGAACAGAGAGAGAGAGAGAGAGAGAGAGAGAGAGAGAGAGAGAGAGAGAGAAGAGAGAGAGAGAGAGAGAGAGAGAGAGAGAGAGAGAGAGAGAGAGAGAGAGAGAGAGAGAGAGAGAGAATGTGTGTGTGAAAATGTACAGCTCTAAAATACATTTTAAAGCTAATCAGCCTATGAATTGTGTGTGTGTGTGCCTGAGTGTGCCTGAGTGTGTGTGTGTGTGTGTGTGTGTGTGTGTGTGTGTGTGTGTGTGTGTGCGCGCGTGCGTGTGTGTGGTTGTGGGAGTGTGATGTGTGCAAATCAGCATGTCAAAAATACAAATTTTAATCAAATCAGCTGATGAATCTTTTTTCTCTGGTGTGTGTGTGTGTGTGTGTGTGTGTGTGTGTGTGTGTGTGTGTGTGTGTGTGTGTGTGTGTGTGTGTGTGTGTGTGTGTGTGTGTGTGTGTGTGGCGCGCACATATATGTACATGCAAATGAACAGGTCTACAATTATAGAACTTTCAAGCAAATCTGCCTATAGCTGACAGTTCACACTTTACGATTAGCTCCCTTGCTATAGTCATCTTCTCATGCCACCTTTGTCAGCAATGCAGGCAAGAAATAAGCCATACTAAATTGCATGATTAATATTTACATAAATTATAGTCCAGCAAACCACAGATGTGACCATTTCAGGCTTGTGAAAACATTACAGAACTTATGGGGAAGGGGAAATCCCAACTCATCCTTATCTTAAAACAGTCATTTCACAAAACTGTATAAACAGAAAATTGAATTATTTCACAACAGCAAACAATGAGAAAGAGAGAAAGAAAGAAAGAAAAAGGAAAAAAAAAAAAAAAAAAAGACAAAGTAAGAAAATAAAATAAAATATTCAACTAAATAATCAGTTTGATGAACTACATATACTTTAGCTGAGCTGGACATCCAAGACCCTCCACTAAATTAGAAACCACACACACACACACACACACACACACCACACACACACACACACACACACACACAGAAACAGAGTTTAAAAAAATCAACAAGAAATAAATCAGCACAAGGTATCAAATAGGTTCAAGAATCATTAACCTTTTCGCGACATGACACGAGAATAGTCGCGACGCCTGCCTATGCTGTAAGCGACGACCAAAAGGTTGCTGTGGACGCGTCGTGAGAATGTTCGCGATGCCTGTTCTAAAATTAAATGCGTCGGTATGTCACCGTAAATACCCTCAAAACGTGTCGAAACTACACAAAGAAACTCTACTACATCATACGATGCCATGTTGTCAGCTTAACAGGGGCAATTTCATTGTTTTATTTGTGTTGAAAGCAACCAACCCCAACTCTTTGTTTCTTCGTGTTACCCGCGTCGTTCACTCTGCTATGTAAACATGGCTAGTAGGACAACTTTCACAGTCGCCGAAGTAGCAGAAGTGAATATAAGTTGTTAGTGTGGCTTTTTCAGTGTATCAAGTGCAGTGGTTGTGGTTTTATCAGTGTATCAAGTGCAGTGGTTGTGGCTTTATCAGTGTTAGTCAAGTGCACAGTGTGATGTTGTGGCTTTTTAAGTGTTTCAGGTGTAGTGGTTGTGGCTTTTTCAGTGTTTGTGCTCAGGTGATTTCGACAAATTTGTTATTTTCATGAACCTGTATTAATTCATCATATCATCATCATGGCTTTGTCTTCATCATCAAATTCAAAGGTTGGTGTATACTTTCCATATTTTTTCTTCCCTTCCACATTGATCTTTTCAGTCTGCCTGAGTCTGTGTTTGTTTACACATTCATGTTAATTTACTTGTTTGTTTTGTGTTAACTTTTTGTCTTTTTTCATTTTGGGTTTTCTAAAATTCCTAATTATGTGCACTTTATCATTTACTTTTTTATTTGCTATTCTGTTATATGGATGAACAAACCATTGTTTTAGAAGAAGCTATGTACTCATGTGAAATGACTGAAATAGTACATCCACACTATTTGTATAATGATATTGCTAATTATGTAACTGCTATATAGTATATTACAGTTTGTTACCATTATATTCTAAAATGTTGAAATATTGTCTTTTATGTCATTTTCCCTGCATTTGTGGCCATCATATGCTGAAAATAACAATTTTCTATGAATCTCCTGTGGCTGTCTGGGGTTTTAGACTTTGTGGCTTATGTTGACATTTTCAAAAGTACAAAACACTAACTAAATGAATCTTTACAGAATATATTTTTGCTTCACTAGGGAGATGAAAGAGTGACCTAAAAAGTTGTTCTAACATCAATAAGCTAGCTTTTACAGCCTACTCAGGAAAATTAAATAAAAATGACCAAAATAGGGTGTCCCCAGGGCATATCTGCTTCCTGCCTACAGTGTACTCAGGGAATAGTAGCTATAGTGAGGCAATGTCATGAAAAGGTTAAGAAATAAAATATGCTAATAGTAAGAAAAATTCAACAGAAAACTTATGTTCAAAAAGTTTCACCGCAAGAACAACACAGCCTCTGCAGATCTTGCAGAAGAAATACTGTCTATGCTTTGAACAGAAAGGTCAGGCAATGACCCTGAGATACATAAAAAATGCCAACTGGCAAACAAAAACCAGAATGGGCAGTCAGCATCTACCCCTGTATTACTCTACCCAGGCTGCTAGCAAGAGCAGCAGAGAGAAAATGCACAGCAGAGGCTCGAAGAAAAATGAGAAGCATGCAATGCGCGAGCGACCTCCAATTCTACAACAGCACCAACCCACGTTTGCCTTACGTGCAGGTGAGCCTTCTTGGCCCAGATTGGCCTCACCAGCCATCTCCGTACCCACAACTGCCAATCCCCCAGTCAAAATTGAAGTCGTGGTCTTCTTTGACAACAAGGATGAACAACAACAAACAACACCCAGACTGCTGGCACCAGCAGCAGAGCATGCAGGGCACAATATTGCAAAACACTTACTTAGTTACTATCAGGACTGGCAGAAGAGGAGCTAGATAGCAGGACTCCTCAAACAGTACCTGTGGAAGGACATGTGCCTCCAGGACACATCTAGTACTGAAGACCTGTATGCCTACTCATCCATCAGACCGATGGCAGAGTCCAACATAGTCTAGTTACAACCTCAACATAGATGCAGAGGTAAAGTAATCCATCATCATCCTCATCATGTTCCTTGCCACATGGTGCTAGTGATCATGCCCTCCATACTAATCTATCTTTCGTTGCTGCAAGTATATCTCCTACCATAAATTTGTCCCCACCCACTCCACAAAACTTGTCTTATATTTTCTCTCTAACTTGTGTTTTTTTCCCTCTAGCTTTCCTGTCATGACTAGATGCTCACATTTTTCTTGCCTCATAAAATGTCCTATAAATGCTGCTTGTCTTTTCTTAATCTTCTTTATTAACTCGCTCGGGACGGAGAGTTTTTCCCCTTGCTTTTCCCCATAGACGGCCCATTTTGAAGGGTTAGGGAAAAAAATCACAAAAAATACAAAACATAAAGGACCACAATGAAACTTAAGATCTGAATATGTACATGCTGGGTTAGTTCATACCAAACTATTGAAGTTCTTCCTCGAATATTTCTTCTTCATGTGCCATGTTGAAAATACCCCAAATTTTGTGGTCAGGATCACTGTACAGTCACACACTTTGATCAGCTCCATGAACACACAGTCAAAGGTGAGAAGGCCTTTGTATGCACAAAATAACATCAGTAAAGTAGACTTTGCTTAGTGTAAAAAACATATTAAGTGAAATTATATAAACAAATTTCACAAATTGTTACACAGGGGAATTTGGAAAAAAGGAGCACACCAGATGCTTCAGTCCCTATGCACTGTTTTCCTAATAATCAGTGTAGTTCTGCACTGAGTGATACAGTTGGAAGCAGGTGATGGTCTTGTTGGGCTGGCATAGTTTGCCACAGAGGGCAACCCCACACTTTTTACACCAGTTGGGGATTTGCCGCAGTTGAACCTCTGGGTGTCTCCTGCTGCCAGCACTTCCTATAGTTCTTCCTGCCGCTGGGGATGGGTGGAAGAGGGCAGGAGAAGTGCTCATTCTGCTTGCCACTCAGTTCTCTTATGCATATCTGTTTATGCACTTCAATCACTTCAGCAGCAGTAAAACGCCGCCGTCGCAATCTACTTTGCTCCAAAACCGTACTCGCCTGCAACGCCATTTTCAACACGAATGCAGATTAGCAAGTCATGTGGGGTGCCGAAGTCAATCGTTTCCCAACGAGTGTATTGGTATGGAATCTCACGAAGCAACTTTCCACTTGACCCTTGACACGTTTGCAAAGACCGGTGTAGCTTCGGTTGGCATGCTACATCACGAGGGAAGCGTCGAAAAAGTTTTAATTATCAAAATCACTATCGCGTTCTGTCGTCCGAAACCGTGCCTTACTTAACAAACGCTAACATTCTGTCGTACGGAGAGAGTTAATGTTCTTTTTGTGTGTTTTTTTTTTAAGAGTGTCTTGTTTGTTTTCTTTGTTGTCCATTGACATTCTTTTTCGAAACCACATGTCAGCTGTCCTAATCTTGTTCTGACTTTGCTTGGTGACTTGTCAGGCTTTGCATCCGTACAACAGTACTGGTTCTATATGACAACGAAAAACTCTCTTCCTGATGTCAACAGACAAGAATTTGTTGGTAACAACGCTTTTTGTGCATCTAAAAAACTATTAACATAGTTTTTCTGAAAAGCAATCATATAAATGTTTGCAGGCAAGAACATGACAGAAAGACAAAGAGAAAAACAAACAAATAAACAAAAAACAAAACAAAACAACAACAAAAAGCAAACAGGAAGGGTTGGGCGGGGGGATGGACATGGCATATCAAGAAACAGGGCTAGTAATCTTTATCTTAACAGAAGTTACGTAGTGCATCCTGGTGAGTGACTGCCCTGATTTATCAAAGAAAACTTCATACTCTTCTACTCACCAGAGTACTTGAGCACATCCTGATACCCATCAAAGTCTTTGAAGTCTAGGATGATATCCTTCATGTACTTGAAGACAGCCTTGAACTGAAACGATACGTCGACATGAATAGGGACTCCATCGCTGTTCAGACACTGAAATCAAAAATAAAACACATGTCTAAAAAAAAAAAAAATGTTTCCTGGCCTTACCACTTGGGTTCTTACTTTGTATTATTCAAAGTCTCTTCTGGATTGATTCCATTTGCAATCCTTTCATCAGCATTGCTCTTCCAGCCTGACTGCACTACATGCACTGGTTTCAGCAGAACTGAGGAAGGTTAGTGGGTAGCTACACTTAAGAACTTGCATTATCATGGGACTTCAGCATCAGTCTTGTTCACAGCTTATGTGGAAAAGAACAATGCAAGAAGTTACATCAACCAGCTGGGCTACATATGTCTACAGCTGTGCCTGCCAGCATGTCGATTCAACTGGGCTACATATGTCTACAGCTGTGCCTGCCAGCATGTCGATTCAACTAAGTTGACTCGTCGTGAACCCTTACGGTCAAATCTAGTCATTGAAAGTGGAAAGGGCTAATTCATATATATAATTTGATGAATAAATTTCTATTAAATTTCTAATGCAATCTTAATGCTCAATGTACATCTATTGTGCCATACTGATATACAAATATTTACCCTGAGTCTGCTATAATCCAGAGTGGTGTAGACATTGGGGAAAATGACGAACTCATACCCAGGTGGACCTGTATGCAGGCCTTCAGTGAACACGTCGTCTCCCAACTCCTTTTGCACTGTGTCATACTGTATTCCAACTAAAAAAAATAAACACAATAAATATGCAGAAATACACACATAAAATTAGCATACAGCCAAAATCCAAGGTAATTACATCAACTTTTCAGGCAGACTGGTGGCTGTTTTCTTCTTTTTTTTATTTATTTCTGTTGTAATTATGTAACATTTGAATATCATATACCATTGATGATGTTCAGTTTTTCTTTACACAGTACATCTCATAAAAACAAGTTACATGCACTGTGTTGCTGACTTTAATTATGTCATATCTGACCATTTTGCTTTATATTTTGTCCCTTCCTATGTTGATGTTTGTGTTTCTGTATACATTCTTTTGAAGACTTTGCATCTTTCCTTCAGATTAAAATATGTGTCTGAAGGAAGCTGTAGATCAAATAATGTAAAGAAAAAAGAAAAAAACAATCTTTAAAAATTAGAAAAAAACTGAAACATCAACAACAAAAAACAAACAAACAAACAAAAAACCAACAACAAACAAAATCAGCATGATCCTGCCATCAAAAGCAAGAAGAAAACTCAGTTCAAGGTTCACTGATTTGTGCCATTACAACTTTTCATCCTCTTCATGATGTTGCACTGAGGAAATATGTGAACTGTTCTGTATGTTAAAAATCCTGTATAAAACATTATTATATCGCACTTTTAATACATAATCAGGACACAACTCTCAAATGATTTCGACAATGTTTTTTTCTTGTAAGAAAGACTGTAATTGTACTTCATGCTGTGATTGAAAAGGAAAAATGGAGGGGAAATTCTGTTTGATTAATTTCACATGTGCTGGAATAGTTTCTATATTTTAACAAACATTACAAAATAATCAGCACATTAACCGAAGAGAGACCATCGTAGGGGCTTACCTTCATCAGAAGCGAGTTTCTTCAAGGAGGTCACCAACAGGATTATGGTCATGAGCACCAAGGCAGCCACAAACACGATGACACCCACACAAACCTTCCCCGAATTCGACATCTTGTTGCTTCAGGCTGTGAAGATTTATATTCTGAGAGAGACAGACACAGAGAAAAATATCCTATGACCATCTGCTAACACCAATGAGATTTAGCATTTAGCTATTTGTGCAGGCTGTCACTGTCTTAGAATAAAAATCTGACACAGGTCTATCTACAGATGTTGAGCACACCCACTAGCAAATCTCAATTTGGTTGATTGGATATATTGTACGACTTTTTTT
>CM060306.1:34816980-34824480 GCA_030674185.1 Monoplex corrugatus
AGAGAGAGAGACAGAGCCAGCCAGCCAGCCAAAGAGAGAGAGAGCCAGTCAGACAACAGAGACAAAGAATCAGCCAGAGAGAGAGGGAGTAGGTGGAGGTGAAGAGAGAGAGAGAGAGAGAGGAGGGGGAGAGAGTGACCGGGGAGAGAGAGAGAGAGAGAGAGAGAGAGAGAGAGAGATTTCATCTCAAAATGAACTCTCCAGGTTCTGGTCCGCTGTCAGTCAAAATGAACGACGGCTTGGTAAAATCATACACAGTAAAGTGGTCTACACGACACTTGACAGAATGTGACAGTATCCTCAAGCTCGAATCAATTCGTTGTCACCTCGTGACCTAGTTAGCTAGTAAGCTAGATCTAGTTTCACACCTGGCTCTACGGCTAGCCTAGATATTTAGATCAGTAGATGTGCAAGCTTTCAATCTCACTTGTACTATTTCAACGCAAGCAGTTTCGATCAAATCAAAAAAGATCTGGTGTTACCTGTTTTTGACTGATGCACTTGTCTGTCTAAGTACTGCAACTGACTTTCTCGGGACCTGCAGAAAAAGTGGAGTTGCAACCGGTTTCGTGTCGCAACAACTCTTTTCACTTCCGCTCACCATGTTGTTACGAAAGAAGCTTTATTCGTATTGGTTAATGCCAAGCTGTTATCCAATCACATTTCAGAACTCTTTCTTTTGCCAGTTCCAATAACCCGATTTAGTTTAGTTGTGTCGCAAGGATAAAGCGGTATGTCTAAGTTACTTTAAATAGGTCAGCAGACATGTTGGTGCATTAATTAATTACCTTGACGCCTGAAGTTACCGATTCTCTGTCGACTCCGTGATCTTTGATAAATTTCCCCACTCCTACCCCAGTTTCCGTCTTAGGTTGAGCTTTATTATAATTACATATCATTCTTTGCAGTGCTATGCGTACAGCAAATTGTTAAATCAATAAATGTAACTCACTAACTGTGATTCTTTGTGTGTGTGTGTGTGTGTGTGTGTGTGTGTGTGTGTGTTTGGACTTGCACAGAGGGCACCCAAGGTTGTTTTAATACATATTAATTCGTTTTCTGCATAGATTTTTCTTGACAAGTATGCTTTTTCAGATACTCTTCATATCTCCTTTTCGATCTTTTCTTTATTCTTATTATTTTTTGAATTTATTTTTCAATCTGTCTGTTTAATTTACCCATTGCGTTATCCATTTTTGTTTATTCATTATTTTTTTCTGAGTGCTGCACATGCTCATGGGGCATTTTTAGAGCTTACTCTTGTATATATTTTACATGAAAAGGGTTACAAGCGTGTGCGTGTGCATCTCTATAAAATGTATTTCACAATTGGCTGAGTACAGGATCATTGAGGCCGTGGAGCTGGTGATTGTGGGAGGGTAATGTCTGAGGGTGAATGCGGGGGTGGGGGTGGGTGCAGGGGGAAGGGGAGGGTGAGTGGCCTAAGGAATAAAGTTCCTGTTCTAGGAAGTGAGGAAAAGTTCTGAATGCAGAGGTGTGTTACTCCACCTTCCCCCTCCTCTCACCTCCATGAGACCTTCAACGGTAAACTGGGTGCACAACGTGAAGTGACTAAATGGGAGATAAGAACCATTGACCAAATTTGCTCCAATACTAAAACATACAACAACAACAGCAATAGCAGCAGCAACAACAACAACCGTAACAACAACAACAACAACAGCAGCAGCAACAACAACAACAAGAACAACACCAGCAACAACAACCGTAACAACAACAACATCAGCAACAGCAGCAGCAACAACAACGACAAAGTGCATTCTGAAAGGACAAAAGGGACGAACTGAATGAAAGACGCTGGTTTGGTCATGTCACCTTCATTATGCCACTCTGTCTACACCACAAGTGTCATTTCCTCCTGTTCAACTTGTACGCCAAGTGTGGGAAGTTGTCAACTGTTTTTGTTTGTTTTGTTTGTTTGTTGTTTGTGTGTTTGCTTTTTTATGCTGAGTGTTGTGTATTTTTCTTTGTTGTCCGGCTTTGGTAAGGCCACGAACATTTACGCCTATATCTTGTTTCGTGGTATTGAAAACGCGTTCTCATTCTATTGTCGTGTTTCAAGTTTCTGATTCGAATCTGCTGTCTAAAAGTTTGTTTGTTTGTTTGTTTGTTTGTTTCTGATCCCTGGGATAAAATGAAACCATCGTCGAGATAAGTAGAGAGAGAGAGAGATGACTCGGTAGCAACTGGATCGATGTTAGTATGCCTGAACTACATACATATTTGTTGCTGCCTTCAGAGACTGAAATGGAGAATTCTGTATTGCTGATACATCCCATGGGTCTCACTAATGACTCCTTCTAGATTTGAAGAATCTGGAGAAAATCTGTTGTGGATGTGGCTTTGTAATGATGGATATTTCTTAATCACCGAATGATTTGTTGAGTGAATTTGCAGAGCACCTGTGGTAACTGGAAGTGGAAGTGGTATTGATCGTACTGGTAATGTCGACGGGATGTTTCTCGTACATGTACAGTAAGGGTGGTGTGTGGTTTGTTTTGTTGTTTGTTTAATCAGGAGTCAGTTATTAGCCGACTGACCTTGTTATCTGGATAATATTATAGCTGTAGGAGGGGAGGATGGGTGGATGATAATAATAGTAATAATAGTGTAACGAATTGAAGACATTGTCAGTAGGAAAAAGACATGCACATCAACTGGTTGCTTAAAATCGAAAGATGGTACGCTTATCATGGAAAAAGACAAAATACGGGACAGATAGGGAGAGTATATTAAAGATCTTTTTGAGGATGACAGAAACGAAGAACACATTATAAAAAAGAACTTTGAAGGACCACCCATAATGAAAGATGAAGTTAGAGCACACTGAAAAAGATGAAACCAGGAAAAGCCCCAGGACCAGACAACATTACTACATAGATGATTGAAGCCCTGGAGGAATTTGGCATAGAAAAAATAACAGTCCTCCTAAATGAAATTTACGACACTGGAAAAATCCCCAAAGATAATTATGTCAAAATCAATTTTCATTGCTTTTCCAAAGAAGACAGGGGCTAAAGAATGTTGAACTCCATCGCACAATCAGTTTGATGAGTCATGTAACAAAATCCTATTAAGAATAATCAATTGTTAACCTGCATGTTGTATTCAACCCATTCTATTTTGACCAGAGGCGTGGCAAATTCTTTTTCTATCCCGTAGCCTAACTTTTGTTTTTCAAGTATCGACTTTTGTTTGAATGCTAAGTTTTACTCTGTTTCATTTGCTTATTCTTCTGGCTAAAAGTATGTGCACAACTCGTGATTTCACGTAGGTGTAGAGCACTATAGATACGTAGCTTTAAAAGAAAATAAACAGCAAAAATTCGTACTTGCGTAACTTTCTCTTTCTTTCTCTTTCTTTCTCTCTCTCTCTCTCTCTCTCTCTCTCTCTCTCTCTCTCTCTCTCTCACCACACACACACACACACACACACATACACATACACACACACACACATACACACACACGCACAGAGTTAGTGTGGACGGACCTAAAATCGAGCACTACGTTCTTTTTTTTTTTTTTTTACTACACAAAGAAATTGTTGCAGTAAAAAGAGAAATTTTAGACGTAATATGTATTGTGCGTCATTCCTATGACGTCAGAATTGTAATGTCCGTCTTGACCGTCATGCTATTCTTTGCCGTTTAGTGCGACGATATCTTTCTTCATGGCTTGAGAGAACCAACAAAGCTGGAAGTAAAGCATGTGACAGCAGATGATAAGGGCAAGTATTATTGTTTCAACAAAAACATCTTGAAAACTTCGAGGGAGCGTCACAATTATCTCAATTTCTTTGTTATTTCCTTGTGCTTTTCGATGTTATACTAGATCTAGTTATAGTTCTAAGTTTAGCTCCTAAGACAACTTCCAACACAAACTTTTTCATGGAAGCACAATATGTTTTTAAACTTAAGCCCGCTGGATGGCGCAGCGTACGTATGTGCTGCGTGTGTGCGTGCGTGCGTGTGTGTGGTGTGTGTGTGTGTGTGTGTGTGTGTTTGCTTGTGTATGTGTGTGTGTGTGTATGTGTGTGTGTATGTACGTGTGTGTGTATGTGTGTGTGTGTGTGTGTGTGTGTGAAAGAGAGAGAGAGAGAGAGAGAGAGAGAGAGAGAGAGAGAGAGAGAGAGAGCAAAAACAAGAATAAGTTTTATTTACGAGGTTACGTACGAGGTTACGAAGACAAGCAAAGTAAGTGCTTTTTTTCTACATCCAGCCCTCACATAAAAAAAGTGTCTACACATAAGTTATGCATGGATCAACATTGGTATTTCAACAAGGCAAACATTAGTTATCAAGTCAAAGAGATAGACTGGCAGTTTTGCATATTAAGTAGTTAAGCACTATAGTATAAGGAAGTGTTAGAGACCGATCCGATTATTTGGTGCTAGAAGAGCTAATGCGTTAAATATCTCTCCTTAATATTGTCAGATTGAGACATTCCGGCATGGTACGGTGTTTCACACACAGAGAGAGAGAGAGAGAGAGAGAGAGAGAGAGAGAGAGAGAGAGAGAGAGAGAGAGAGAGAGAGAAGGGGGAGGGGACTGAATGCATGATTCTGATAATGATGGCGTTTGTTGTGCTAACTTGATTGATGCGAGTTCGTTTACTTACACCTACTTACCTAGATCTAATCATTCTGCTCTTCTGTGTTGTCTTCATTTAGGCTGGACCTGCCGATATCTGATTAGCATGTTAAGATCATTTGGCCATGACTATATGAGATATTTTTTAAACTTGACGAGAATAATTTTAAGCTAGACGTTAACTACAAATTGATACTGATCATCAAAATCTATTTGACATGAAGTAAACATGCTGTGCCCTCATGATGAATGTGCGACACTGAGACTGAGAGTGCTCGACCTTGTGTGTGCTCTGAGTGTGCTCAACACGAGATGATACTCTGAGAGTGCTCGGTCTTGTGTGTGCTCAGAGTGTGCTCGATACAAGATGATAGTTTTGATAGTTAAAGAGTTTTGTTATATTGTTATTCGGGTATTGCAAATTGGTGAGCGTGCTAGCATCTTCGCTGTTGTGTTAACAAGTGATTTCAGTTTCATTTTATGTTTCACTTTCACAGTTATATTCGAGAATGTGGTAACGTGTGGGAATGATGCCATGATAATACAAGAGTCTGAAGAGAGGTGACAAAATTGTGTGTATACTGCAGGTGCTGCAGATCAGTGTGGCAGTCATCATTCGTGTGTATACTGCAGGTGGTGAAGATCAATGTGACAATCAATGTTTGTATGTATACTGCAGGTGGTGCAGATCAGTGTGACAATCATTATCCGTGTGTATACTGTAGGTGAAGTGGATCAGTGTGACAATCATTAATTATGTGTATACTGCAGGTGGTGCAGATCATTGTGACAATCATTATTTGTGTGTAGGCCTATATTGCAGGTGGTGCAGATCAGTGTGGCAATCATTATTCGTGTGTATACTGCAGGTGGTGCAGATCAGTGTGACAATCATCATTCGTGTGTATACTGCAGGTGGTGCAGATCAGTGTGACAGTCATTATTCGTGTGTATACTGCAAGTGGTGCAGATCAGTGTGACAATCATTATTCGTGTGTATACTGCAGGTGGTGCAGATCAGTGTGACAATCATTGTTTATGTGTATAGTGTAGGTGGTGCAGATCAGTGTGACAATCAATGTTTGTATGTATACTGCAGGTGGTGCAGATCAGTGTGACAATCATTATTCGTGTGTATACTGTAGGTGATGTGGATCAGTATGACAATCATTATTTATGTGTATACTGCAGGTGGTGCAGATCAGTGTGACAATCATTAATTATGTGTATACTGCAGGTGGTGCAGATCAGTTAGACAATCATTATTTGTGTGTAGGCCTATATTGCAGGTGATGCAGATCAGTGTGACTATCATTATTCATGTGTATACTGCAGGTGGTGCAGATCAGTGTGACAATCATTATTCGTGTGTATACTGCAGGTGGTGCAGATCAGTGTGACAATCATTGTTCGTGTGTATACTGCAGGTGGTGCATATCAGTGTGGCAATCATTGTTCGTGTGTATACTGCAGGTGGTGCAGATCAATGTGACAATCATTATTTGTATGTATACTACAGATGGTGCATATCAGTGTGACAATCATTGTTCGTGTGTATACTGCAGGTGGTGCAGATCAATGTGACAAACATTATTTGTGTGTGTATACTGCAGGTGGTGCAGATCAGTGTGACAATCATTATTTGTGTGTATACTGCAGGTGGTGCAGATCAATGTGACAATTATAATTTGTGTGTATACTGCAGGTGGTGCAGATCAGTGTGACAATCATTGTTTTTGTATATACTGCAGGTGGTGCAGATCAGTGTGACAACCATTGTTTATGTGTATAGTGCAGATGGTGCAGATCAGTGTGACAATCATTGTTTATGTGTGTATACTGCAGGTGGTGCAGATCAGTGTGACAATCATTGTTTATGTGTATACTGCAGGTGGTGCAGATCAGTGTGATAATTATAATTTATGTGTATACTGCAGGTGGTGCAGATCAGTGTGACAATCATTATTTGTGTGTATGCTGCAGGTGGTGCAGATCAGTGTGACAATCATTATTTGTGTGTATATACTGCAGGTGGTGCAGATCAGTGTGACAATCATTATTTGTGTGTATATACTGCAGGTGGTGCAGATCAGTGTGACAATCATTATTTGTGTGTATATACTGCAGGTGGTGCAGATCAGTGTGACAATCATTATTTTTGTATATACTGCAGGTGGTGCAGATCAATGTGACAATTATAATTTGTGTGTATACTGCAGGTGGTGCAGATCAGTGTGACAACCATTGTTTATGTGTATAGTGCAGATGGTGCAGATCAGTGTGATAATCATTGTTTATGTGTGTATACTGCAGGTGGTGCAGATCAGTGTGACAATCATTGTTTATGTGTATACTGCAGGTGGTGCAGATCAGTGTGATAATTATAATTTATGTGTATACTGCAGGTGGTGCAGATCAGTGTGACAATCATTATTTGTGTGTATGCTGCAGGTGGTGCAGATCAGTGTGACAATCATTATTTGTGTGTATATACTGCAGGTGGTGCAGATCAGTGTGACAATCATTATTTGTGTGTATATACTGCAGGTGGTGCAGATCAGTGTGACAATCATTATTTGTGTGTATACTGCAGGTGGTGCAGATCATTGGAGGGGTCGGCATCCTTGGCGTTCACATACTCTTCCTTATCCTCCTTCATCCCCGTCTGCCACCCGCTTCCGCCACCCCTAATGGTCTATCTGACGAAGGTATTGTTTACTGTTCCTTATGCAGCGCTGATACTGCCCCTTGTAGTGATACCGTCGATCTGTTCATGATGATAGTGGTGCTGCTAATACGTGCGGTCATACGGTGATGCTAATACGTGTGGTCATAAGTGATGTCGATGCATATGGAATTTATTCCCTGCGCGGAGACACGATCTTGTG
>CM060306.1:34826980-34831980 GCA_030674185.1 Monoplex corrugatus
GTTTGAGAGAGAGAGAGAGAGAGAGAGAGAGAGAGAGAGAGAGAGAGAGAGAGAGAGAGAGAGAGAGAGAGAGCCGTGCGCGCTCGTGTGTGTGTATGTGTGTATGCACGCATGTGCGAGTTTGTGTGCCCATGCATATGTTGTTATTACGTGGGCAAGTACGTGCTCTATTTTTTTTTCTTTCTAGTTTTCAGATTTTATTTTTCGAATGCATAATACATGTTGTTTTTGTACTCACGGTGCAGAGGCCGTATGTTGCTAAAAACAGTCTGCATACTCCGTCTATCGTGAGCATGCATGCTGGGTGTTTTCGTGTTTGCATAAGTCACCGGACACAAGACATGGCATACAGGATCTTTTCAACCGTGCACGTTCGATGCTCTACGTGCGTGTACAAACGAAGGGGTTTTAGTCACTACTGCGCCAGCACTTAACGTTCACAAGGGGAGAAACCGGAAGAATCTGCACCCTTTTGCCCCTCAGGCAGGGATATCCAGGCAGGATCGAACGCAGGACCTTCCGATCGAAAGTCTTGACGTTCAGTCGCCCCCCCCCCCCCTTTTGACTACCGCGCCTGTTAGATTTTCATGCTCATCTGGTAACACACACATCCATCCCCAGGATCGCTTCTGGCACGCCTACACCTGTGTGTATAACAGTAACCTGACACAGTGCCCAGTGGACGGAGAGTGGAGTTCCTGGAGCCCCTGGAGCCGCTGCAGTGCCACCTGCGATGCCAAGGGCACACAGAACCGTTCCCGTACTTGCAACAACCCTGTGCCCGTCAGGGAGGCGAGCAATGCTTCGGCAGTACCATGAGGTCAAGGCCATGCTTGGGATCTTGTGAGAACACGAAAGGTGAGGAAGTGAAGTCACGTATGTGTGTGTTTGCTGGCTTTATCTTTTATTTGTGTTTTTTGTTTTGTTTTGTGTTGTTTGTGTTTGTGTTGTGTGTGTGTGTGTGTGGTGGTGTGTGTGTGTGTGTTGTGTGTGTGGTGTGTGTGTGTGTGTGTGTGTGTGTGTGTGTGTGTGTGTGTGTGTGTGTGTGTGGTGTGTGTGTGTGTATGTGTGTGTGTGTTTGTTTTGCTAGCTTTTTTCTGCCTCGTCTTCTGCACCGCTCCAGTATCATAACACTCACGCCTCTCATTGCGGCTGTCCAACAAATGTCCAACAAATGTCCAACCTACTGAAACTGAGCTAATCATAAGAGCAGGGCCTGAAGGGCCACAGAACCTTGGACAGCGTTTCACAGTGCTATAATCATGAGAGAAGCCTGGACACTAAGAAAAGACAAAGAAAATACGTAAAATCAATGCAGCAGAAATGTAGTTCTGTAGACGACTTCTCAGAGTCAAATGGACAGACAGAGGAACAAACGATAGCGTGTTGTAGGAACTGAATGTCAGGCGCCAGCTGCTGTTAAAGATCAAGAAAAGAAAGCTGAAATGGGTAGTCCATGCGGTCAGAAACACCAAAACAGATCTGATGTCAACGGCGAGGAGAAGCCCTCCTATTTCAACAACATCGCAGAAGTCTGTGTTCTGGAGACCCAGAAGGTCGTCCACAGATGCTTCAGTCGTGTTACCTGGAGAAAACTTGTGACGCAGAACGTGGTTCCTACCGCCTATCCCGGCGAGGGAGAGAGATGAGATGAGATGAGATGAGATGAGATGATAATGATGAGAGTGGAGATGCTAGTGATGATGCTGTGGAGTCCCGTTTTGGAATGAGACAGCATTACAGGGCTATACTTAACGTTTACGTTTATGATATAGCCTGATGTCAACTAGGCTCGAGAGATACAGACACTTGCGGTATTGCTCAAGAAATTGGCGCAGTATCCTCACCGACACATCTGTAAAGTGGGTGAGATTCGACGCTCTGGTCCCAGTCTTCCCAACGAGCCCATAGCACGCTCAACTTTATGTAGGGCCAATAAAGCCCACAAATGATATTTCAGTGTGATGGGGTTTCGAACCCACGATATTCCAGCCGGTAGTCCGTTGTGCTAACCATTCGTCATATTGACTGGCGTAAAGATAAAATGAAATAGACTGAAATGAAAATAGATAAATATCTAAAATTTGTGTCAAATAAACAGAATGGCCCATAATTATAGGGTCGTTGGGAAGTGAGAGTGTAGAGACCTCAATCCTTTTGGGTTTGTTTTCTGACAAAAAGTCCCATCTCCTCTCATTCGATGGCTTATCTTCACCAACTATGAACAGGGTCAGGTAACCATGCACGTCTGGGTCTACTGGATATCATACGTATACTATTTCTTAAGCCAGACTCACATTTGTCCCGCTGGAACAGTTCCAGCAAAAGATATCTGCTCAAGATCTGCAACACGGCGTGGCAAAATGGAGTGTCCAGCCTTCAAGTGTGGACTGATTCATTGAGTGTCTACTCGTCAAATGCCGGCTTCGTTGGTTAAGACAGTTTGTATGGAAGGTAAAGATACTCGTGTACAGACAGCTAAAGCTGGTTGGTTGTTTTGACAGAGCCATGGATTCAGGATCTGATGTCTTCAGTTCAGTCTCAACCCGCGACATTAAACATTAGTTTGTTTGCTGCCCATCTTAATGTTTCCATCATTCTGGTGGTGTCAACTTAGTGTTTCAAAGGTCTCCTCTATCCTCCCTCCCCACCTTTCCACTCTTCAGTTCAAGACCTTTGCCAGCGTATAGGGTTTTGCTTAGGCTCGGGGAATTTGCCAGGTAATTACTGGCAGATTTGGGTGGAGCGCTCACAGAATTGTCCGAGTGCGATGATTCCAGACTCCAGATTCCAAACGACAAACTCCAAGCTATTTAACCCTTTGACTCCCGCACCATGTGTCCACCAGCATCCCGCATTGTCGACCATGCTAGCAGAGCAAAAACTTAATCCTTTGATTCTCACACTCTATCCACCAGCTTCCAGCTACAAGAAGAAAAAAAACAAAGGAGAGTGACTCTTATGGTTTGATTATGTCTGTTTTATATCATGTGTTATCAGATTATTGTGTATGCGTAACATTATACTTTCTCGTTAAACTGATTACCCCTGGCCATACACGTAGAGCACGGGGAGTGGCAGGGGCGGAGGCGTTTCTGAAGCAGGTGCACGAGGCTTACCCCAGTCTGATGCACGACTGTTACAACGCCCACTGCACCTATGGCGTGGTTCAACGGGTCATCACGGAGAAACATGTCAGGGTCAGTAACAGCATAGCAGCTTCTCAGGCAGTGTCCGTAGTACAAGGGCAGGGTCTTCTTTGGTGGGTGGCCCTATCTCCCCCGTAGGGACGCCGGTTTGGGGGGGTGGGGGTGGATTGGAGTTCGGGGGCTATTTCAGTATCGATAATATCCCCACTTTCTGGAAATTCTGTTAGAAATTTCTTCTTTTCTGTTACTCTCTTTGTTTCTGTCTCGTTCCTTTGGTTTCTGTTATCTTTTCCTGTCATTTTCTGCCTCACTGGTCCATTCGACTCTGTGTGTTCTAATATATAATAATATAATATACAGTATTTTATATAGCGCAAAATCTTGATAAAATCAAATCTAAGCGCTAAAACAGACACACACGCACGCACGCACACACACGCACGCACACACGCACGCACGCACGCACGCACGCACGCACGCACGCACGCACGCACCACACACCACACACACACACACACACACACACATGCACACGCACACGCACATGGCTAAAATGGGGAGAAAGAATAAAAGCAATGGAAAATTATAGAGAGCATATTACACACAATCATATATTACAATGTGATTCCCCTCCGAGTGGAGACAGGCTGCAGAGTGAGGTCAGGATTTTATGCAGAGGAGAAAAGGTGAGTTTTGAGAGCGGACTTGAAGGAGACAAAAGTAGGTTGCTGACGGACTGAGAGAGGAAGTTTGTTCCAGGAAAGTGGACCAGAAACAGAGAAGGCTCGTGGACCATAGGTATTGAGCTTAGTGCGTGGAAAGCGAAAAGTCAGAGGATCGGAGGCACAGCGGAGGGTACGTGAGGGAACATAGATCTCAAGTAGGCTTGACAGGTAATCGTGGGCTGCGTTATTGAGGCTTTTGTAGCACATGGTGTCTAGTTTGTACTGTATGCGCTTTGATACCGGGAGCCAGTGAAGTTGTGCCAGGAGAGGAGATATGTGGTCAGCTTTTTTCTTTTTTAGTACAAGGCGTGCAGCATTGTTTTGAATGCGCTGCAGGATGTGAATGGTGGAGGCAGGAAGACCAGACAGGAGTGAATTGCAATAGTCAATGCGAGACATTATGAATGAGAGAACGAGTTTTGCAGTTGTTTCGACAGAGAGATACTTCCTGATCAGGCTTATACGATGGAGGTGATAGTAGCAAGATCTGGCAGTTTGAGAAACAAAGTTGTTCATGGAGAGGGTAGAGTCAATGCAGACACCAAGGTTTTTAGCTGAATCAGAAATTGGGACTGATGTGTTACATAATGGGAGAGAAAGAGGAGGCAGCTGAGAAAGTTTCTGACGGGTGCCAATGAGGATAGCTTCTGTCTTGTAATCATTAAGCTGAAGTTTGTTGAACGTCATCCAGTTCTTAATGTCCGAGTAACACTCAGTGGTGCGAGTGAAGAGGCGCTGTATATTGTCTGGTGTGTCACTGTCTAGAAGTTGGGTGTCATCAGCATAGAAGTGGTGTTTTATAGAGTGGGAGTTGATGATGGTGGACAGGGGGGAGGTGTAAAGAGTGAAAAGAACAGGGCCAAGGACAGATCCTTGTGGAACACCACAGTCAGGTATGCAGGTTGAGAGTAAGTGCCATTAATGAGAACAGTTTGTTTTCTGTTTGATAGATATGAAGTGAACCAGGAGAGAGCAATGTCAGAGATGCCAAAAGTATGATGAAGTCTAGAAAGGAGAATACCATGGTCAATGGTATCGAAGGCTGCAGGCAGATCAAGGAGTGTGAGGAGAGAGACTTTGCCAGTATCAGTTGCAAGGAGGAGATTGTTGAGAATGTGTAGCAGGG
>CM060306.1:34836980-34854480 GCA_030674185.1 Monoplex corrugatus
GAGGAGAGAGAGAGAGAGAGAGAGAGAAGAGAGAGAGAGGCCTACACCATCTTTGCCCATCAAAGATACGGTTAAAAGAAAAAGCTGATTCTCGCCCGTTCTGCAAGGGCAGAATAAAATATGTTTAACATCTGCATGCTCATAGACAACAGAGGGATCATTGATCTCCAAAAGATTTTTACAAATAAAGTAATATGATTGTGTACGACATCATTTATATTTTTACGTAGCGACAGAGACGTTCACAGAGTGGACCAAGTGGACGCCATGTAGCGTGTCGTGTGGCGGATTCGGCCTACAGAAGGCTACCCGTGTGTGTCTGCGACACATCGGCTGCGATCTGCTGGGGGTCCTCACACCCTACGTCAACCGCACCAGACCATGTTATGCAGGCGACTGTCCCAGTGAGTAAGCTGACCGTAATAACTGTTATTATTATTGTTATTGTTGTTGTAAAGCCCAGCCGACTGTGCAGAGCCACATCAGGGCTATAACCAATTCAAAAAGTACACCATACCTCATAGAGGATGTAAGAAAACAGTAAGGAAACACTCCTGGCGCTGATCACTCCGTCCAATTTTATCACCAAGGGATTTAAGAAAACATACCTGAATACAAATGTAAACATAACTAAGATCCTAAAACATAAATATAAAAATGGGGCTAAATTGCCAGAAAGTGTTTGTGCATATCACATCTCCTCAGAGCCAAAAATGTACTTGATACATGTACCCAATTATCTGTTCTATTATGCAGCGCCACCAATTTTTTTTACCAAGACATCAGAAAGGAAAGAAGGCTAATAAAAAATGACCTTCAAGGGGAGGGACCAGGAAAATCAACCTATTTCTCCAATATTTTATACCAGGGTAGCCAGGCGAAAGCCCTGCTCTTGACAATTTTCAACAGCCATGGGATCGTTAGCGTGCGCAGGCCAGGCGACACACAGGCCCGACTCATTATTTGTCCCTTTCCAAAGGACTAGACGTTCAGTTCGATTTTCCGGTCAATCTGAGGAGAAGAGTCGAGGCCTCGACGGGAAACGAACCCTAGCAAAACCTCGAGTTTAGTTAATGGCAGGCGAACGTCTGAACCATTCTGCCTTTCTTCTCCTTAACCCTTTAACTCCCGTACCCTATCCACCAAGTACAAAAACAACCCTTTGACCCCCTCACCCTATCCACCAGCTTCCTTCAAGAAACCGGTGGACAAGATGAGAAAGACAAGGGAGTCAACATTTCACTTGTGCTGTCATGGTTGATTATGCAGGATATTGTTGGACAAGGTGCGGGAGTCAAAGGGTTAATTAATATTGACTATAAGGGATTAGATACTTTTATTTTTCGAACATTTTATTTATTCATTTGTTGGTTTCTGTTTATGCACTCAGCTCAGGGTGGTTGGTCGGAATGGTCAGAATGGACAGATTGTTCTGCGGCATGTGGGGATGGTCGACAGAGTAGATTGCGCCTGTGTGACTCGCCTTTCCTGCTGGGGGGCTGGACTGCTTTGGTGACACCGTCGATTTCCGCCTGTGCAAGGGAGACAGTTGTGTCGGACAACTCAACCTTCTAGGTACTGTGGCATAGTAGTCGGCCCTGATAATGGTAGTGGTGGTGGTAGCAGTCGTGGTAGCAGTAGTAGTCGTAGTAGTAATGATTATGATAATAGTAATGATTTTAATGATAGTAGATAATAGTAATGAGGAGGAGGAGGAAGACGACGATGATGGTACTACCACTACTACTACTGTAGTAATAATAACAATAATAATAATAATAATAAATAATAATAATAATAATGATAATAATAATGATAATAATAATAATAGAACAACAACAGCAATACTACTACTACTATTATTACTATTACTACTACTACTACTACTACTACCAAGCTATGGGTAAATAGTTCCACTGCCTTGTGGACACAACGGGAAAGCTGGAGGGAAAGAGATCACCAGGTAGACCCAGGGAGAAAATGCTAGACGGACTTGCGGAGTGGCTGAAGACGAGGAGGGTGGAAGAGATGCTTGGGGCAACAAGAGATAGAGACAGATGGAAGTCCATGATCGCCAACGCTATGCGGCAGGGCACCTGATGATGATGATGACTACTACTACTACTGCTACTACTAGCACTAACAGCCTATGTCAAAATATGCTGTGCTCTTTACGTTGTAACAGATTGTAAGGAAAATAAAAACCTAAATTGATCAGGGAAAGTGGAGGGGATTGTCCCGGCTACATACGTATATCAGTGCAACATAAACAATGTCGGTTCAGCAAGAATAACTACAAATTATAACATAAGTGAATTATTTGATAAATGTAAGTCTTACACACACATAAACACACACGCGCGTGCACACACACATATCGATAGGCCTTTTTTTGGTCTGTTTTATTCTGTTTGGTCGTATTCATCATAGCGTGACAAACGACCCTGCTTTTTCTATCTTGGGTCTGTGGGCTACCTAATTGAATTAGTCTTCTTGAAAATGCACCCTAACCCTCCTATAATTTCTTTACCACCAACCTGGCATAGTCTTGAAGCTTGTTGAAAATCTCACTTGATGTACTGATCACACCAGTTACAAATGAACTTGTGTTGAAACCAACGGGTATTGCTTCATGAGTGCAGAAAAAACAGGGTTCCAGCGACCTAAAGACGTGAAAGAGGAGAACGTGCTGATCAGCAAGAGCGACGAATACTCAGACGGACCCCTCGACCCCAATCTGGAGAGCCTGTATACGCCCTGGGCCCCCTGGACTCTTTGCTCCGCCACCTGTGGCCAGGGAATGAGGATCAGGAAGCGTGGGTGCTCCGCCCAGACCACCCCCATGCCGCCCTGTGAAGGGGAAGTGCGTCAGATTCAGTTCTGCAATATTTTTGTGTGTCCAGGTGAGTTCAGGGTGTTTTTGTTGATGTATTCTAAACGTCAGTAGCTGCTGTTGTTTCAGTGCATTTCTTTGCCTCTTTTATCAGTCTGATGGATTAACAGGCATTCTGGTCCTTCATCTCTTGATATAGGTAATCGGAGACATTCTTGAAGGAGGCAGACACAAGAAGATCATTAATAAGAAAGATTAGGAAAAGACAAGCAATATTTATAAGCCATTTTATGAGGAAAGTGAATTCGAGCACCTGGTCACAACTGGAAAGCTGGAGGGAAAAAGAGCACCAGGTAGACCAGGAAGAAAATATTGGACAGACTCGCGGAGAGAATGAAGACAGAAAGGGTGGAAGATGTGCTTGCAGTGACAAAGGATACTGTAGATACGTATGGAGGGCCACGATCGCCAACGCCATGCGGCAGGGCAGTGATGATGGTAATGATGATGATGATGATGATCAGTCTTTAGGTGGGAGTCAATCAAGACAGGTCCTCGAGGCATACACTCTTCGGCAGGCATTGCATGGGGAAAGTTTCCTGAGGCCTTGAGTTCTGCTTCCACTGATAAGAAATAAGAGCAGCAGACAAGAACAAAAGGGACATGATAAGAAAGAGTGGCAGCAGACAAGATAAAAAACATGACAAGGAAGAGGAGCAACAGATAAGACCAAAAGGGACATAATAAGAAAGAATAGCAGCAGACAAGATAAAAAAAAGACGTGATAAGAAAGAAGAGCAGCAAACAAGATAAAAAAAGACATGATGAGAAACAGAGCAGCAAACAAGATAACAAAGAGACACGATAAGAAAGAGAAGCAGCAAACAAGATAAAAAAAAGACATGATGAGAAAGAGGAGCAGCAAACAAGATAAAAAAAAGACGTGATAAGAAAGAGGAGCAACAAACAAGATAAAAAAGACGTGATAAGAAAGAGGAGCAGCAAACAAGATAAAAAAAAGACGTGATAAGAAAGAGGAGCAACAAACAAGATAAAAAAGACGTTATAAGAAAGAGGAGCAGCAAACAAGATCAAAAAAGACGTGATAAGAAAGAGGAACAACAAACAAGATAAAAAAAGACGTGATAAGAAAGAGGAACAACAAACAAGATAAAAAAGACGTTATAAGAAAGAGGAACAACAAACAAGATAAAAAAGACGTGATAAGAAAGAGGAGCAGCAAACAAGATAAAAAAGACGTGATAAGAAAGAGGAACAACAAACAAGATAAAAAAAGACGTGATAAGAAAGAGGAACAACAAACAAGATAAAAAAAAGACGTTATAAGAAAGAGGAACAACAAACAAGATAAAAAAAGACGTGATAAGAAAGAGGAACAACAAACAAGATAAAAAAGACGTTATAAGAAAGAGGAGCAACAAACAAGATAAAAAAAAGACTGATAAGAAAGAGGAACAACAAACAAGATAAAAAAAAAGACGTTATAAGAAAGAGGAACAACAAACAAGATAAAAAAAGACGTGATAAGAAAGAGGAGCAACAAACAAGATAAAAAAGACGTTATAAGAAAGAGGAGCAAGCAAACAAGATAAAAAAGACGTTATAAGAAAGAGGAGCAGCAAACAAGATAAAAAAGACGTTATAAGAAGAGGAGCAGCAAACAAGATAAAAAAGACTTGATAAGAAAGAGGAGCAGCAAACAAGATAAAAAAGACGTTATAAGAAAGAGAAGCAACAAACAAGATAAAAAAAGACGTTATAAGAAAGAGGAACAGCAAACAAGATAAAAAAAGACGTTATAAGAAAGGGGAAGCAACAAACAAGATAAAAAAGACGTTATAAGAAAGAGAAGCAACAAACAAGATAAAAAAAAAGACGTTATAAGAAAGAGGAGCAGCAAACAAGATAAAAAAAAGACGTGATAAGAAAGAGGAACAGCAAACAAGATAAAAAAGACTTGATAAGAAAGAGGAGCAGCAAACAAGATAAAAAAGACGTTTAAGAAAGAGGAGCAACAAACAAGATAAAAAAAGACGCTTATAAGAAAGAGGAGCAACAAACAAGATAAAAAAGACGTGATAAGAAAGAGGAGCAGCAAACAAGATAAAAAAAAAGACGTTATAAGAAAGAGGAGCAGCAAACAAGATAAAAAAAAGACACGATAAGAAAGAGGAACAGCAAACAAGATAAAAAAAAGACGTGATAAGAAAGAGGACAACAAACAAGATAAAAAAAAGACGTGATAAGAAAGAGGACAGCAAACAAACAATAAAAAAAAGACGTGTATAAAAAGAGGAGCAGCAAACAAGATAAAAAAAGACGTGTTAAGAAAGAGGAGCAGCAAACAAGATAAAAAAAAAGAACGTGATAATAAAGAGGAGCAGCAAACAAGATAAAAAAAGACGTTATAAGAAAGAGGAGCAGCAAACAAGATTAAAAAAAGACGTTGATAAGAAAGAGGAAGCAGCAAACAAGATAAAAAAAAGACACGATAAGAAAGAGGAGCAGCAAACAAGAATAAAAAAAGAACGATAAGAAAGAGGAGCAACAAACAAGATAAAAAAAGACACGATATAGAAAGAGGAGCAGCAAACAAGATAAAAAAAAGACGTTGATTAGAAAGAGGAGCAACAACAAGATAAAAAAAAGACGTGATAAGAAAGAGGAACAGTAAACAAGATAAAAAAAAGACGTGATAGAAAGAGGACAGCAAACAAGATAAAAAAAAAGACGATTATAAGAAAGAGAGCAACAAACAAGATAAAAAAAAAGACGTGATAAGAAAGAGAGCAACAAACAAGATAAAAAAAAAGACGTGATGAAAAAGAGGAACAGTAAACAAGATAAAAAAAAAAGACATGATAAGAAAGAGGAGCAACAAACAAGATAAAAAAAAAGACGATAAGAAAGAGGAGCAGCAAACAAGATAAAAAAAAGACGTGATAAGAAAGAGGAGCAGCAAACAAGATAAAAAAAAGACGTGATAAGAAAGAGGAGCAGCAAACAAGATAAAAAAAAGAACGTGATAAGAAAGAGGAGCAGCAAACAAGATAAAAAAAGACGATAAGAAAGAGGAGCAGCAAACAAGATAAAAAAAGACGTGATAATAAAGAGGAGCAGCAAACAAGATAAAAAAGACGTTATAAGAAGAGGAGAAGCAAACAAGATAAAAAAAAGACGTGATAAGAAAGAGGAGCAGCAAACAAGATAAAAAAAAGACACGATAAGAAAGAGAAGCAAGCAAACAAGATAAAAAAAAAGACGACTGATAAAGAAAGAGGAGCAGCAAACAAGATAAAAAAAGACACGATAAGAAAGAGGAGCAGCAAACAAGATAAAAAAAAGACACGATTAAGAAAGAGGACAGACAGAAAAGAAAAATAAAAAGACATGATAAGAAAGAGGAGCAGCAAACAAGATAAAAAAGACTATAGAAAGGGGAACAGCAAACAAGAAAGAAAAAAGAACGATAAGAAAGAGGCACAACAAGATAAAAAAAAGACGTGATAAGAAAGAGGAAGCAACAAACAAGATAAAAAAAAAAGACGTGATAAGAAAGAGGACAGAAACAAGATAAAAAAAAAGACGTAAAAGAGAGCACAAACAAGATAAAAAAAAGACGTGATAAGAAAGAGGAGCAGCAAACAAGATAAAAAAAAGACTGATAAGAAAGAGAAGCAACAAACAAGATAAAAAAGACATGATAAGAAAGAGGAGCGGCAGACAAGACCAAAAGAGATACGATGAGAAGCGAAGCAAAGAGATCCAAGAGAGGGTTAAAACGATAGCTTTCAACCGTTACAGGCTACAGCCGATCAAGTGGTTTGACCGCTTGAAAACGATACCAGTCAACCAGCCAGCCATCCAAGCCTACAACAAAGAGAAGCTTGGTCTTAAGAACCAGAAGAGGACCATGGCAGCACCGGGTAGACAGAGCAGCAGACTCACTCGATATCTACAAAATGACTTTATGCTGAGCTTTTCCTGACTAGCTGCAGAACCATCATCTTCATCTACCTCCCAGTACAAGCGGGCAGAAAGAGTGAGGAAGTAAGTCCATACGCACTGCTATCACTGTGTTGCGTCTGTCAACAGTGCTTGGGGGATGGGGTGTCTGGTTGCCGTGGACACCGTGCAGCAAGACGTGTGGCCCTGGCAAAAAGCAGAGGTACAGAGAATGCAACAACCCGCTGCCCCAGTTTGGGGGATCCTGTCTTGGTGACTCCCAGAAGGTGGAGGACTGTGACACTGCATCCTGCCCAAGTGAGAATGAGATTTTTGTTTGTTGGTTTGTTGTTATTAGTGTTGTTGTTGTTATTGTCTTCGCTGTTATTATTATTGTCGTTATTGTTGTTGTTATCATCACTTTCACTCATGCTGTGGGATACCAGGAAACGAGACCGTAGATGGATGAGCTAGCAACAAGAGGCACACAAGAAGACCAACCGGACGAAAGCGTCAGCTAACCGAAAGGAGGGGCTCTTCAGATCATCATTAAGCCACGCACAGAAAGGAACAGCTACCACCATCTGCCCACAGAGTGGCAAGTGGTCCCGATAAGACTTGTAGCAACACACGAATTAGCAACACTCTGGTAGCAACACACGAATTCGTTTTCATTATTCGTTTAAATCAAAAACGTCTTTGCAATTTCGTAAGGTCATGCCGACTGAAATTGACAACTGCTTCCGGTTCAAAACCAATAATCATATTTTAAAACTAAACGCCGAAACTCCAACGAAAGGTGTAATTTACGTTATATCAATGGCCACGACCGGCTCAACGCCCATGTGAACCACACATTCAAACTGGCGCTTTCCCCAGACCTGCCCATGTGGTCATTGGGACCAGGCAACTCAATATACCAAACCTTGCAGCGATGTCACGTCACCTCTATCAAGTGGAGCGACAGGGGATATGGCCAACTATAACGTCTCTGACCACCAAGCTCCATGGCAGCCGGCAGGAACTGGTAGACAAAAAAAAAAAAAAAAAAAAAAAAAAAAAAATCCGGCTACATTCATTGCGAGACGGCGGGCCTCAGTAGCTCAGTTGGTTAAGCGTCGGATTCACATGCTAATAGTGTGGGTTCGAATCCCGGGGTGTGCTACATTAAAACTGGCCTTCTCACTATCGTATCTCAACATCATTGTTGTTCTAACGGTGTCAGTATAGGATTAGATAAGCTCCCCCCCCTCCCACTTCCCTGGGGTGGATATCCCCGTCGGCCATATCACTTGAGGTGGGTGCTGACGTAAAACTGGACCAAATTAATCAACCAGTCATCGCCAGATGTGGCCTGAATATGCAGACGACGAACGAAAGAAGAAAAGAAACTTTTGTACACGCAATCGTTTGTAGGCCTATCTATCTATAATATATATGATGTTGCTGTGTTTGTTGATGCTGTTGTTGTTGTTGTTGTTATTGTTTCTCTTCTTCTGTTTCTCTTCCTCCTTTTAGAATCTCCCTTTAGTTTAAGAAGGGAGATTGTTTCATATTTCCTGGAGAGTTGTGTTTGTCTGTCCCTCTGGACAGCCCATGTTTGTCTATCCGTCAGTGCATCCATATGATGTGTGCGTCTTTAACCAAAATGTGTTGTGTAAGATTTTCTCAGCTATTTCTGAATGGATCTCTGCCAAATTCTGTCAGATATGTGGATTGTTGAGGAGTCATGAATACATAAATTTGGAGAACAAGGCGTGAACGTTAAGATCACACAACTCTGATCAGTATTTTGTGAGGAAGGTCTGTGAAGAATAGGCCTATCTTTTCATGAACATCTGACAATATTGAAAATCTGCTTTCACTAACAGTCTGCTATTGTCCTCGATACGTGGCAAGTTTTATTTCAATTGAAGCTTTTTCAAGGTCACGGTGACTTCGAGAAGGACAAAATCTCGACTTTGTGTAATGGTTTTTGTATTCAAAAGGGAGATTGTTAAAATGGTTTGATAATATTCTTCTTCGTCTTTTGTTGCTTGCTGCTCCTTTTTCTTCTACCAAGTGTTGACAGCATTTTGTTGTCTTTTTCTATATTTCTTACTTGGTGAAGCTTCTCTTTTAAAACCTATTGCTTTAGTCCCGGTGAGATATCTCATGCCTGGTAAGCTGTCTCATCCTGGTGCTGTTTTGCTGCGCAGAAACACTTTCTGACTGGTTTTTAATAGACGAAGGACGTAGAGGTTTAACAGGAGTACAGAAGCGGCCTGTTCTGTCTCAATAATTTCATTTTTTTGTTTTGATTTTGCTGTCTTAATGTAAAGACAGGCAACATTTATAGGCCATTTTATGAGGAAGGGGGATTTGGAGCACCTGGTCACAGCGGGAAAGCTGGAGGGAAAGAGAGCACCAGGTAGACCCAGGGAGAGAATGCTGGATGGACTTGCAGATTGGCTGGAAACGAGGAGGGTGGGGGAGATGCTAGGGGCAACGAGAGATAGAGATGGATGGAAGTCCATGATCGCCAACGTCATGCGGCAGGGCACCTGATGCTGCTGCTGCTGATGATGTCTTAATGTTCTCTGTGGTTACTATGTCACTACCCGTGCACCGTTCATTTCGGTTTTCCAACCACATTCCCTAACCCATCAAAACGAAAGTCACCATGAAGCAGAGCATGAAGGGTCGTAGAATCAGGGACAATTTTCACAGTGCTGTGATAATGAGGATGAGGATCATAGTGGTAATGCTGTGCAGTTCCATTTCATCTTGAGAATATGCGATAGTGATGTATTCTACGTTTGCTTTCATAATATGTCCAGTAATCAAACAGGCCAGAAAGACACAGACACCTGTGGTGTTGACTGGGAAATCTTAGCAACGCCTTCAATGATGTATCGATAAAGTGGGTGAGACTCGAGTATGTGGCCCCAGTCTTCCCTACGAACCCATAGCGCGCGGAAATCTTGAGTATGAGCCGGCCGAAGGCGGAAAATCCCACAACTACATTTTTGACTACAGGAATTCAGACCCATGATCTCCGGTCGGTGGTCAGTTGTACTAACCATTTAATCAACGTTTGGAAGTCCACCGTTTTATTTTGAATATTTCTTTGTTTTAAAGGTAAGAGGAAAACCTTGTTTTGGATGACAAAACCATTTTGCTATGTTGGCCAAACAGGCATGGTGGGTGGTACGTGGAGCACGTGGTCGCCATGGTCCACGTGCACCGTGACGTGTGGTGGCGGGGAACGCAGCAGGAAACGAGCCAGACAACGCTTTTCTGGTGGTGCTTCGCCATCTCAGCATTCTGTTAAAAATCCTCCATTTGGCACTCAGGAGGTTCTGGACTGCAACGCCCAGCCCTGTCCAGGTATTTGGAAGCTCAAGATAAAAAACAAAAAGATCTTTTTCACATTGATAGTGCCTTCATCTCACGTCCCCTCCCCCCCTCCCCCCTCTCCCCCCCCCCCCCTTAGACAACAGATTTTTGTCATGTCATGAAGGGTTTTCTCGCACTCAAAATACACCTGTACGTGCTCCACTCATGTCTACTTGCAGTAATTACGCAGACACAATGGGCCTGCACAAATGTTTGTAGTGGACAACGTCTTGAAGTAGGTGGGTAGATGGGCCTACTTTCGACATAAAGCTAAGGAGAGAGAGGAGAGAGAGAGAGAGAGAGAGAGAGAGAGAGAGAGAGAGAGAGATTGATTGATTGATTGATTTGGTTCAGTTTTTACGTCGACACCCACCTCAGGTGATATGGCCGACGGGGATAACCATCCCGGGGAAATGGGGGAAGGGGAACCTATCTAATCCTATACTGATACCACCAGAACAACAATGATGTTAAGATGGGGCAGTGAGATGGCCAGTTTTAATATAGCGCACCCCGGGATTCGAACCCACAACCATTAGCATGTGAATCCGACGCTCAAACCAACTGAGCTATCGAGGCCCGCAGAGAGAGAGAGAGAGAGAGAGAGAGAGAGAGAGAGAGAGAGAGAGAGAGAGAGAGTTTATCGAGTATTGAGAGTCTACTCATCACAAAGTATGGGTTACCAAGCATTGAAGGTCTACTCACCACGAAGTATGGTTTGCCAGGCATTGACAGTCTACTCATCACAAAGTATGGTTTTCCAAGTATTGGGAGTCTAACTCATTGCAAAGTATGGTTTTCCAAGTATTGACGTTCTTACTCATCACAAAGTATGGTTTGCCAAGTATTGACGTTCTTACTCATCACAAAGTATGGTTTGCCAAGTATTGACGTTCTTACTCATCACAAAGTATGGTTTGCCAAGTATTGGGAGTCTAACTCATTGCAAAGTATGGTTTGCCAAGTATTGACGTTCTTACTCATCACAAAGTATGGTTTGCCAAGTATTGACGTTCTTACTCATCACAAAGTATGGTTTGCCAAGTATTGACGTTCTTACTCATCACAAAGTATGGTTTGCCAAGTATTGACGTTCTTACTCATCACAAAGTATGGTTTGCCAAGTATTGACGTTCTTACTCATCACAAAGTATGGTTTGCCAAGTATTGACGTTCTTACTCATCACAAAGTATGGTTTGCCAAGTATTGATGCTCTTACTCATCACAAAGTATGGTTTGCCAAGTATTGACGTTCTTACTCATCACAAAGTATGGTTTGCCAAGTATTGATGTTCTTACTCATCACAAAGTATGGTTTGCCAAGTATTGACGTTCTTACTCATCACAAAGTATGGTTTGCCAAGTATTGACGTTCTTACTCATCGCAAAGTATGGTTTTCCAAGTAATGGCAGTCTAACTCATCACAAAGTATGATTTGCCAAGTATTGGGAGTCTAACTCAAAACAAAGTATGGTTTGCCAGGCATTGGGAGCCTAACTCATCAATTGCCAGCTTCGTTGGACAGGGCACGTTGTCTGCATGGATGACGACAGCATCCCAAAGATGCTTCTGTACGGAGAGGTGAAGCATGGACGTCGTGACCATGGAAGACCACTAAAGCGATACAAGACCACTGTAAAGGCCAACCTCTTCAGCTTCCGATATCAACCCACCAACTTGAAAGACGTTGCCCCCAACCGAACATGTTGGCGACAGCAGTGTACGCAGGGTGCAGATTAGAACAGTGCAGAACAGCCGTTTTTCAGCTCTAGGGATCGTCGGAAGCAGGACCCAAAGCCTCAGTGATCCTTCTTATGCGGGATGTGTGGATGAGCATGTGTCTCTAGGATGGGTCTTGTATCCCACATGAAGAGCCACACCAGACGCTAAGACCAGAATTCTCATTTGTCTGTCGGACCAACGGAAGATTCCATCATCACTCAAGTAATTATGACAACTTTAACAATTTTGTGTTGGTCTAGTTGGTATGGAGGTAGAGCATTCGTCTTCCAGTCTGATTGCACAGGTTTGCGTAGGTGCGAGTCTCGTTCTGCTTGCTACCTCTAGATTCCTCCAGTTGTGAATGGGTACCTGACTTCCTTCAGAATTAGGGAAGGTAAAGCAATGAAAGAGATTAAATGGACACCACTCAGATAAAGCTGGTTCTGAGAAAAGTTGAAATCTGTACCACCTCATTACCCTACGACGTCTGGATTCTGGGACAACATTTTGTCGTTGTTTTTGCAGTCCCCTCTTTCGAACTGCTCCTGCGGCGCTAACCCCTAATTTCGGTTCTCCAGTATACCTCCAAACTCTTTGAAACTAAGGTCACAATGAGAGAAGAGCATGAAGGCTCTCAGAATTTTGGGACAATACTCCACAATGCTAGAATGATGAGAATGGGGATGACAGTAATGACGATACGGAGTTCTATTATGGGACAATCCTTTACCTTCATCTTTACCTTTTTTGAACTGGGTGACAGTGGACGGCAGCTGGGCGGAGTGGGGCGAGTGGTCACGGTGCTCTGTGCCATGTGGACTGGGCAGGAGGATACGAGACCGTGCCTGCACCGACCCCTCCCCTCTCTTTGGGGGTCATATTTGTAGTGGGCCTGGAACCGACCTGGCTCACTGCTTCGCTGGCCCCTGTAAAGGTAAGACTGCAGTCTTTGGTTCCGTCATGATCAGATACAAAAGTGTTTGCTGAAATATTTGGGAAAGCTGAAAGATTCCTAGTCACTGATACATTTGTATTCCCTTTGATAATAATGATAGTCATATCTTATGCTTTTATGAACACATCAACTATTTATCGACACATTCTAACCGAACAATTATGAACACATCTAACTCTTTTAGAAACGGTCTAACAGAAAAATTTGCCTCCAGACTCAGAAGACCGAGCAGTGCACCTAAGCACCACCAGCTGGATCCGTTTCGCCCCACATAACCGACCCTCGCGGTTCCTGGTCATCTACCTGCATTTCAAGCCTGTCTCTCCCGTTGGATCCATCCTCCGGCGCTACCGCCAGTGCCGCAACGTCTTCGATGAGGATGAAAACGACAACGAGAAGAAAATTTTGGCTGACGCCGATGAAAAGAAAAACGACGACGAAGACCGACGGGCGGATGAGGACGACAAGTGTCAACTGGTGGTAGATTTAGGTTTGGAGCAGGCGGAACCCAAACTGTCCGTGATGGCCAGAGGGGCACGGTTGGACATCCACTCCCCTGTTGCTCTCAATGTAAGGGTTTGTATCTCAACAGTTTTTGTTGTTGTTGTTTGAGTTGTGTATCCAGCTTTTTGCCTATACAATGATTTGTACATGTAGCTGCGTACGCGTGCTCTTGCGTGTATATGTGTGTATTTTTTTTATTTATGTGTAATCAGAACTCAGAACACTTATTATTTGCCATAAGAACTGAAAGTAGGGCTAGAAGTCACTCGCAGATTGGTTGTAGTAAGTTGACATAAATTGAATGATTTCAAGAGTTATAGTGATTTCACATTTCACGTTATCATCATCATCATCATCGGCATCGTCGTCGTTGTCGTCATCGTCATCGTCATCGTCGTCGTCGTCATCATTATCATCATCATCATTATCATCATCATCATCATCATCATCATCATCATCATCATCATCATCATCATCATCATCATCATCAACAACAACAACAATAAATGGAGTACAAGTGTTTTAGTGACATAAGAAGAATCTTTCAGTTCCCTAAATGCAGACAATTGCAGATATAATGTGCAGCAAGCATTTGCAAGTTATATTCCGTCAGTAGGTCGCTTGAAATCAGCACAACGGATATAGAGCAATCGATTGTTGAAGGTGTTATATTTTTCCTGAATATTTTTCATCAGTTTCAATCTTGCTGTTTTGTATTTAACACAAGTATTCAGGAAATAAAGGTCATCTTTAATCACATTATAAATTGTACATTTTCTGTCTTCTTTTGGAGTGTTTGTGTACCTGTCTTTTTCAATTTGAAGGTTGTATGCGTTGACCCAAAGGTTTGCATAATACTTTTCTGTGGTCAGATTTAAAGAAAATTACTATTACATAAGGTTTCAAACGGTAGTTGGTTGTAATTTTATTACATGAAATTAATCTTGACGTGTTTGTACTTTTTGTGTATTCCAGAAACAGAAAAACTTGTATTCTTGTTGCTATTTTCATTGCATTATTCAGTATATGTTTATTCAAGGCCTACTTTGTGTTCCATACATGATTCATTCTAATATCATACATATTACTTTTTATAAAATCAAGCCAGGATTATTTTGTCTATATTTTAATGTTTCGTTGTATATCTTTTTGATATGAGATGTGTTGTCTGATTCTAATGTATGTTACGAGAATGCTAGTATTTGACTTAAAATTTGTATACTGATAGGAAATCGTCCTTGCTCAGCTTGTATTGGTAAATTTATAACTTCTTTTGTTTACTAAAGGTAATTGCTCACAAAATTTTACATGTGTTTTTTTTTTTTTTGCATGGGGTAACTTTCGTGATAGACACTTTTAATAATTATAATTATAATTACAATATTTATATAGCGCAAAATCTTGATAAAATCAAATCTAAGCGCTGAAACAGACACACACACACTCACGCACGCACACACACGCACACACGCACACACACGCACGCACGCACGCACGCACACACACACACACGCGCGCGCGCGCGCGCGCACACACACACACACACGCACACGGCTATAAATGGGGAGAAAGAATAAAAGCAATGGAAACTTATAGAGAGCATATTATATACAATTATATATTACAATGTGATTCCCCTCCGAGCGGAGACAGGCTGCAGAGGGGATTGAGTGAGGTCAGGATTTTATGCAGAGGAGAAAAGGTGAGTTTTGAGAGCGGACTTGAAGGAGACAAAAGTAGGTTGCTGACGGACTGAGAGAGGAAGTTTGTTCCAGGAGAGCGGACCAGAAACAGAGAAGGCTCGTGAACCATAGGTATTGAGCTTAGTGCGTGGAAAGCGAAAAGTGAGAGGATCGGAGGCAGAGCGGAGGGTACGTGAGGGAAGATAGATCTCAAGTAGGCTTGACAGGTAATCGTGGGCTGCGTTATTGAGGCTTTTGTAGCACATGGTGTCTAGTTTGTACTGTATGCGCTTTGATACAGGGAGCCAGTGAAGTTGTGCCAGGAGAGGAGATATGTGGTCAGCTTTTTTCTTTTTGAGTACAAGGCGTGCAGCATTGTTTTGAATGCGCTGTAGGATGTGAATGGTGGAGGCAGGAAGACCAGACAGGAGTGAATTGCAATAGTCAATGCGAGACATTATGAAGGAGAGAACGAGTTTTGCAGTTGTTTCGACAGAGAGATACTTCCTGATCAGGCTTATACGATGGAGGTGATAGTAGCAAGATCTGGCAGTTTGAGAAACAAAGTTGTTCATGGAGAGGGTAGAGTCAATGCAGACACCAAGGTGTTTAGCTGAATCAGAAATTGGGACTGATGTGTTACATAATGGGAGAGAAAGAGGAGGCAGCTGAGAAAGTTTCTGACGGGTGCCAATGAGGATAGCTTCTGTCTTGTCATCATTTGTTTTGGAACAGAAACTTGAATATGGAATTCAGTGTATTGTCACTGAGGTAGTATGTAGATGGGAGTGATATGTTAGCGTCATAGGTCGATATAAGAGTGATGATTATGTCGTGCAGATGTATCATTATATCTGTTCTCATTTGGTTCTTTGGTAGATGTTTTCAAAGCATGGATTGCTTTGCTTGCTTCTTTTACTAGATGTTCAAGACCTTGCCAGCGCACAGGGTTTTGCGCAGGCTCAGGGAGTCCGCCGGGTAATTTCTGACAGAGTTGGATGGAACGCATATGGAATTGTCCGAGTGCTATGAATCATTCTTGAACAAACGCCAGAACTCCATACACTCTTGTGCACATAAAAATTTGCTTGTTGTTTGTGTAAAGCATCTTTTATTTACACTTGTCTGTGGTTTGCATCGTATGAGCTCCTCTGGTGAGTAAAAGTATTTTGGGGTTGGTTGTAGTAAAGGTTATTCATTTTATTGGTTTCGTTTTTTTTTCTTAGTTTATTTAAGTCCCCATTTCTTCAAGTGATTATAGAGTTTTGTCGAATTTATTTTGCAATCCTTTTTCACTTGTTGAAAAAAAACAAAAACAATTAATAGGTCGCCAGTTTACAACCGAAAAGAGATTAAATTCACATTTATGTAGTGAATCATTGTCTTGTAACTAAGTTGGTAAATCATTGATATAATCATGGAATAGTATCGGGCTTAGTGTGTTTCCTTGAAGGGCCCCTTTTTGTATTTTCTTTTCATGCGCTTCTGCTTTTGCACCAGCTGGGCTCGTGGCATGAGATTCTGGTGGAGATCCTGAAAAGCGGAGCATCTTTACGTGTCAACAATCACGAACGTCTGTTCTCCAACTTCTCCCGGCCCCTCATCAAAGACCTCGACTTTGATTCCTTTATGGTCCTAGGTGCCAACGATAATAAAACGGTTGGTGAGTACTGTGCTGTTGATTCTTTCCGCTTAGCAGTCTCGGTGACTCAGATAACATACTTGTCATCTGAAGATCCGATTTCTTGAATTCAGTTCCAGCCAGTGACTTAAGATTGTTTATAAAGTTTTTTTTAGGTCGGAGTTTCAGTCATTTCTCATTTGTCTGAGTGCAGTTTGTTGTGCACATCTTTGCACATATAAATTATCATAGCTGAATACTTAAAGTTTAGTGATTATAATTGCAAGTCACTTTACAAAACGTTGCATGCTATATGTATTACATATGTATGTCTAGACATACACACACTCACACACTCACACACACATACGCACGCACGCGCACACACGTACACACACACACACCACACACACACACAACACACACACACACAATCTACTTATCGATTTATCTATCTATCTGTTTATCTCTTTGTATGTATACATATAATTATAATTATATATATATATTTATATCTATATGTGTCCATATCTATATGCACAACACACACAACCATAATTATATAGACATAAATTTCAAACATTGTTTATGCTAATTACATTATTATGAATATGTTGCATGATTTATTTCATCAAACTTCATCAACTTACATTATAATTATTGTCATCAGTGATTCTTTGTTTTCATTATTCCACATCGATCTCTTTTTATTACGTGCTTACAACTTGTTTTATTTGTCCTTTAGTGTATCCTTTCAGTTATCAGACATCACGATATTTCAGTACAGTACACTATTGATCAACATGGCAATAAAAGCTTGCTGAATGTCAACCGAAG
>CM060306.1:34859480-34861980 GCA_030674185.1 Monoplex corrugatus
TGTGTTTTCCTACTGTACGTGTATGTGTTTTGCTACTATGTACGTGTATGTGTTTTGCTCCTATGTACGTGTATGTGTTTTGCTACTATGTACGTGTATGTGTTTTCCTACTGTACGTGTATGTGTTTTGCTACTATGTACGTGTATGTGTTTTCCTATTATGTACATGTATGTGTTTTGCTACTATGTGCGTGTATGTGTTTTGCTACTGTACGTGTATGTGTTTTGCTACTATGTACGTGTATGTGTTTTGCTACTGTACGTGTATGTGTTTTCCTACTGTACGTGTATGTGTTTTGCTACTATGTACGTGTATGTGTTTTGCTACTGTACGTGTATGTGTTTTGCTACTATGTACGTGTATGTGTTTTGCTACTATGTAACGTGTATGTGTTTTCTACTACTGTGCGTGTATGTGTTTTTGCTACATGTACGTGTATGTGTTTTGCTACTATGTACGTGTATGTGTTTTGCTACTATGTACGTGTATGTGTTTTTGCTACTATGTACGTGTATGTGTTTTGCTACTATTTTACGTGTATGTGTTTTGCTACTTGTACGTGTATGTGTTTTGCTACTATGTACGTGTATGTGTTTTCGCTACTATGTCGTGTATGTGTTTTGCTACTATGTACGTGTATGTGTTTTCCTACTATGTACGTGTATGTGTTTTGCTACTATGTACGTGTATGTGTTTTGCTACTATGTACGTGTATGTGTTTTGCTACTATGTACGTGTATGTGTTTTGCTACTATGTACGTGTATGTGTTTTCCTACTATGTACGTGTATGTGTTTTCCTACTATGTACGTGTATGTGTTTTCTACTATGTACGTGTATGTGTTTTCCTACTATGTACGTGTATGTGTTTTGCTACTATGTGCGTGTATGTGTTTTCCTACTATGTACGTGTATGTGTTTTGCTACTATGTACGTGTATGTGTTTTCCTACTATGTGCGTGTATGTGTTTTCCTACTATGTCGTGTATGTGTTTTCCTACTATGTACATGTATGTGTTTTGCTACTATGTGCGTGTATGTGTTTTGCTACTATGTACGTGTATGTGTTTTGCTACTATGTACGTGTATGTGTTTTCCTACTATGTACGTGTATGTGTTTTGCTACTATGTACGTGTATGTGTTTTCCTACTATGTACGTGTATGTGTTTTGCTACTACATGTATGTACGTGTATCTGTTTTGCTACTATGTACTTGTATGTGTTTTGCTACTATGTACGTGTATGTGTTTTGCTACTATGTACGTGTATTGTTTTGCTACTATGTACGTGTATGTGTTTTGCTACTATGTACGTGTATGTGTTTTGCTACTATGTACGTGATGTGTTTTGCTACTATGTACGTGTATGTGTTTTGCTACTATGTACGTGCATGTGTTTTGCTACTATGTGCGTGTATGTGTTTTGCTACTATGTACGTGTATGTGCTTTGCTACTATGTACGTGTATGTGTTTTGCTACTCTGTACGTGTATGTGTTTTGCTACTCTGTACGTGTATGTGTTTTGCTACTATGCACGTGTATGTGTTTTGCTACTATGTACGTGTATGTGTTTTCCTATTATGTACGTGTATGTGCTTTATTCCCTATTTGCCAAGTTTGTGTCATTGTGAATGAATGCTTTAGTAAATGTTGAGGGCGTGTACGCTTCGATTAGATTCGTTCACCAAGATTTCAATTCAATTCAGTTCAAATCCCGTAGTCTAGTTGACCGTTGGGGCACCACTAAAGATCTTGCAACCAACTTCCTCCACTCCTCACGGTCCTCAGCTTTTCGCAGAATGATATTCCATTCAAGGCCAATCCACTCTTTGATACTGTCTTCCCATCTTTTTCTCTGTCTGCCCCTTCGTCTCCCTCCCTGTACTGTTCCCTGCAAGACGGTCTTGGCCAGTCCAGATGATCGCGTGACGTGCCCGTACCACCTCAGTTTGCGTCTTTTCACTGAAGCCAGGAGGTCTTCATACGGCCCGATGGCGTTTTTAATTCTGGTTTTCACTTCCTTATAGGTTGTATGATCTTTGTATGAGATACCAAGGAGTTTGCCGAAGCAGTTCATCTCCATTGCCTGTATCCTTCTTTCAATGTCTGCTGTTATGGTCCATGTTTCACATGCATACAAAAATATTGACGTGACCAGGGAACGCGTCAGTCTGATCTTGGAGCCGATAGCGATGTTCTTGTCGTTCCAGATGACAGCGTTTCATAAAGATCATCATCAATATTATTGTTATTATCCAGTGCAGCTGCCTAGAAAACAGAACTTCATCAGTACAGTTTATGATACTAATTATAAGTACAGTATCTATACGTAGCCAAATCTTGACCATTCATTATCAAAGCGCACTCAATTCATCTGTTACCATGTTGTTATTTTTGTGTGTGTTGTTCCTACCCCTCCACGGGGCGGACAGCTGCACCAGTGGTACCATGTGGTACTGCGTGTAGAGGACACGGAGGCAGAGCTGAGGATGGACAATG
>CM060306.1:34879480-34886980 GCA_030674185.1 Monoplex corrugatus
CACTAGAGCTATGGACTCAAGTTCGCTTTACACTAAATCTGTCGACTCCAGATCTCTTAACACTAGAGCTGTCGACTCCAGATCTCTTTACACTAGAGCTGTGGACTCCAGATCTCTTTACACTAGAGCTGTGGACTCCAGATCTCTTTACACTAGAGCTGTGGACTCAGATCTCTTTACACTAGAGCTATGGACTCAGATCTCTTTACACTAGAGCTATGGACTCAGATCTCTTTACACTAGAGCTATGGACTCAAGATCTCTTTACACTAGAGCTATGGTCTCAAGATCTCTTTACACTAGAGCTATGGACTCAGATCTCTTTACACTAGAGCTATGGACTCAAGATCTCTTTACACTAGAGCTATGGACTCAGATCTCTTTACACTAGAGCTATGGTCTCAAGATCTCTTTACACTAGAGCTATGGACTCAGATCTCTTTACACTAGAGCTATGGTCTCAAGATCTCTTTACACTAGAGCTATGGACTCAGATCTCTTTACACTAGAGCTATGGACTCAGATCTCTTTACACTAGAGCTATGGACTCAGATCTCTTTACACTAGAGCTATGGACTCAGATCTCTTTACACTAGAGCTATGGACTCAAGATCTCTTTACACTAGAGCTGTGGACTCAGATCTCTTTACACTAGAGCTATGGACTCAAGATCTCTTTACACTAGAGCTGTGGACTCAAGATCTCTTTATACTTGAGCTGTGGACTTCATATCGATTTACACTAAGGCTGTGGACTCCAGATCTCTTTACACTAGAGCTGTGGACTCCAGATCTCTTTACACTAGAGCTTTGGACTCCAGATCTCTTTACACTAGAGCTGTCGACTCCAGATATCTTTACACTAGAGCTGTGGACTCCATATCTCTTTACGCTAGAGCTGTGGACTCCATATCTCTTTACGCTAGAGCTGTGGACTCCATATCTCTTTACGCTAGAGCTGTGGACTCCAGATCTCTTTACACTAGGAGCTGTCGACTCCAGATCTCTTTACACTAGAGCTGTGGACTCCAGATCTCTTTACACTAAAGCTGTCGACTCCAGATCTCAATGTTTTCAGTTCAGTCTTAGCCAGCAACATAAAAAGTGCGTTGCTGGCTCCCCCATGTTAGCGCTCCAGTCATTCTGATGGTGTCAGCTGTGTTTGTCACTGGTTCCATTGTTCCCTCTCCCCATTTCATGACCATTCCGAAATGTACGGCTAGAAATGTCCTATTTTCTCTCACTCTCTTTGTTTCTGCCTTGTTCCTTTGCTTTCTGTCCTTTCTTCCTATCATTTTCTGCCTTGTTGGTCCATTCACCTGTATGTGTTCGATGAAGTCTTCCATACTTTTTCTTAGGATTGATAATTGAGTGCATGTATTACATGCATTTTTGGCTCTTGGGAGGTGAGATATGCGAAAGCAATTTTAGGTAATTTATGCCCGTTTTTATATATTGTTGTAGTGTCCTTACGTATGTTTAAATTTAGATTTAAATCCCCTGTGTGATAAAGTGGACGGAGTGATTAACGCTGGGGGTTATGTCCTTAGATTATGTGCGCGAATGCATTGATATGTGTACTTAATTTTATTTTCTAATTTTTTCCTGTTGAAGTTTTGTATGTTTTGAAGCGGTTATAGCCCTGATGTGGCTCTGCGCAGTCGGCTGGGCTTTTAAACAACATCAACAACAACAATAACAATAACAATGTACGGTTTTGTGAAGGCTCAAAGAGACTTTACGAAATCCAAAACAAGCAAACATGAACAAAAACAAATAAACAAACAAACAAACAAACAAACAAACAAACAAACAAACAAAAACAAACATGAACAACCGAAAATAGAATCAGAACACGTATTTAATACAACCAGACAAGAGAGGCGCAAATTTTCGGCCAGCTGGCCTTTGTTAAGCATGAATGTAAGATCACAAACAAACAAACAAACAAACACCAAATACAAAAATTAGCAGAAAAAGACTGAAACATCCCTGCTGCTTCGTCCAGTGGGAGTAACCCTTTGCCTCCCGCGCCCTATCCACCAACCGCGAAAAAATTAACCCTTTGACTCCAACACCCTAACCCTTTGACTCCCTCACCCTTTCACCCTGTTGTATATATAGATAGAGTGAGAAAGTCAACGGGTTAATTTTTTTTGGCTTTGCTGGCATGGTAGACGATGCATGATGCTGGTGGACAGGGTGCGGGAGTCAAAGGGTTAAATACTTGTTCTGATTCTATTTTCATGTTTTTTTTCTGGTTCCTGAAAGAGTCTGTCAGATAGTTACAGGCAGAGTTGGCAGTGTAGAGCGCGTACGGAGTTGCGCGAGCGTAACAAATCCCTTATGCACTAACCGTACTCTTTAAACAGGAAGAATGATTATAACTCACAAAGTTATTTGCTGCGTATCTATCTCACTGTACTCCTTAAACAGGAAGAATGATTATAACTCGCACAAAGTTATTTGCTGCATATCTGTATCTCCCTCTGTGTTGGCAAGCACGCCAGCCACTGTGATTGTTAGATTGTGACTTGTGTTTTTTCCGATTTGAGGTCAGTCTGATCATTACGATCAGCTGAAGTGAAGACACACCTCGACACGAGTGTTCACTGTCAGTGAATCAAGCTCAGGGAAATGTGGGGAACTTTCTGTCTACTCTCTCTTCTAGTCATTTCCTGTTTGTCTTTTTTTTTTTTTTTTTTTAATACATCAGCCTTTGATAATCCTTTCACTCCCCTCACCCTATCCTGTTCATTAATTTCTTGCAAGAAACCGGTGCTTAGGGTGAGGGAGCAAAAGGGTTGTTTTTTTTTCTTTCCTGTCATAGCTGATAAAATCATGGAGCTGTTGGATAGGCTGATAAAGCCAGAAAGCTAAAGGAAAATATTTGTTTTGTTTATTAAAGAGAAAGCAAGTTGAAACCACCTGTTTTAAGAAAAAAAGCTGCAGCTGATATAATTAAATACATAAACAAATAAATAAACGATTATATCTATAAACAGAAAGTCTAATCATGCTAGAGATGAACAAATAAAGAAATGGATTTAATTCATAAACAGGTAGTCTAATCATGCTAGAGAGACTTAAGAGTGGGAAACCTCATACTTTTGTGGTGTGAAGGTAATAGAAGAATTTGAGAGCCAAAGATGGAAAGTGTGTATATTTGGGGGGGGGGGGGGGTGTTAGAGAGAGAGAGAGACAGACAGACAGTGTTAGAGAGAGAGAGAGAGAGAGACAGACAGACAGACAGACAGACAGAGAGAGAGAGACAGAGAGAGAGAGAGAGAGACAGGCAGACAGAGAGACAGAGAGAGAAGACAGAGAGAGAGACAGACAGAGAGAGACAGAGACAGACAGACAGACAGAGAGAGAGAGAGAGAGAAAGAGACAGAAAGAGAGACAGAGAGAAAGAGAGAGAGAGACAGACAGAAGACAGAGAGACAGAGAGAGCTCATATCAGTCCTATGGAGTATGGCGAGTCACTTGATTCTTTTGATAGAACCCAGGATTCACGATCTGGTATCTCTAGTTCAGTCTCAGCCCGCAACATTGAAAACTGTCCTGTTTGCTGCCTGTCTTCATGATTCTATCGGTCTGGTGATGCAAACTTAAGTTTCTCACAGATCCCTTCTCTCCTCCACCCCCACCCCAATTTCAACATTTCTTCAGCGCATAAGGTTTTGCACAGACTTAGAAAGTCTGCCTGATAATTGCTGGCAGATTTGGTGGGAACTGTTATGGATTTATCCGAATGCGATGAATCCCTCTAGAACAAACTCCACACTCCAAATCATTGTACAGCAATTTTGGATACTAGTGGCCATGTAACATCATTTCTAGAATGATTTCTGTTGGAAAAAAAGCGTATCTCGTTTTATGTTCTTGATTCAGACACACTATCATTTCAAATTTCATGGACAGAGTGAATATTGGATAATGACAATGTCCGAATATGATACCCTCCTGCGATTCCACAACATGATCTACTTTGATACGTCATATTTTGGACACAGAGTTCTGATTTTGCAGTGTTTCTTTGTACCCGGTAATACCTGGAAAGGAATAGAAAAAAAAGAAAAAAAGAAATACGGGGTGGACCGAACAACTTGACATTTTTGTGGGACAGCCTTCAACTTTGACTTTTCTATAATGGTTCTGGTTTGAAGTTTCTCTGCTTTGTGTGCAGGGAAGCGGAGAAGGAGCCACTGCTGCCCATAGAGCCCCTGGATGTGCTGAAGCCAGACAAGCCTCACCTGCAAGGCAGTGACGACCACAGCAACTGGTGCAACTACCTGCCACAGAAAAAAGGCAGCATGGTTAAAACGAAGGTCGTCTCTTTCGGGCCTCCACAGTCACGGCAGTTGTCACTGACTCCAGGGGTCAGTAGTGACCGCCACCTGCAGGTGTCCGACTGCGGGCAGGTGAAACTAGGGGAGAACCTCAGGTTGACCTCCACCGTCCAGCCTGAAGCTCCGTCTTTGGCATACCGCCAAGCGGTTGGGACCAGTACCGGGCACTGACATCAACTCTGCCGCCAAGGCCAGTGAAAACAAAGGGGAGGACCCAGTGTACGCCAACATGACCTACAACAAGCCGACGCTTATCACGTGCAGACAGCAGCAACCGCTCATCTACAACCCAGACAGTGTGTACACTTCCAAAAGAACAAGGAAGGTTACAGGAACAGAAGGGAGACTAGCTGACAGGGCTAGACGAAGAAGCATTTACCCGGAGACTTCAAATCCCAAACCTTCAAAACTTCGTCGGAAGTCTAGTAGTGGTGAAAGACCCCAATACACGAAAGACACATCTGTACATGTAAGTTCAGGACGTCCCGGTGTTACAAAAAGAAGAGCTTACAGTGAAGATCGGCATGTCAGGGATATGGATTCAATCAGCAATGTAGATTCTCCTGTGCAGCGTTGAACCCTGTTAGAGGACAGACAGGCCATCCACATCTCAGGACGTCCTACGGGAGGTCGCGGAGTGAGGATCGTGGTGGCAGCTCTCCAGACCCTGAGGCTGTGTCTCGTTCTAACATATTTCAACAGGCAAGAGTCAGATTTCCAGAGCCTGTCGTCTTTTCCAGACACCGGGATAACGACGTTGGCAACGCTGGTCAGTATCGCAGTAGCAGTGCTGGAAGGAATTCTTTTCATCCGTATAGAGCCAGAGACACCAACAGCGACATCAAAACCCGTAAAAGCTCTAGGGATGATACAAGAGAGAGACGTTACCCCAAACACTCGGTTATGTGGTGAGTCAACAGCAAAACGTAACAGTATTTTCCTACCAGAACGGTCATCTTTGCTGTCATAACTTCATTTAGTGACTATGTGCACGCATAAGGCTTGTACCATGGTCATTCTGGATCTCCTCCATCACATGGCACCTACGACGTTAGTGCAATGGAATTCATTCCGAGCGCGGAGACGTCATCTTGAGAAACTGAAACTGAGTCCAAATGGAGAACAGCGCCACAGAAGCATCGTTACTGCTGTTAGTTCGTTTCAAACAAGTGAAAGGGGATGAGCTGCGATGCAGGTTCTTCACCCACAACATACGTTGTTCAAGCAAAACTTTGCATGGTCTTATCTAGATATACCAAGTCATGACTGACCAGATCATGTTTCTGTGATGATTTGTATGTTCCACGGCATGTGTACAATCCTGAAAGAGTTATATAACTGATGGACAAGGCAACGGAAAGCTTCGCTTATGTAGCGCCCAAGATATGATTGGAATTCTGCTTCTGTTGGCATGTAGATTTCAAATCACTTGACGTTTACTCAAAAGACTGGCCTAACGAAGGCACGAGTTGATATGTAAGTACTGTCTTCTTTTAGATGATCATCTACCATCCACACACCGGAAGATTGATCACAAAATTCCTACAGACTGGTATGCGCTATACATATGTGCATCTCTTGAGGTTCCAAGACCTCATTACCACGTAGGGTTTTTAAAGGTCTTATGGCATTTGCCATGGTTACGTTAGGTCTGTAGTAAGTGTTAATATTGAGGCGTGTATAGAATCATCACTGTATTAAGCAATCAGGAACTATATCTTCAGACGATTCCAGGAGATGATTGGCACCTGATCAATACAGTTGTGGACGGAAACACAAACTGATTGATTAGAATCAATCGCATTACACTCGGGGACGATCTATTTCTTAGGTAAGGACGACTTTTATCATCTCAGAAAAAGCACTAAATGCCAGGTGCTGCAATTCCTCACACACACATATTGCAATGTGCATTAGGAATGTTATTTGACGTTATGGTATGCATGTAGTACACAAGTAATACGTATACATAAACATATATGCGTTTTTTTGTAAACAGAACGATTCTTAATGACACTAACGACGTTAGCATGCCGCTGTATGAAGTTCAGAAAAAAGGAGCACTTACTGCCAGGTGCTGCAATTCATCAAAACACACACATTGCACTGTGTATTAGAAACATTTATTTAACTTTATAGTAAGTATGTAGTACACAAGTACTACGTATACATGTACACGTACGCATTTTCTGTGAACATAGAACGATTAATAACAATAACGACGTTAGCATGCCGCTGTATGAAATTCAGAAAAAAAAAGTAGCACTTACTGCCGGGTGCTGCAATTCATCACAAACACACATACTGCACTGTGCATTAGAAACACCTGACGTTATGGTATGCATGTAGTGTACACAAGTAATACGTATAAATGTACACATGCTTTTTTTTTTGCTTTTTCTTTCTTTTTTTTTTACTCGTAAACACAGAACAATTGTTAATGACAATAACGACGTTAGAATGCCGCTGTATGAAAATTAGAGAACAAAAGAAATAAGAAAAAGAAACCTGAGGACAAAGAGCCTGTTTTTCAAAGAAAACATGATGATTTGTTTCAAGCAGTTTCTTCATGTAGGCAGGAGCAATAACCTCAGACTCCCTTATCCGATCCATCTGCTTCCGCAGCTTTCTGTCAAAGGGAGTCAAAGCGATGAGGAAGGATAGTTCAAGTTCAGTGTTTCATGTTTGTTTCGCCACGTTTCCACCGTGTAAACAGCGTAGCCTGGACAAAAACCACAGTCTTTTCGATCGGTTCGATTGGGTGAAAACCGTCCGATTCAGCCAGTCAGAAAAGACTAAGGCGTTGAGAATTTTGTGTATCGATTGACTGTTGTTCAATGACGATGATGCAGTCAGTCTTGCTTCCCCCACAATAGAGGTGTCTGACACTTAGGGAAGCTTTTTGTCGTCTTCGAGTCACACTGACGTATACTGCCCCCAAATTCCACCCACCATGGAAACTGGATAAATATGTAAAAAGAGCTGTCCAGTTTTGTTGTCAATTATGGACTGACGAAATGATCTTTCTTTGTTTTTTGTTTTGTGGTTAAAAATGCCTTTGGTTGTTAGAAATGTCAGTGGTGTTTCGTTTAAACTTTTGGCCACAGTGAAACATGTAGTCCGGCTGGTTGAAGCGCCTACCATGAAAA
>CM060306.1:34894480-34896980 GCA_030674185.1 Monoplex corrugatus
ACCAACAAATGTCTATGAATTAACATCAGGAAGAGAGTTCTTGAGTATTATATAGAATCGATACTGTTGTACGATTGTGAGGCGTAGACAGTCAACACGCCAAGTCAGAACAAGATTGAGACAGCTGAAATGTGGTTTCTTGGAATAATTTTAAGAGTTCCATGGACGGCAAAGAAAACAAACGAGACAATCTTGAAGGAGGAAGACACAAGAAGATCATTGATAAAGAAGAATAGGAAAGACAAGCAACATTTATAGGACATTTTATGAGGCGAGAGAAATTTGAGCACCTAGTCACAACAGAAAAGCTGGAAGGAAAGAGAGCGCCATGTAGACCCAGGGAGAAAATATTGGACAGACTTGCAGGGTAGCTAAGGACAGAGAGGGTGGGAGATGTACTTGCAGCGACAGGGGATGGATTCGTGTGGAAGGCTATGATCGCCAACACCATGCGGCAGGGCACATGATGATGATGATGAGTGGATCGCCATGTGAAGCTCGGGCTGCCCTTCTCTTTCAGAGCACGTCGCCACAACGCAGCGCCACCCAATTTTTGACTAAGGGTTTGGAAAGCAGGAAGGCTAATAAGCTTTCAAGGAGAGGAGGGGACCCAGGAAATAAATCTATCTCTCCAATGTTTTATATGTCACTTGACTTATTTTTATAACTTGACTCACTAATGTGACGTGACTTACTAATGTGACGACTTATATATGTAACTTATCTTACTAATGTGACGACTTACATATGTAACTTATCTTACTAATGTGACGACTTACATATGTAACTTATCTTACTAATGTGACGACTTACATATGTAACTTATCTTACTAATGTGACGACTTATATATGTAACTTATCTTACTAATGTGATGACTTATATATGTAACTTATCTTACTAATGTGACGACTTACATATGTATTTTAACTTACTAATGTGACGACTTATATATGTAACTTAACTTACTAATGTGACGACTTATATATGTAACTTAACTAACTAATGTGACGACTTACATATGTAACTTATCTTACTAATGTGACGACTACATATGTAACTTAACTTACAATGTGACGACTTTATATGTAACTTAACTTACTAATGTGACGACTTATATATGTAACTTAACTAACTAATGTGACGACTTACATATGTATTAACTTACTAATGTGACGACTTATATATGTACTTAACTTACTATGTGACGACTTATATATGTAACTTAACTAACTAATGTGACGACTTACATATGTAACTTAACTTACTAATGTGACGACTTACATATGTAACTTAACTTACTAATGTGACGTGACTTACTTATGTAACTTGATTTACTAATGTGACGACTTACATATGTAACTTGACTAACTAATGTGACTTGACTTACATATGTAACTTGACTTACTAATGTGACGACTTACATATGTAACTTGACTTACTAATGTGACGTGACTTACATATGTAACTTGATTTACTAATGTGACTTGACTTACTAATGTGACTTGACCTACTAATGTGACGACTTATATAACCTGACTTACTAATGTGACCTGACTTACTTATGTAACTTAACTGCCTAATGTGACTTGACTTACTTATGTGACTTGACTTACTAATGTGACTTGACTTACTAATGTGACGTGACTTTCTAATGTGATGACTTACATATGTAACTTGACTTACTAATGTGACTTGGTTTACTTATGTAACTTGACTTACTAGTGTGACGTGACTTTCAAATGTGACTTGACTTACTCACGTGACCTGACTTACTAAAGTGCCGACTGATTTATGAAACTTGACTTGCTTATGTACCTGACTTATGTGACTTGACTTACTAATGTGACTTGACTTACTTATGTGACTTGACTTGCTAATGTGACTTGACTTGCTTATGTGACTTGACTTATGTGACTTGACTTACGTGACTTGACTTATTCATGTGACTTGACTTATGTGACTTGACTTCTTTATGTGACTTGACTTACTTATGTGACTTGACTTGCATATGTGACTTGACTTCTTTATATGAACTTGAATTCCTTATAAGATTTGACTTACTAACGTAACTTGACTTACTTATGTAACTTGACCTGTTCAAGTGACTTGACTTGCTTATGTGACTTGACTTGCTTATGTGACTTGACTTATGTGATTTGACTTAAGTGATTTGACTTACTTATGTGACTTGACGTCTTTATGTGATTTGACTTGCTTATGTGACTCGAGTAAATAATGTGATGGCTTACTTATGTGACTTATTCGTGTGACTTGACTTACTTATGTGTTTTGACTTACTCATGCGACGTGACTTACATATGTGATCAGAGAAAATAATAATGTCACGACTTACTTATAAATGTGACTTATTCGTGTGGCTTGACTTACTTATGTGTTTTGACTTACTAATGTGACTTGATTTACCTATATGAATTGACTTACTAATGTGACTTTACTTACTAACGTGACTTAATTTACTAATGTGACTTGTTCGCGCGC
>CM060306.1:34909480-34911980 GCA_030674185.1 Monoplex corrugatus
ACACACATACACACACACACACAAACACATACACACACAAACACATACACACACACATACACACACACACACACACACACACACACACACACACACACACACACACACACACACACACACACACACATCATAGAGTCTTTGAAAAGCTACGAAGATAGTGTTCTTGTTCTCACCGAGCTAATCAACAGACCACAATTTACGCCGTTCAGTTGTGAAATAGGGTGTTGGGAAAGAAGCTGATCAAAAATTTTTTCTCAGTTTACTTTGTATTATTTTTGGTTTGAGTCATTTCTAGTCAATACCCACCTCAGGTGATATGGCCGATAGAGTTAACCATCATAGGGAAGTGAGGGAGAGGCTGTGGCTTATCTAATTCCACACTAACACCATCAACACAATACTAATCTTAAAACTAGAAGGACAGTGTAAAGTAGCGCACCCAAGGCTCGAACCCACCTCCATCAGCATATGAATCTGACGCTCGGCCAACTCAAGCCACGGATGCTAGAGTTTTAGGCTAGGTACGGGGTCATTATTTTATGAGGCAAGAACATTTACATCACCTAGTCACAACTGGAAAGTTGGAGGGTAAAAAGAGAAAAATGTAGACCCAGGGAGAAAATGTTGGACGGACTTGCGCAGTGGATGAAGACAGAGAGGGTGGGAGATGTACTTGCCAGCGACAAGGGATATATTCGTATGAAGGGTCATGATCACCAACGCCATGCGGCAGGACACATGATGAATGATGATGATGATGATGATGATGATGACGGGCCATTCCAGTCGGTGCGCTGATATCAGCGTGCGATCAGCTCGCCAAACAGCTCTGAGTTCTTCCAATACCAGTAGAAAGTCTCATCAGTCTTATGTGTAATGCGCAATGAGACCAGCTGGTCTGGGGGTGGGGGGGATGCGGTGTGCAAGGGCAATTGTTTGTGAGAAGTTAATGCGTATAACTTGTCAAAGTCTCGTCATTATGAAGTTGTTCGGTGTGTGGTGGTGTGGTGATGGTGGTGGTGGTGGTGGTGGTGGTGGTGGTGTGTGGTGGTGGTGGTGTGTGTGTGTGTGTGTGTGTGTGTGTGTGTGTGTGTGTGCGTATGCGTTCTTCTTCTTCTTATCATCATCATCATCATCATCATCATCATCATCATCATCATCATCATTGTAACTACTATTGTGATGGTGGTGATCGAATAACAGGGGTGGGGTAGAATACAGGAGCAGAGTAGTAGAACGAAAGAGCCACGGCGGAGGAATAAGACTGGGGAGGGAGGGGGAGAGAGTAGGGTGTGGAGCAGAGGACCAAGCTAAAGCAATATCAGCTAGGCCTTTCATTTCTTGTCCTTTTTTTTTTGGCGGGGGGGGGGGGGAGGGGGTAGAGGGAGGGGAGTGAGGTAAGGGAGGGGGTAGGGGGTGGCGGAATATCCGGAGATAGAAAATGCCCCGAATGCTGTATTTAGTTTATGACCTTTCCTTCCTTCTTTCCTTCCTTCCTTCCTTCCTCCTTTTCTTCCCACCCTCTCAGCCATGGGTTTATATGCAGGCTTATGACTTTAGTGCGATAATCACCATACACGTACACACGGGCACTTGTGACGTTAGTGCGTATGGAATATTTGTTCCGAGCGCGGAGACGTCGTCTTAAGAAACTTGAAATTGAAACTGAAACTGACACTCAGTCGTGATCGTGGGTCGCTAAGCTTGTCAGTCGACACGTATGCATAATACTCGTCTCCCTTCGACTGGTGTGGCCTGAGAGCACTTAGGCCTAAACTCTGCACCCTATCATGTTTTATGAGGGTGCTTAAGTGTGAGTGTTTTGTTGTTGAATGTTGTTGTTGTTGTTGTTGTTAACCTTGATATCTTATTTGCTTTACCTTATTTTGTGTTATGAAATCGGTCTTTCTCTGTGTGTGAGTGTATGTGAGTGTATGTGTGTGTGTGTGTGTGTGTGTGTGTGTGTGTGTGTGTGAGTGTATGTGAGTGTATGTGAGTGTATGTGAGTGTGTGTGTGTGTGTGTGTGTGTGTGTGTGTGTGTGATCACGTGCGCATACGTGCGCGTGTGTCAGTACGTGCGTAGTTATGTATGTGGGTGGCAGTGGTGGGTGAGAGGGGTGGGTGTGTGGGTACGGGTGTGTGTGAAGGAGAGAAAGAAAGAAAGAAAGAAAGAGAGAGAGAGAGAGAGAGAGAGAGAGAGAGGAGGCTTTTGTGTGTGTCCGTGTGTGTGTGTGTGTGTGTGTGTGTGTGTGTGTGTGTGGTGTGTGTGTGTGTGTGTATGTCGTGTGTGTATGTGTGTTTTGTGGTGTGTGTGTGTGTGTGTGTGTGTGCGCGTGCGTGCGTGTGCGTGTGCGTGTGCGTGTGCGTGTGTATGTTTATTTGCATGAGAGAGAGAGAGAAATGGAGAGAAGAGTATGAAAAATATGTGTGTATGTGTGTGCATGCGTAAGTGTGTGTGTGTGTGTTGTTGTATGTATGTATGTATGTATGTATGTATGT
>CM060306.1:34916980-34924480 GCA_030674185.1 Monoplex corrugatus
TGGTGCTAACTTGCACAAGATCGATGAGAATTACGCTTGAGTTCAAAATTCACATCCGTTGGAAAGTCCTCTTTGTTTTGTTGAGTTGTGAAGTTGATATAAGATGAAAGGACGGCATATCAAGAGGCTTTTTTTGTTTTCAAGCCAGCGATTTCTTTGCTCAGTGGAAATTAATGTTTGAAAACACACACATACACACACACACACACACACCACACACACACACACACACCACACACCACACACACACACACACACACACACACACACACACACACACACACACACACACACACACACACACACACACACACACACACACACACACACACACACACACTGCTACCATGTTGAGGTCTACCAAGGCCTGTGCATATCAAAATGACGGCAGGATGACTAGAAGTAGCATTTCCAAGTAGAACCACCCAGAGTTCCTGTGAACAGTACTCGAGGGATAACCCGGACAACCATGACAGGATACATATGGACTGCAGAGAGAGAGAGAGAGAGAGAGGAGACAGAGACAGAGACAGAGACAAGACAGACAGACAGAGACAGAGACAGACAGAGACAGACAGACAGAGACACAGACAGACAGAGAGAGAGAGAGAGAGACAGAGACACAGACAGACAGAGACAGACAGACAGAGACACAGACAAATAGAGAGAGAGAGAGAGAGACAGACAGACAGACAGAGCGAGAGACAGACAGAAAGAGAGAAGGAGAGAAAGACAGAGACAGAGAGACAGAGACAGAGACAGAGAGATGGACAGACAGAAAACAGACAGAGCGAGAGACAGACAGACAGAGACAGAGAGACAGAGACGCAGTCAGGAGAGAGAGAGAGAGAGAGAGAGAGAGAGAGGACAGAGGACAGAGACAAGGACAGAAGACAGACAGAGACGCAGACAGAGAGAGAGAGAGATTGAGAGAAGAGAAAGAAAGAGAGAGAGAGAGAGAGAGAGAGAGAGAGAGAGAGAGAGAGAGAGACCGACAGACAGACAGACAGACAGACAACCAAACAGCCAGACAGAGAAAAGAATGTGAACAAAATTTCGTCAGCTCTATATGGGCACAACACAACACAACACAACACAACACAACACAACACGACACGACACGACACGACACGACACGACACGACACGACACGACACGACACGACACGACACGACACGACACGACACGACACGACACGACACGACACACACACCAACACAACACAACACAACTCAACACAACACAACACAACTCAACACATCGCAACGCAACGGAACGCAACGTAATGTAACGCAACGTAACGTAACGCAACGCAACGCAACGCAACGCAATGCAACATACACACGCCACACGCACACACACACACACGCACACACACACACACACACACACACAACAACCACACACACAACACACATACGCCCACGCACACACACACACACACACACAACGCAAGACACACAACACATGCGCGCATGCACCATACACACACACTACAGCAAAATACACACACACAACATCAGCATACAGCATACATCTACACAGATACATAATATACACTAAACACATACTACATACACATACATACGTTACACAGAATACATAATATACACATACAAACACATTTGCACACTCACACATTCATATAAACTACATCACATTCACATAGCACACGCACATTTCACACGCTCAAGATATGTCATATTAATCACACACATATGCAAAACCCTACATGACACGCACTATACACCATATACATCACACTTCACACACCACCAACCCATACAAACACACACACGCATCATACACACACACACACACACACACACAAACACACACACACACACACAACACACACCACACACACACACAACACACACACACACACACACACCACACACACAACACAACACACACCACACACACACACACACAGCTATATATTATTCTCTCTCGCTTCGCTTACGCTTTGTTTCGCTCGCCTGCCGGATGACCTAATTCATTTTTGAAAGTCGGGTAAGTCTGTGATATGTTTCTGCCAAAACAATGTATGAGCTGGCCATTCAGTGAGTCAGTTACTCAACCTGTGAGCTAATGAATGACTTAATGAGTAATTTCGAGGATGGAGAGAGTAGGTAGCCTATTTTTGGAAAGCTTGTGCGTTAAAAGTTTTAAAATTACGTTTGGTGTGCATATATTTGGAGAACTTGTGTGTTCTAAAATTTTCTAGAGAGCGGCGACTACTGTGTAAAACCAACCAACCAACCAACCAACCAACCAACCAACCAACCAACCAACCAACCAACCAGCCAACCAACCAACCAACCGACCGACCGACCGATCGACCGACCGACCGACCAACCAACCAACCAACCAACCAACCGACCAACCAACCAACCAACCAGCCAACCAACCAACCAACCAACCAACCAAGCAAGCAAGCAAGCAACCAACCAACCAGCCAACCAACACCGACCGACCGACCGACCGACCGACCGACCAACCAACCAACCAACCAACCAACCGACCGACCAACCGACCAACCAACCAGCCAACCAGCTAACCAGCCAGCCAACCAACACCAACCAACCACACCAGCCAGCCAAACAACCAACCAACCAACCAACCAACCGACCAACCGACCAACCAACCAGCCAACCAGCCAGCCAACCAACCAACCAACCAAACAATAAAAAACCAATGAATAATAGGCCTGCTTGATGCCTCATTTGGTTGGCTATGTTTAGAGAGCTTGTGCAGTATGTAAGTGCTGTTTATGTTGGGAGACTAAGTGAAAACGAAGTTTTAACTTTCCCAGTTAGTTGTGATTACCTCGTAAAACACATATAACACACACACACGCGCGAGCACACACACACCACACACCACAACACACACACACACACACACACACACACACACACACGCACGCACACATCACACACACACACACACACATGGCACACGCCACACACACACACACACACATGGCACACGCACACACACACACACACACACACACACACACACACACACACACACACACCACACACACACACACACACACACACACACACACACACACACACACACCCCACAACACACACACACACAACACCACCACACACAATACACATCCACGTACACACCACGCACAACACACGCCTCACACGATAACACACACATCACACAGTGCACATACACACACACACACACACCACACAAAACACACACAACAGCCACACTACACACACACCACACACACACACACACACACACACACACGCACACACACACACACACACACACACACAACACACACAAACACACACACATACGAGCGCGCGCACGCGTGTGTGTATGTGTATGTGTATGTGAGTGTTGTGTGTGTGTGTGTGTGTTTGTGTGCGTTTGTTTGTGTGTGTGTGAATGTAAAACACATGGTGTCGGTGCTGCGTGGCTTGTACATTTTTGATTGATTGTTTGTTCTTTATTTTATTTCACTGTTTTTATTGACTCTACACACATTTTTGTTACTGAAACTTTTTGGGCTTTCTTCTTTACAGATCAAACACCGAAAGTGTTGATTATCATCATTCTTTATTATGATATGGCCTTAGCGGCCTACTGGGCTGTAAGGAACACAAACACATAAACTAATAAGTTATATGACCTCTGATCTTGTAGTGTCAATGGGAGTTCATTATACATTACATTGGTAGGCTGTGTTTTGGAGTCCTAGTGTAATTTAAGCTTACAATTCAGGATCATGACATCCTTGTAACAATAGTTACTGTCTTTCGTGATGCATGTCGGGTTTTCAGCGGCATTTCACAGTGACTAATCTGTTCAACTCTACCTATCCCATTTACTTCTATGTTTTTTTTAGTTTAACGAGAGAGAGAGAGAGAGAGAGAGAGAGAGAGAGAGAGAGAGAGAGAGAGATAGAGACAGAACAGACAGACAGACAGAGCTAGAGAAAGAGAGAGAGAGAGAGACAGACAGACAGTGAGAGAGAGAGAGAGAGAGAGAGAGAGAGAGAGACAGACAGACAGACAGACAGAGACAGAGAGACAAAGAGACAAAGAGACAAAGAGAAAGACAGAAAGAGAGAGAAAGAGAGAGAGAGGAGAGACAGACAGACAGAGAGAACAGAGACAGAGACAGAGAGAAGCAGACAGAGACACAGAGAGGCAGAGACAGACAGAAAAAGAGGGAAAGAGAGAAGAGTGACAGACAGAGAGACAGAGCAGAGAGGAGAGAGAGAGAGAGAGAGAGAGAGAGAGAGAGAGAGAGAGAGAGAGAGAGTTATAAATAACCCAGAAAAATACCGAAGTTAGCTGCAACCGGTGACTCGACAAACTGGACCGAAGCGGTAAACGGGAATCCCCGCGACTACCTCATGAGTTTACATAAAACACCGCAAACTTCCAGAACCTTCTTTTCTATTGTGCGGTTGACAAAAACCCATTCGGCGAGCAACCACCGATCGACGTGTCGACTTGACTGTTGGAAGAACGAAGAGTATCATCAGAGAAATGTAAGATTCACTGTGTCCAGAAGTTGTTTGACTGTGTGTGAATGCTTGTACTAAATGACTTCGGCTCTTTTTTGATTGGTAAGTTGTCTCTGCCTTTATTACTGATGTCGATTACATGCTTGTCATAGTTTTGTTAAACACGTTTGTGATGTACGTTTCTCCTTACTCTCCTTCTTCTTTTTCTTTTTCTTCTTCGTTAAACTCGTTTGTGATATATCGTCACCTTCTCTCTTCTTCTTTCTTTCTTCTTCTTCTTTTTTCTTCTTCTTCTCTTCTTCTTCTTCTTCTTCTTCTTTCTTCACTCTTATTCTTTCTCTCTTCTCTCTTCTTCTTCTTCTTCTTCTTCTTCTCTTCTTCTCTTCTTCTTCTTCTTCTTCTTCTTCTTCTTCTTCTTCTTCTCTTCTTCTCTTCTTCTTCTTCTTCTTCTTTTTTTTCTTCTCTTCTCCTATTCTCCTTTTCTTTTCCCTTCTTCTTCTTCTTCTTCTTCTTCTTCTCTTCTTCTTCTTCTTCTTCTTCTTCTTCTTCTTCTTCTTCTTCTTCTTCTTCTTCATCATCATCATTTTCTTCTTCTTCATCATGTTCTTCATGTTCATCATCATCATCTTCTTCTTCATCTTCTTCTTCTCTTTTTCTTCATCTTCTTCTTCTTCATCATCATCATCATCGTCGTCATCATCATCATCATCATTCATCTTCTTCTTCTTCTTCTTCTTTTTCTTCCTCCTCTTTTTCTTCTACATCTTTCGTTTTTCGTCTATATGGCCTGGCCACAAATGGCAACGAATTTGGTCGTTTTTGTTTTCTTTTTCCTTTTACCATTTCCGTCCGACTGCCATGGTAGGCAGCACTGAGGCGCAGGTATTCCAGCCTCGTCGGATGTAGACGACTGTGTCACATTTGCATTTTGGTATTGCATAGTACCAGTACACACACGTACACACACACACACACACACACACACACACACACACACACACACACACACACCACACACACACGACACACACACACACGACACACACCACACACACACCACACACACACACGTACACACACACACACACACACACACACACACACACACACACACACACACACACATACACACGATATTATAGAAACCACCAAGAAGAATCAAAGCAATAAATGAAGGTTGAAATCAATTTCCAGGCCTGGAGGAGCCTTCTAACAATAGATACAATCTGTCCTGCTCAGATACTATACCATGATTGTGCAATGTCAGCAGTTGATTCGATTGTGCTGATACGTATGAGTGCCTTTAATGCAATGTTAGCGCTATTGTTGGCTTGACAGACCAGATGTTCGAGCGATTTTGTTAATTAAGTTTTTGTTTGCCACCCCCCACTCCCCCCGCATGTTTTCTTTCAAAATACAAAAAAGAATGTGAAGGACGTACGTACGTACATTGAGCATTGTTTATTTTTTCCTATCGACATGAAGAGCGAGAGAGAGAGAGAGAGAGAGAGAGAGAGAGAGAGAGAGAGAGAGAGAGAGAGAGAGAGAGAGAGAGACTGTGTGTGATGTGTGTGTGTGGGTGTGTGTGCGCGGTGTGTAAGTATGTGTGTGTGCGTGCGTGTATATGTATGTGTGCGGCGTGTGTGTATGTGTGTGTGCGTGCGTGGTGTGTGTGTATGTGTGTGTGCGTGTATGTGTGTGTTTGTGTGTGTGCGTACGTACGTGTGTATGTATGTATGGTGTGTGTGTGTGTGTGTATCTAAAGCTTCAAGGCACGGTTACATAAAGCAAGAAATGCCTGAAATCAGTAGTTTTTGAAGAAGGTAACTATGTGAACAGAACTTTCTCAGGATCTCCTGACAGTATCTAAAACGTGTTTTTTTTTTTTTTTTTTTGTTTTCTTTTGAAGCAGCCTGCCATTTGCCAGTGATGATCGCCAAGTTTTATTTCAACCAAAACCTTTTCAAGGTCACAGAGACATTGCGAACTAAAAAAAAAAATCTGGATTTTCTGTAATGATTGTTGTTGTATGCAAAGGAAATGGCTTGACCCTATTTCTTACTTTCTTTCTTTCTTTTCTTTCTTTCTTTCTTTCTTCTGTCTATCTGTCTGTCTGTCTGTCTGTCTGTCTGTCTTTCCTTCTTTTTTTCTTTCTTTTCTTCTTTCTTCTTCTTTCTTTCTTTCTTTCTGTCTGTCTTCTGTCTGTCTGTCTGTCTGTCTTTCTTTCTTTCCTTTCTTTCTTTTTTTCTTTCTTTCCTTCTTTCTTTCTTGTCCTGTTTTGACTTTATTATTTTCATTTTTTTGTACGTAGGAGCTATTTCAAACACTCCTTATGTGATATAAAATATTATGTCGATAACGCATACAGTTTTATTTTGATGGTATATTGCTTTGGTTAAAAAAGCTTTGCATCTATGATTTAAGTGTGTTCATCTGTTAAGTAAACTCGAACACTCTTCTTTCGTTTTCTCAGTCACATCTTGACTGTAATTTTTCGTAAGTTTCCAATAGAGCCAATGCAATACATAGATGGTGAGAGATATTAACGCTATGGTCGATAGAGTCGTAGACACAACATCTGATGATTCGAGTTCAATTCCAGCTCTTGTATTTTGGTATTGGACTGAAGAGCTTATGGTGCAAGACTGGCCTGTGTGTTGCCTTCTGAACGATGCGCCATTCATTCTGTTTGTATCAGCTTAGTGTTTCAGAGGTCCTACCCCCCCCCCATCCTCACCCCTACCCTGCCTCTCCCCCCCCCTTCCCGCTCCTGTTTCAATACCTTGCTATTACACAGGGTTTTGCCCGCGCATGCTCAAAGACTCGCAAGTTATCATCGGTACATTTGGATGGAGCGCATATGGAATTGTCCGAGTTTCAGTTTCAGTTTCTCAAGATGATGTCTCCGTGCTCGGAATGAATTCCATATGCACTAACGTCACAGGTGCCATGTAATGGAGAAGATCCAGAACGATCATGGCACA
>CM060306.1:34929480-34931980 GCA_030674185.1 Monoplex corrugatus
TCTTTCTCTCTCTCTCTCTCTGTTTCTGTCACTGTCTCTGATTCTCTCTGTGTGTCTCTGTCTCTGTTTCTGTTTCTTTCTGTCTTTCTGTCTCTTTCTTTCTCTCTGTCTCTCTGTCTCTGTCTCTCTCTGTGTCTCTCTCTTTGTGTCTGTCTGTATCTATAACTCTGTCTCTGTCTTTCTGTCTCTGTCTATCAGTTTGTCTGTCTGTCTGTCTGTCTCTTTCTCTCTCTCTCACCTCTCTCACGCCCCTTTCTTCGTCAGTACTGTGTAGATTTATTGCTTCTTTGAGTGTTTTTTCGGTTCTGGTAAACTGCTTTGAATATTTTGTGATCTTAGCTTTGGCGTTAATGATAAGATTAATGACCCACTATTAAAGCCGTAATGACACGATCAACACATACATTGCCCATTATTATATGCAAATCCATCATGATAAGATCAACACGTACATTGCCTTGTATAAAATCCATAATCATAAGATCAACACATACATTGACAACTGTAAAATCCATGATGGGTAAGATCAACACTACATTCCCCAGTGTTACAGCCATAATGATACGATCAACACGATACATTGCCCACCATTAAGCCATAATCATAAGATTAACACATACTTTGCCCACTATCACATCCATAAGAAGATCAACACATACATTGCCCACTATATCATCCATAATAAGATCAACACATACATTGCCCACTATCACATCCATAATAAGATCATATCCATAATAAGATCAACACATACATTGCCCACTATCACATCCATAATAAGATCAACACATACATTGCCCACTATCACATCCATAATAAGATCAACACATACATTGCCCACTATTACATCCATAATAAGATCAACACATACATTGCCCACTATCACATCCATAATAAGATCAACACATACATTGCCCACTATCACATCCATAATAAGATCAACACATACATTGCCCACTATTACATCCATAATAAGATCAACACATAGATTGCCCACTATTACATCCATAATAAGATCAACACATACATTGCCCACTATCACATCCATAATAAGATCAACACATACATTTCCCACCATTAACTGTTTGACTCCTGCAACCTATCGACCAACTGTAAAAACTTAACCCTTCGACTCCCTCACCCAACCCACCAGGAAGCTTGTGAGTAGGGTGAGGGAGTCAAAGAGTTATTTTTGCTTTGCTAGCACGGTTGATAATGCAGGATGCTGGTGGACAGGGAGCGGGAGTCGAAGGGTTAAAAGCCATAATCATAAGATCAATACATACATTGCCCATATTAAACCATAATGATAAGGTCAACACATACATTGCCCACTATTAAAACATAATGATAAGGTCAACACATGCATTGCCCACTATTAAACCATAATGATAAGGTCAACACATACATTGCCCACTATTAAAACATAATGATAAGGTCAACACATACATTGCCGACTATTAAAACATAATGATAATGTCAACACATGCATTGCCCACTATTAAAACATAATGATAAGGTCAACACATACATTGCCCACTATTAAAACATAATGATAAGGTCAACACATGCATTGCCCACTATTAAACCATAATGATAAGGTCAACACATACATTGCCCACTATTAAAGCCATAATCATAAGATCAACACATGCATTGTTATCCTTGTGCAGCATAACAAGGTCCTGAAGAAGGACAAGTACAAGTTGAGAGCCCAAGTGGATCAGTTGTACAAGATCGCTATCAATCTGCAGAAGGGCGTCAGAAATATTCGGGAGTGCCGCAACAATCACGCTCATGCTCTTCATGGGTGTGGCAGAGGACCTGTGTCGGTGCTACCACTAGGGATGGTCACCGCCGAGAATGTTGTATGCCAGTCTGGAAGCACGCCTTCTCAGCTCCATGCTACTGTTCCACAGCAGTTCATCGTCCAGGGGAACGGCAGAGTTCCTGTCGCAGACTTTGTAAAAACTCACGCCCCGACCCAATTTCCCGTCTCAAGAGCAGGTATTCTTAGTATGGAGGTTGGGAATTCGTCCCACATAGCTTCCCCAAGCCATGACTCTAGTCCCGAGGTGGCGGACATGAACTTTGAGGAATCTCCTCAAATGATTTTCCCTAATCTTCGCGCTAGTCCAGGTGTGGGTGGTTCATTCGACGTCCCTCTCACCACCTCCACCGCTGATATTTCTGAGTACGTCCCCGTGACAGACTCCTTCACAAAACCCTCTTCCCTTGCTATTGTGGTGCCTAGCACGCCAGGTTTAGATAATCCTGTTCTTGAAGGCATGTCTTTCCTGCAGATGCTGGTTGAGAAAGACACGCCTGAAGAAACAGGAGAGTCCTCGACCTTCGCCTACATGGCACCTGCGGATACGCTGTACAAGCACGGAACGTTTTCTACCGGTACTCCTTCTCCCTCTGACCGCTCTTCCATTGAGAGCCTGAATTCTGTGAATAGCCCTCCTCACTCTCCCAACACTCTCTTCAGGGTCATGCA
>CM060306.1:34936980-34939480 GCA_030674185.1 Monoplex corrugatus
GAGTCTGCCAGATAACTGCTGGCATATTTAGAGGGAACGCATATGGAATCTCCCCAATACGAAGAACCCCACTTGAACAAACTCCAAACCCTAAACTCCCCTCTTCTCATCTTCCTTTAAAGCAACTTGATAGGGATCACGACCCGAGACCCTTGTTCGACAAACTGCATTCGCACGAAGCTATGTGATGAGAATTAAGATCAACTTATCCACTCCGCCTACGTATGTTTCGTAAAATTGAAATCCAGTTCATGTATGTGCCTATGCATGTATGAGTCCGTGTGTGTGCCTGTGCATATCCATGCTGTCTGTGTAAGTTATAGTTACTTTTAGTTGTACATGTAGTAGTACTACCCCATCTGTGATTGTTGAATTGATGAATATTCTCCATGTTTAATGTCATATTAACAAGAATTTTTTTTTTCTGGTTCCAGTTTGTTCATTTTGATTCGTCGTGTCTCATTTAATTTGTTGTTTTATTTCATATTAACAATATATGATAGTGGTGGTGGTAGAGATTTTGTATTTTCTCTCTTTCTCTGTTTCTCTTTGTCTCTCTCTCTCTCTCTCCTCTCTCTGTCTTCTTGTTCTCTGTCTCTCTCTCCACACACAAACAAACTCAGAGATGCATGTGTCTCTTTCTGTCTGCCTCTGTCTGTCTGTCAATCTCTCTGTCTCTCTGTCTGTGTCTCTGTCTCTGTCTGTCTGTCTGTTTCTCTCCAAAACTACAGCGAATATGTGACTTTTTAATTTCCTTATGTACTCTGTCTTATATCATTAGTTCGTTGATGTATTTTCTTTTTTGCCACATTTGTTAGTTTCAGGCACATATGTAGATTAACAATGGGAAGCTTGACAAAATGTCTTTTACGTTATAGCTTGTATTATTGGAAAATAACGTATCATTGTGACTGATATTGTCATTTTTATTGCTCGTTCGTTTTTAACATTGTTTGACTTGTCTGTTCACCCAGTTATCATACGTGAAAAAGCCAACAAAGCAAACAAGCAAAAATCAACCACCAAACCAGCGAACAACAAACAAGCAACAAGCAACAAACAAACAAACAACCAAACAACCAAACACACAACCAAGCAACCAAGCAAGCAACCAAGCAACCAAGCAACCAAGCAACCAAATAAACAAACAAACAAACAAACAAAACAAACAAACAAACAAACAAACAAGCTAAAACACTTTGTAATGGATATCAGTGTGTGATGGATTTCCACTTTGTATTGCTATGTAAAGAACGGGACCAGTTTTTGCTTGTACTTCCACTGTTCCGTTTGCTGAACGAAACCACGAACAGATAAACCAGTCGTGTTTCAGTATCATGATCATAACTATTCCTGAGTCTCACATGCTGTTTCTTGTCACACTCAGCAAACAGTGATGCGCATGATGTATATGGAATGGCTTAGTAACCTTTCCACAGCCGTTGTGTATTTGCTGTCGAAATGGTTCTGGCTTTGTGTTTCATGTTAATCACACTCCTTGTTGGTTCCAGGGAGCTGTACTGACGAATCCCATGCCATATTTTATTGTCAAAATGGACATGGACCTAATGTAGATTTTTTTGGTTAATGTCAGTGTTTGCTCTTTGTCAATGTTTGCTGAATTTGCCATGACTTTAAGTTCAGTGAAATATCACAGATTCTGATTATGATGGTGATATACTGATCTGTTATTTATACATGCTTGTGAAGATCTTCCTTCTGTTTTTGAAATCTTTTGATTGTTGCTTTCGTCTGCAGTTACACAATTGGATGATTGTATCAATCTCTGCAGTTACACAATTGGATGATTGTATCAATCTCTGCAGTTACACAATTGGATGATTGTATCAATCTCTGCAGTTACACAATTGGATGATTGTATCAATCTCATTTTTTTTTTACAATTTAAAAACATGACTTCGTATTCAAAGAGAATAAAAGGTACAGCAGTATGCTCCTTACCGAGCGAAGAGCAACGACTCTTGCAATAAAATATGATAAGAATACCTGCTTACTCCCCCTGGACTGCAAATATCTAGTACACCTGCCTGAGTGGTTTTTGAATTGGAACCCTCAGGTATCATTTGAGATTTTTCGGATGCAGTAATACGTATGAAATAAATCTTGTTTGTTATTCATCATTGTTTTTTCCCATTGTTTACAATCATCAGTTTAGTTGAGATTGGAACTCACACACATTCCCTTCCCGCCCCCTTTAGTTTTTGAAGTCTTTTCCATTCTTGCAACGGAAGCTTATATTCATCCAAACTAATTAAACATTTTTTCGTGACATTTTCTTTAGAAAGATATAATGTTAAAATTTTGTTCATTTTATAGATCTAAAATCATTCTGTTTGTTTTCATTGGTTTTTGTTTTATCTGCATATTCTTTCTTTCTTCTTTCTTTCTTTCTTTCTTTCTTTCTTTCTTTCTGTGTTTCTTTCTTCTTTCTGTCTTTGTTTCTTTCTGTGTTTCTTTCTTTCTTTCTGTCTTTGTTTCT
>CM060306.1:34944480-34951980 GCA_030674185.1 Monoplex corrugatus
AGATCAGGGCCAACGGCAGAAAACCAGGGCGATGGTGGTCTCTGGGATACCCTACGTCTGGTGGCGGGGGCGTGCATGTCCAGCAGATCACCAATAGTCCGATTGAGGTCGTCAGCAGAGGCTGGAGGACAGGACTGAAGAGCGGCCAGGAGATCTTCGTTGAAGACGACGGTGTTGATATCAACTAGTTTTCTGACCATGACATAGGTAGTTTGGGGTGGAGGCTTGGTCATTGAAAGTTGGCCGAGGATACAGACATGATCCGTAGGAAGAGTATAATCAATTTCAATGGATTTGATGAAGGACTGGTCAGTTCTATGAACAACCCAATCGAGGATGTTGCCTTTTTCGTGGGTTGGAGTGTCGATAGATTGGGTCAAGCCAAAGGAGTTCAAGGAGCTTATCAGTTTAGCAGTGTGGGTCTGGTTAGGTTCATTATAATGAAAATTAAAGTCTCCTGCAATGATGAAACAGCCTTTCAAGGTGTTACAGTAGGCAAGGAGGTCTGGAAACTCTTCTACAAACACATGGTTTTTTAAGCTGGTTCTTTGGGCTGGGTGGTGGACGGTAGGGGAACAGCAGATGGAAAGTCTGGTGGGGTAGAGTGAGGGAGAGCTGGACAATTTCAAAAGTAGAGTGTTTGAATTTAAAGTCAGTCTTGGTAGTAATTCGGGGCAGGAGGGACTCGGCAACAACAAAAGCGATGCCGCCGCCGAGACCAGTTTTGCGAGCGAACGAGAGTGTACGGTGACCAGGAGGAGCAAGATCCCTCTCCTTGGGTTCATCCCCGACAGGCTGAAACCAGGTTTCATTGACGGCGAAAATATCGACGACGTGGTCATGGATGAAGTAGTTGATCGCGGATCTCTTCTCGTGTCTGGTACCGAGGGCCTGAGCATTGAACAGTGCAAGAGTCAATGAGTCAGTGCGTAGTTTCTTTTTGCCGGCTGTGAGAGGAATGAGGTTATCAGGGTTGGAGCACAGCGGTCTGGGGGACGGATGGGTATCATAGACAGGAACAGAAGGCAGACCACTGCTGCCATGACGCTGATGTACATCAGTGACCACTGGAATCGTACGTCTCTTGCGCATTCCACCACGACATGATCGACGACGGGGGAGATTTCGGCCGATTTTCAGCGATCTCAAGTGTTCAACCAGGTCAGGGTCAAGGATCGAGTCAGGGGGGCAACATGACAGCAAGCAGTCCCGATTGTACTGCACACGAGTGGAAGAATATGTAGACACAACAGCTGGTTGTGAAGCGGGGCGTGATGAGGCAGACGCACGCAGTGCGAGAGAGACAGAGCGGGGAGGGTGCACGTGCACTGGCGAGAAACATGGCGGGCTGAGTTGAAAATTCAAGTGGAGTAGGAGAGATAAAATACACAAAGAAAACAGTACCTTGGCTTGCAGCGAAGCATTCATAAACCACCACATACTGAAACAGGAGCATTCACAAACACAATCACTTGCTTTTAGCCATCAACAATCGATATAACTCCGTGCACACACACAAATAATCGCAGCGAGGTAGCCGTGCCTGTGAGGCGGCTGAACCTTGACCTTGACAGGCTGACAAAAAATTCAAATGTTAAGGATGGTGAGGCAAATATGTCAGAAACTGTCTTCGTTGATAACGTAGGTATATGTCGTTTTACCCGAACGCATGAAAGAATATGACTATGTGTTATCTTCTTTCCACACAGGCACACTACATTCCTGGTGTATTTTGTTTTGAATGCATCAAGTTTCCACCTATACATAAGGGATTGTATACTTCTGCTGGCAGGGAACCGTTTAGGTGTTTTGCTAATTTCAAAATTCATGTAACATTTTTCATACTTTTTCTGTTTATCTTGAAACTGCTTCCATACGTAGGCGTCCACTAAGGTATAACACTCATGCAATGAGAGGGAAAGTTGTATATGATTTGAATCTGGTGAGCTCTTTGCCCCCTGTTTGGCAGCCCCATCAACCATATCATTGTAATGAAAAGAACTATGAGATGGTATCCAGCAGAAAGTAATATCAGTGCCTCTTAAGGATAAACTATTAATCAATTGAGTAATTTCCAATATCATTTCAGATCTTGTTTGTAATTTTGATAATTCAAGAGCTTGAAGTACAGATTTTGAATCAACGCAAAAAAGTATCTTGGGAATTGTCCTAGGAAGATTTATCATACAATTCAAAGCCATTAAGATTGCAACGAGTTCTGCAGTAAAGATAGATTTATAAAGTCCTATATAGAAAGATTTCTCAATTTTGAGAGCAGGTATTAAAAACGCTGAGCTTGCTTGTCTTTCAATTATTGAACCATCAGTGTAAACTTTCAAGTGATCGGAATAAAAGTCTTCTATATGACATTTAACGTGACTTGCCAGTAAGTTGATGTTATCTCTTTTTTTAAGTCAGTGTGGTGTATGTCAAATCGTGCTCTTTGAAGTTCCCAACTGGGTACTGGTGAAAACGAAGGTCTTGAAGTTACAGGACCTGTGTCTAAATCAATTCCAGAGCCTTTCATAACATCAGCTGTAAATGTTGCAAGCGTGACCTGTGAGGATATTGATTTAGCTCTTTTTGGAAAGTCGGTGTCTGATCTTACTTTTGTCTCTATTTTGATGCTGTTTTCTATGGTAGTGTTTCTTAACAGAAATTTAGTAGAAGCGACTTTCCTTTGTTCATCAAGTGGCAACAATTTGATTGCATTGTATGTACGATGGCAACAGGCATGCATTGGAAGACCCAGCGCAAGTTTGAAACCTTTACAATCTATGCTCTGCAGTTTTGTGAGTAAGCGTTTTGGTGCGCTGAAGAATATTTCTTGGGCATAGGTTAATTTAGATCTAATAAGCGATTTACAAGATGAACAAGTGTTGATGTATCTTGTCCCCATATCTGTTTGCGAACTATTTTCAAGACATTTAAACTTTTTTGAGCTTTTGTTAATAAGTATTCAATATGCTGATTCCAAGATAATTTGGCTGTAAGGAAAACTCCTAAGAATTTAATCGACTTATTATACTGAAGAAGAGTATCTCCCAGTCTGAAAGTGGGAACATTTGCTGGGTTAGCTCCACTGTTAAACAAAACTATCTTTGTTTTTTCCACGGATAGATGTAGTCCATTTTCTACCATATATCGTGCTATTTTATCGAGTTCTAATTGATAACATTTACGCGTATAATTAAGACAGCGCAAAGGAGTTTTTCTTTTCATATTGACCTGCATCCACATGCATAAATCATCAGCATATTGAGCCAAAGTTACATGTTTAGAAATTTTACTGGGTAAGTCCTGCAATAATATCATGAAGAGAAGGGGAGCAATAACGGATCCCTGAGAGATACCCATTTGAAGAAATCATCGTTTTGAAGAATACACATTTTCGATCCTCGTTTGAATTACACGGTCTTTAAGAAGCATTTGACATAATCAAAAATGTGACCTGTTAGCCCAATACTTTTCAATTTGAATAATAATCGGGAGTGCCATATTGGTCATATGCTTTAGTTATATCAAAAAATGTAGCTAAAACACATTGGCGTCTGGCAAATTGTTGTTTGATATTAGTGGTTAGCTTTGTTAGGAGTTCCACTGGTGACCTGCCTTTTCTAAACCCTGTCTGATTCACTGGTAATATGTTGTTCTTTTCACAGTAGTACATCAATCTCTTTAAAATTATTTTCTCCATAAGTTTACATACGTGCGATGTTAATGCAATTGGCCTATAGTTTTTCAAGTCAATATTGCATTTACCTGCTTTTAGTACAGGAACCACTATTGATTGTTTCCAATTGTCGGGCAGTTTGCCGCTATTCCAGCATTTTTTAAACATATTATGTAGCAAGATTAAAAAATTTTCTGGTAAGTTTTTCAACATCTCATTGGAAATTGCATCAAATCCTACTGATGTCTTTTTATTTGGAATTGATTTAATGGCATCTTTTAATTCTTGGAGCGTGATTGGTGCATTTACGTAGTGCGTATTATCTGGGACATGATCCTTGTATGCGTCGGTCTTTTCTTCCTGTACTCTATAATTTCCACTAGAGGCAGGAAGTCCTTCTACTCGACAGACCTCAGCAAACATGTCTGCAAAAGCTTCTGCTTTCTCCTGTGAGCTAGGTAAAGGATTGTTTTCTAGCTTTACTGGAATTGATGGCAACTTGATCCCATTTTTCATTGTTTTCAGTTTTTCCAAAATCTTTTGCATATCTTTATGGTTATTTACTTCATATGTACAAAAAGATGTCCAATATTGTTCTTTAGCTTGTTCTATGACTCTGTTACAGTTTATGTTCGCACTTTTCATTGCCGTATGATTTTCAGGTGACCTATTAGCTATATATTGTTTGTATTTTTCTTTCTTTTCGTTGACTGCCTTTTCACAATCTTTATTCCACCAGACTTTTCCATGATGTTTTCCTGTTTTTGACGCTTTAAGTTCAGCCCTTAAGAGTGACTTACAGAAATCTGCGTACATATCGTTTAAGGTCGTTGTTTCAGATAGATCTGTTCTTGTATTTCGTAGGAAAGCTTTAAAACTGGCCCAATCTGCCTATTTATAGTTAAACTTGGGTAAACTATCTTGTGGTATTGCATCAAACTCAGTGATAAGATTAAGGGTAAGAAGTATGGGGATGTGATCTGATCCCAACAAGTCATCCTCTGTTTGCCATGTGGCATTTGGTGCTAGCGATGGTGAGATTAAGGTAAGGTCTATAGCTGTGGGTCTTGGGTTGGTATATCAGGGACACGGGTAACGTGTCGTGTTATAACTATAAATTGGAATCATAATATTTCATCAACCTGTTGCTATTATGTTTTACAATCCTTGTCCCAAAATGGGCATGTGCATTAAAACACCACAACTTCCACTTGTCACGTTGGTCATGAAAATGTTTCAACCAATCAGTATTCACAGAATCGGGACCTCTTGGTAGATAGACAGAGGCCAAATTCAAAACTAATGATGATGAACATTTTATAATGACTGCACATGAAGAAATAGATGAGGACGATTTTGGTACTGGCGATGACCTTTCGCAGTAGTTCAGTCCTTCACGAACATATATAGCTGTTTGTATTCGGCCACTGTCATTGATAGAGTCATATACTGGTGGATAATAAAACCCCGATATTTTAGGTACATTGGTTTTGGTGGTATTCAGCAATTGTAGAAGCAAGATTTGATGTTTCTAGAAGATAGATAGTTACTCAAATAGGAAATGTTTCTAACAATGGAACGTGTGTTCCACTGAACAATGTTGATGTCACTGACTACACACTTTTTCATGATGAACGGTTGAATAAGCTTGGAGTAGTATCCCACATTTAGATGATTAGGTAATCAATTAATCTAATGTTCAAGTAAAATTTATCATAAGTAAGCAAATAAGTAATAAGGAATTAAAACAATATAGTTGAGTACTGAACAAAGAGGAACTGAATCTGGGCTGAATCTAAAATGACCAGGGAGGGAAGAAAAACTGAGGGTGAAAGCCAGGTCTTGATTGATGGTGTTGATGGGTTGATCTCCTCCTCGGTTTTTCCCAGAAAAGCTGATGGATATGCCTCCCTATATTTCTGGCCAGAACGCTCGCCCCTCTGGTGGTCGGATGTACGTCGTCCTGGCTGACTTGAGTGTAGTGACTTGTTTGCAGGTTATCGTGGCTGATGTAGTTGACATTTGCTGCGTTGAGGAGTCTCTCTTTGGTTAGGACATTAAGCAGCTCCCTTTTCACGGTTAGGTGCTTGTTTCTTACAGGAGCGACCTGACTTAACACTATCTTGGCTTTTGGAAATTGGGTGTTAACAGATTTTACACAGTCGTCTAGATTTGTACTACATACTTTTGGCTCCTTCGTTTTCAGATCTGCTATCCCCACGTGTAAAACAACGCAGTCAGGTTCAGGTGTCAGCTCTTCTTTAGATTTTTCAATAGCTCTCTTACACTCGTCGATGGTACGTATCTTCCTCGTGGCCACCTGGAAACCGTAGGACGATCCTAATCTTTTTCCATCCACTTTATTTACAAAAGAGTCATGAATGATGAGGACTCGTGGGAGAACATTGGACTTAGATCAAGGATGTGTTGGAACAGCAGTTTTGACGTCACGTTTAGTTTTGGTAGAGACGTCAGATTGGTGCCTGACATTTTTCTGTCGAAAATCGATGTTTGTGCGAAATGTTGTTTTGGCTGGTTGAGCGGCGCATTCCGCATAAGATGAAAATTTGTCCATGGGTGATGTGGTGGTATAATCACTGTGAACTGCGGAGTCAGTCTGGCACGCTGTGGAAGTTGTAAGTATTGCGCACTTTTTGATTTCGCGCAGCTCTTGTAATGCTTTGTTGTTTTCATGCAGAAGTTTTCTGTCAGACTGAAGCTTGTCTGTAAGGCTGCTGATTTGGATAGACATCTGATAGATTGTATTTTTAAGAATGTCTATTTGCCTTACCGCCTCTTGACAGTGACAGCCACAAGATGTTACTGACGGTTGTAGAACTGGTGGCTGACATGTGGACGGCAAACCTGTCTGAGTGGAGCTGGTGTTGTTTGAATTATTGCCGTCATCTGGGGTGTTGAAAGATGACGGTGACTCTGTTTTGGTGTTGTCTTTTTTGGTAGCGGTGTTCTTCGTTTTCTCTTTGGTGAGGCTACGTTTCGAACGGGTCATTTTCAGCCCAGTTGATTCCTCTCCGATGTCGTTCAGTTAAAAAGCCGCCATCTGTGTGTGTGTGTGTGTGTGTGTGTGTGTGTGTGTGTGTGTGTGTGTGTGTTTGTGTTTGTGTGTGTGTGTGTGAGTGTCAATGTGTGTGTGTGTGTGTGTGTGTGTGTGTGTGTGTGTGTGTGTGCGTGTGTGCATGTGTGTGTGTGTGTGTGTGTTTGTGAGTGTGTTTATGTATATGTGTACTTGTGTGTATGCGTGTTTGTGCATGTGCGTGTGTGTGAGTGTGTGTGTGTGTGTGTGTGTGTGTGTGTGTATGTGTATGTGAGTGTATGTGTGTGTGTTTGCTTGTTTGAGTGTGTGTGTGTGTGTGTGTGTGTGTGTGTGTGTGTGTGTGTGTGTGTGTGTGTGTGTGTGTCCCAAGTTCTGCGCCCCTTCAATGACGTTGATTTCAAGCCGCTAGTTCCGGCTCCTCTACACAATACCAGCCCCACGTTCATTCAATTGAAATCCCAATGGCAAAAAGCCCACAAAAATCCAGAAATGTCAAGACGCTATGAGCACACCTACCGCAGGAGACCCTGCTGTACTGCTGGTACACTTTTGTGAACTTCAACAGTGATTGTTCTGATCCACCTTTTTTTCTATTAATTAAAAAATTGTTTTTAGGATCACTGCACCCAGGGAGGTTACCTTTGTGCTCACCTTTTTTTGTCCCATTTTCTATGCCACATCAATGGCCACAGAAGCTGGAACAGTTTTTACAATGCGATGATGATGATGTCGATGAGGATGATAATCATGATGCTATGGAGTTCCATCTAGG
>CM060306.1:34956980-34964480 GCA_030674185.1 Monoplex corrugatus
CACGCACACACATATACGCACACACACACACACACAACACACACACACACACACACACACAACACACACACACACAGAGAAACACACAGACACACACACACACACACACACGCATACTCAAAACCTCACACACTTACACACGCACACACACACACACACACACACACACACACACACACACACACACACACACACACACACACACATGTTGTAATCGAAGAAAAAAAACACCCCACCCCAAAACGGGACAGCTGTGGCAAACAAACCGTCACAAAATCACAGTTGCTCTATCATACGTGGGGTTGTGCTCCACCAAGCGTCAGGCAATTCGCCAAGCACACTTGTCAATCACCTTTCGCTGAATCAGGTCCCTGCCCATTCGGCTGATGCATGGACGGTCAGTGCAGAAAGCAGCAGAAGATGATGGTGATTACAGCAGCAGCAGCAGTCAATCGATACTGATGGATGACCACTGTCACAGCCTGCCTGGGTTGGAGAGAGACCGGTGTAGTAGTGTGAATGTGGCCCTACAACAGACATACATTCTGAGGGGCATTTTTTGTGTGTGTTTTAGTTTGTCTGTTTCCTTGCTTAATTTGCCACCCGGACATTTTTGTGTGGGTTTTTTTTGTTGGTTTGTCTGTCTGTCTGTCTTTTGTTTGTTGTTTGTTTTTTTGTTTGCTTGATTTCTTGCCCCATTTTCTGTATCTCTCTCGTGTTGTTGCTACCCCTACGCTGGTCATTTTGGTTCTCCAGCATATCTCTGGACCACACAAGCTGAGGTAACGATGAGAGTAAAGGTCAAAGAACTAAGGAATTTGGGACAATTCTTCACAATGCTATGATGTGATAATAGATAGATAGATAGATAGTAATAGATAGATAGGTAGATAGATAGTATAGATAGATAGATAGGTACATAGATAGATAGATAGATAGGTACATAGATAGATAGATAGATAGATACATAGATAGACAGACAATGGCATAACAATGACATGATGCTATATTGCCATAGATAGATAGATAAATAGATAGACAGACAGACGACAGACAGCAGATAGATAGATAGATAGATACATAGATAGATAGATAGACAGATAGATAGATAGAAAGACAGACAGATAGATAGATGATAGATGACAGATAATAGATAGATAGACAGTAGATAGATAGATAGATAAATAATTAGATAGATAGAGACAGACAAAAGATAGACAGATAGATAGACAGACAGACAGACAGATAGATAGATATATAGATAATAGATAGGTAGATAGATAGATAGATAGGAAGGATAGATATATAGATAGATAGATAGGTAGATATATAGATAGATAGATAGTAGATAGATAGATAGATAGTAATAGATAGATAGGTATAGATAGATAGATAGATAGAGAGATAGATAGATAGATAGATAGACAGACATTGGCAATGACAATGACAATGATGCTTATTTTCCATAGATAGATAGATAAATAGATAGAAGACAGACAGACAGATAGATGATAGACAGATAGATAGATAGATAGATAATAATTAGACAGATAGATAGATAGAGACAGACAGACAATAGACAGACAGACAGACGACAGACAGATGACAGACAGATGACAGTAGATAGATAGATAGGATAGATAGATAGATAGAGAGAAGAGAGAGAGAGAGAGAGAGAGAGGATTGAAAGACAAACAGATAGACAGATAGATGATAGATAGAAAGACAGACAAACAGACCGGCAGGCAGGCAGGCAGGCAGCAGGCAGGCAGCTAGCTACTGACTGATTTCACAAGACGCTTTTTTGAATATAGATGTAATTTATATAGATAATGTTTCGCAAAATACATTAGATGAATAATTAGTGACTCTCCAGCATGCAATAAGTCGTAAGTTCCCAAATGTCAAATTTCTTATATATATTTTTTGTTGCTGTTTCTGATAGTACTTTTCTCAGTTCTTTTTCATTGTGCACCACATCTTTTAAAATCTAACACACGATACCTAAGTGCGGTTTTTCAGAAAATGGAGTGCAACCATTATTGAACCTCAGTACTAAACTTTCCACGGCATCCATGCATCAGTCTTAAAAAAAATCTAAATTGCAAGTAGCAGCGGAATTGAACTGTAATATTCCAAAGTTATATTTTAAAATACAGGAACGTTTTTGTTTTGTAAACGTTTATATTTTTGCTCTTTTTTCGCTTGGACATTTTGTGTACAACATTAATAAAAAAAAAAAAATCTATGTGTGAAACAGTCACTGATCAAAGAACAAAATATGGCCATAATTAGCAGTATATATGTCGATGCTTTTACGAAAATTGTATGATGAAAATAAATCTGTAAAATTCTGCATTTTTAACTTATAAAGATAAGTAGTCGTTTAATTGATCTGTATGAATCCGACAAAACTCAATGACATATAAAATCAAAAGTAATGAGAGAATTGCAGGTTTAAGCAATCACAGTTAGCACACCTTGAATTCACAGTAAATAATTTTCCCAAAATATACTGGATGGCAGACCGTTCCCAGTAAAACATGGGGATAAAGTTATTGAAAATCGAATATTCAGAATGTTGTCCTTCGTTAAAGCGTGACTGTAGCATGGGCTAAGCAATCATAGCATTCAACAAGCTAGCAATAATCTGAAATAGCAAGAAAGTCTCCCTAAGCCGAAAATTGCCATTCTACAGCTCCAGTGTTCTGTCAACTTTGCTGTACCGCTGTGAAACGTGGCACCTGAAAACAAGCCATAAGAGGAAGCTTGGATCCTTTGAACTAAATTCCTTCGCAAGATCTTTGGCATCAAATGGACAGACTTCATGACAAACGATAAAAGCAAGGTCAGGACCCAGTCACCGAATCACCTGCGAGCGTCGGCTGAGTCGGCTGGACCACGCTGCTAGACTGCAGTCTTCCAGACTTGGCAACCAAGTTCTGAACTGGAACCCAGGAAGACAGCTAAAAGAGGGGAAGACCAAAAATGAACTGGCGCCAAACGCGACGGCTGACACAGACCTACAATTGATATCCGGATAGACACTGGAGTGATGCCCTGAGACTCTCTGGAGACCAAGCCTGTTGAACTGCTCTTGCTATCTCATGCATCGCACAACAAAGTAATTTTCGTCAACACTGACCGGGAAGGTTCTATTAAACTCAATTGTTTTTTTTTTTCGAATTTGTTGATCAAATAATGCAGTTTCCATTATGGAGCACGTAGAAGAGTGATTAATCGGTCATATTTCATCAAAACGCCGAAATCGATAGAACTTCGATTCCCCATTCATATTGATCCTAGCGCTGAACAGTGCCAGAAACGTATGACTCATTCTGTGGGGGAGGGCAATATTTTTTTTTCTGCGTAAAAACCTTTCTTGAACATATGTGTAATCGACCACACGTGGGCGTTTAGATGGTTGAGTAGGCTGTAGGGATCGTATTATGCCATCGCGTCTGGAACAACTGAGAAGGGGACAGTTTTTGTCAGTCATTGGTGAATAATTTTGGGGACACGATTGAAAAGGAGTCTTGTACCAGCTATACAAAAGCAAACAAACAAACAAACAAAAAGTAATAATAATAACAACAACAACAGAGAAAAAAAAAAGAAGAAAGAAAAAAAAGAAAGAAAGAAAGAAAGATACAAGGAAAGAAGGAGAAGGAGGAGGAGATAGAAACAAAAAAAGGAGAAAGAGGAGGATTAGGAGAACAAGGAGGAGGGGTAGGAGGAGGAGGAGGAGGAGGAGGAGAAGAGAAGAAGAAGAAGAAGAAGAAGAAGAAGAAGAAGAAGAAGTAGAAGAAGAAGAAGAAGAAGAATCAGAAGGAAGAAGAAGAAGAAGAAGAAGAAGAAGAAGAAGAAGTAGAAGAAGAAGAAGAAGAAGAATCAGAAGAAAGAAGAAGAAGAAGAAGAGAAGAAGAAGAAGAAGAAGAAGAAGAAGAAGAAGAAGAAGAAGAAGAAGAAGAAGAAGAAGAAGAAGAAGAAGAAGAAGAATCAGAAGGAAGAAGAAGAAGAAGAAGAAGAAGAGAAGAAAAAAGAAGAGAAAAGAAGAAGAAGAAGAAGAAGAAGAAGAAGAAAAAGAAGAAGAGAAGTAGAATCAGAAGAATCAGAAGGAAGATGAAGAAGAAGAAGAAGAAGAAGAAGAAGAAGAACGTGATAATGATGATAGTGACGAAGATGTCGACAACGACGACGACAAAAATATTAATAACCACTAAGGGCAGATTTTGAGAGAGGTAACAAATTTGACTCAACACACAGGATAAATCTGTGACCGTTGAAAAGTGTGTTTGTCGTCGTTCTATCCGCGACGTGTTGGAGACTAGAGCAACGATGATTACGACTGGGTGGCACCCGGAGAATGATGAGGTAGCGTGCGTGTGTCCGTAGTTCCGGAGTCAAACAGAGAAAGAGAGAGAGAGAGAGAGAGAGAGAGAGAGAGAGAGAGAGAGAGAGTCGAGGGAGGGGGTGAGGGAATTAAGCGAGCAAGCGAGCAACCGAGAGAGAGAGAGATAGAGACACAGAGAGAAAGAGAGAGAGACACATACGTACATACATACATGCATACATACGTACATACATACATACATACATAATATATACATACATATGTATATATATTATATATACATATACATATAATCATATATATATGTGTATACATGTACATTATATATATATGTATACATATATATATATATATATATATAGATTAATAGAGAAGAGAGAGAGAGAGAGAGAGAGAGAGAGAGAGAGAGAGACAGACAGACAGACAGAGAGAGGAGAGAGAGAAAGAAAGAGAGGAAGAGAGAGAGAGAGAGTCAGAGAGAGAGAGAGAGTCAGAGAGAGAGAGAGAGACAGAGACAGAGAGACAGAGACAGAGGCAGAGACACAGAAACAGAAGAGACAGAAAGACAGAGAGACAGAGAGAAAGAATGTTAGTGAATGGTAGCCTAAGGTAAGGCAAGAGGAGAGTTATACACACACATGCAGAGCAAGGCACCAAAACTTCAGCTCGCAGCAGAACTCTACATAAACAGATTTTTAGATGATTTTTCCACACTTAGTAGAGTTCTGCAACCTTAGGATGAGATAGCTTGTTCTGCTTGTGAGTGGAACCAACTCTCCTCTTGCCTTATCTTAGGATACTGCTACTACTACTACTACTACTGCTGCTGCTGCTACTACTACTACCTCTACGGCTGCCGCTGCTGCTGCTACTACCACTACTGTTACTACACATACTACTACTATTGCTACTACTGTTACCACTGCAAATACTACTACTACTACTACAACTACTACTACAACTACTTCTATTGCTGCTGCTGCAGCTACTACTACTACTACTGCTGCTGCTAGTACTCCTACTACTACTGCTACTGCAACTACTGCTACTAGTGCTATTACTACTACTACTACTACTACTATCTCTGTCTCTCTGTCTCTCTCTGTCTCTCTCTGTCTCTCTGTCTCCCTCTCTCTGTCTCTCTGTGCTCTCTCTGTCTCTGTCTGTCTGTCTGTGTCTCCCCCTTGTCTCTGTCTCTCTGTCTCTCTCTCAGTCTCCCTCTGTGTCTCTCTCTGTCTCTGTCTGTCTCCCCCCCCCCCCATCTCTCTCTCTTTGTGTCTCCTTTTGTCATCCCAGGCTGCAGGTGTGAGGAATTCTGCACAGAATGAAACGCGCCACCGCTTTGGAAGCAAAGGACTTTCCCACCGAGGGACGTCAAGACTGACACAGCGGTCAGCAAAGGTTGTCTGGACTGGTATCTATCAAGGTCTACAGAACTGCTGTCCAGTCATCAGCAGTTTTTCTTCTTCTTGTTCCCTCCCTCTTTGTTTTGGGTTTCGAAGGTTTCTGTTTTATTTCTATTTCGTTTTGTCCTTTTATACCAGACAGGTTATTCTGTATCGTAAAAGATCTGTTTTGTTTTCTCCTTGTTGCTTGTTCTCACTTTTCAAGGGAAACAACTTTTTCCTTTTCTTGGGCTACGACACTCTGTCAACGTTTGCCTTATTGAATTATCAGTTATTGATACTTTTTGTGTGTGTGGATATTTTTGTTTAAAGCCCAGCCGACTACGGAGAGCCATATCAGGACTAGAACCGTTTTAAAACACACATAATACTTCAACTGGAGAAAAAAAGGAAAAGTAAATAAAGTACACATATCAATGCATTCGCACACATAATCGAAGGAGATGCCCGTAGCGTTGACCACTCTGTCCAATTTATTGCACAGGGGATTTAAAAAGCATACCTAAATACAAATCAAAACATAACTAAGACACTAAAACATATATCGAAACAGGTCTACATTACCTAAAACTGCCCCAGCATATCTCACTTCCCTAGAGTTATAAATGCACTTTATACATGTACCCAATTATTATTCCTAAGAGAAAGTACGTAAGACTTCATCGAACACATACAGGTGAATGGACCAGCAAGGCAGAAAGTGGTAGGAAGAAATGACAGAAAGCAAAGGAGGAAGAAAGAAAGAGAGTCACACAAAACAGGAACTTTCTAGTATAGAATTTTCAGAATGTGGGGATACTGTTTACACTGAAAGAGCCCCGGCAACCTCACAGAATTAAAATTATCAGCTAATCAATTATCAAATAACAACAGTTAAAATAGCAACGTGAAATTCATGCGTTTACAAAAAGTGAAATAACTGCTACTCTAATTTTGTATTGTGCTCTAATATATACATATCATTATTATTTAAACAGACAGTTTATCAACATCTGCCTTATCAATTGCTTTGTTAATCAAATATCAGCAACAATTGAATAGCAGTTTGATCTCTGTTTCTTTACAGACAGTGGTATCACTGTTACTCAAGCTTTGACTTGTTCTCTAATACGAATTATTATTAGGTAGACAACTTATCAACATTTGCGTTCCTTAATTTCAGTTAATCCTTTGATTCCCGCACCCTATCCACCAACAGCAAAAACTTAACCCTTTGACTCCCTCACCCTTTCCACCAGGTTCCTGCAGGAATCTGGTGGAAAGGGTGAGGGAATCAAAGGGTTAAGTTTTTACTTTTGCTATCATGGCTGACAGTGCAGGATGTTGGTAGACAGGGTGCGGTAGTCAAAGGCTTATAATAATAATATCAAATAATAATAATGTCAAAATAACGATATCAATAATCCTGTCAAATAATAATTATTAAATACCAGCTTGAAGTCAGTTTGTTTGTAAAAAGTGTTATTACTACTACTTAACTTTGCATTCTTCTCTAAGAAGGATTATTATTAGGGGTGTGTATACCCTCTTTAGGCGAGGGCTGGATGTATAAAAACAAACAAACAAAGCATCTGTTTACTGTGTGTGTATAAAACTTACTTTCGTATGTAAGATTTGCTTTTATTCTTGCTCTTGCAACGGCCATAGACGCACAATCCCTTTTGTACACTCGACCAAGGTGGCAGTTGCAGCCTGCAAATTAACACCCCATAGAAACGTAGAAAACAAAAAAAACAAAAC
>CM060306.1:34966980-34996980 GCA_030674185.1 Monoplex corrugatus
TTTTTTTTTCTTTTTTTTTTATTGCTTCCATCCTGTTTTTTTCCTTTTTTTTTTCTCTCTTTTAGTTTTTTGTTTGGACCTCCAACATTGCATTTTGTTTCTATTTTTTGTGCGGCCAGCAACCTCCTTTTCTCCCACGTTCTTGTCTTCTTTTCCCCTACCCTATTTTTCTCATTTTTTTCTTCTCTTTTTCTGTGGAGCCTTCAACTTCCTATTTTTCTAAACACATTTTTGAAAAATATTCTTTCTTTCTTGTATTTTTCACGTCCTGAATCTTCTCTGTCTCTATCTCTGTCTCTGTGTGTGTGGGTGTGTCTCTCTGTCTCTCACATATACACAAAAAACACACGCGTGCACACGCATTTGTTGTTTCTTTCGCCCAGTTTTCTTTTTTCTTGTATTCATTCACTAATAATGGGAAACTTCTGTGCAAACATTTAGTGTTGTACAATTGCTTGCTGGAGTTTGCGGAGTTTTTATTTTTGTTTTGTTCTAGTATGTAATGATTTTTGTGCCTTTATTTCCTTCTCATTTTCTCCAGCACGGCCCCACATCCATTCCTCCTCACCCTTTTATTTTTTATGTATGTGCTCATATGTATATATTACACACACACAAACACACACAACATATTATATATATACATATATATATATTACACATATACATATGTATATATATATATTAACATGTGTGTGTGTTTGTGTGTGCGTGCGTGTAGCATGCATGCGTGCGTACACCACGTGTTCAACGTAGTGTTCGAAAACAACTCTTTCGCACAGATAAAAATATTGGCAGATCTTTGTGTTTTCAGGATCACTGTCTCATCAAAGCACACCGCAGATGAATTTTAACCACTGATACTGCGACATTCTTCACCACATCCAAGAGAACACAGAATACATGCTTTTTGCAGTAGCATCGTTTACTGTCACCTTTTCTTTACAAGAACCCTGGATGACTTTCAATAGTTCTGCAGATGATGTAGGCAAGCCAGTCATCTGGGAATATATACAGCCCATTCTGTATCTTTCCAGCCCCAATCAACCAGTTGTTTCGTGTCAACCATCCTGCATTCCTGGACCTGGGGGTAAACCTTTTGGCTGTGGAATCAGGCAGCAGCTGAAGCTGATGACAGTGAATGCACCTGAATGCATGCTGTTCCAGTTACCACTTTCATGCATGCATGCTGATGCCACAAGTGATCAAGACTCTCTCCAGACTGGCCATTATAGACAAGCTCTATGGCTTCCCGCCTATTTCTGAAATGTTCTGCTGGGTCTTTTGATGGAAAAACGTCCCAACTAAGTTCTCAAGCTCATCACTCTTCAACATCTTCTGCAGTGCTGTCGATTTTTCCTCAAAACTCACAGATCAGGTACTTGATGTTCCAGCTGTTGGGTTTTCCTCTTTGTCAATCTGAGAAAAAAGGGAAAAAAATCATGAGCAGCTACGCTGGCATGGTATGCCAACAGTACTAGGAAATCTGGGTCTTCTGCGATGATAGCACTCATTTGATACTGTGCACACTTATTAGTCTGAACAATTGATAGGTCTGCATCACTCTTGGCGTGTATGACAGTGCGGGCAGATTCCAGGGCTGACACAAGAGCATAGATGAAGCGCTGTTTGTTTTCCGCGTTACATAGGACCGTTGTGGAGCATTATGTCTAACGCAAAGTGGACAATCTGCCATTTCATTCCTTTTCCAAGCTGATGTGAATGATATCCTTGGTGCTTGATCCTGCCAGATAACCGTCAAATACGACGACTGGACGTTTGCCTTTTATATGAGAGACGTATGTTTAAATTTCGTCCTGAAAAATTGTTCCATGACGATTGCCAAAGAATACGCTGAAACAAAAATACTCCATCAATGACAAACTGAGAAGACGTCTCCTGAAGCTTGGTATCAGTGTTTGCACCGTTCCCTCCTGTTGCAACCCCCTCTCTGTCCCCTCCCCCCCCCCCGTCTTCCCCATGCTCTACCTCCCTGTACAGTTTCCCTCCCTACTCAGCCCTTTGCTTGTCCCATCCCCCCTCTCCTCCATCCTCGCTGCATTTCGAATTCCTTTCCCCTCCTCATTATCTGTCAGGTCAGTTCTTGAGATGAGTACATTTATTTTGTTCCTGTTGTTTGTGATAGATAGAAAAGGTATTGGTTACGTTTATCTGGAGAATGTCTATTCATTATTTTGTGCATAAGTATTCCTTTGTTATAATTAGTTGGAGTTTTACTTGTAAAATGTTTAAATTAATTCCTTCTAGTAAATGAATAAATAAGAACTGAATGCGAAGATGCATTAAGCAGAACTGGAAACGACAAGAACTTAAACGTGAAAGATGTAAAAAAATAAACAACCAAAAAACAAAAGCACACACAGAGAAAACAAACAAACAAAAACAAAAAACGCAACCACTTCCTCTCTCTCTCTCTCTCTCTCTCTCTCTCTCTCTCTCTCTCTCTCTCTCTCTCTCTCTCTCTCTCTCTCTCTCTCTCTCTCGTCTCTGTCTCTCTGTCTCTCTGTCTCTGTCTCTCTCTCTCTCACCCCCACCACCCCATCCCCACACAAGGAAGAAAAAACCCACGAAGATCACTATCACTCGATCATCACCTCAACCACAACAATCACTACCACTAATATCAACACAACATGAAGAAAAGGAAAACAAAGAAAACGGAAAAAAGATCAATACCAAAACATCAAGAGCAACAACAAATACTAAAATTTTGCGATTCTAGAAAACAGAAGCAGAATGAAAGCTTTCATCAACAGACTCATCAGCCCTTGGGTCAGGAAACTCAAGACCAATCCATCTTCCGCACAGGCCCCAACGGGAATTTCCGATCACAAGCACCACGGTACCAGAGAGATATAGCAGCGTAGTGATTCTACAGGGATTGACTAATCACAGCTACCCAAGCCGTGTGCAGCGATCTCACTTTGGATCCACTTTCAAATCCTCAGACAGAAGGGACAATACTGAGATAAGGGCAGGGGACAGTAGCATCCTACCCTTGAGAGTGCGTGGAATCATGATCTCTGAGATTCATAAATGAGGCCCTGAAAAGCGGTTATTCAGAACGTTATGTATCATATTTGCGAGAGGATGAACATCTGTCAATAGTATTGTTTTGTATTCATACAATGTTGTTCTATTTTGCATGTTAGATAACCAGTCAACCAGTGTACTGAAACGGGTATCGTTTTAGTTTTTCCTGTTAGTTTTGCGCATCGAGCTCTTTCGTCTTCTACTCAGTGTGTGTGTGTGTGTGTGTGTGTGTGTGTGTGTGTGTGTGTGTGTGGTGTGTGTGTATGTGTGTGTGTGTGTGTGTGTGTGTGTGTGTGTGTGTGTGTGTGTGTGTGTGTGTGTGTGTGTGTGTAATTCTTTTACCTAAGTCTTGTGTATTCATTTTTGTTGTCTTTTGTATACGTCTGACCAAAGCCAGTTTGCTGGAAATTCGAATCTGTCTCGTTTTGCTATATGAAACAACACATTGTTATTCTATTCTAGTGTATTTCTGGTAGAATCATCACCAGCAAGATGATTACCTCGTCCGGTTCTGCAACTAATATCGCATTATCGACCCGTTCTCACAACCACTGATAAGCCAACAGGCTGCATTGAACCAGAAGCCAGGAAATCAGAGCTCAGAAGGTGACGACTGGGTTATTTGCAGTTTTGGGTACATAAATGTCATTCTGTCTATTCCCATTCGCGTTCACTTGAAAAGAATAATTTTAGATGTAAAACAAAAGAAAACAAAAAACAAAACAACAACAACAAGAAGAAAAAACTGCAGTTTTACTGCTTGCTTTATTCTTGTTGATACTCACATTCATATACTTTTGATAGAAAACAACAACAACAACAACAACGACAACAACAACGACGACGACGACGACGACAACAACAACAACAACAACACAACAACAACATCAACAACAACGATAGCAACAACAACAACAACAACAACAACAACAACGACAACGACAACACCACACCACCACCACCACCACCACCACCACCACCACCACCACCACCACCACCAATAACACAACAACAACAACAACAACAACAAACAACAAACAAAGACAAACGACAACAATAACACCATACAACAAACCAAGTGGCACAACTTTTTCGAACGCATTGATCATAGCAAAATACATAGTATTTGATATAACTACAAAGTCTTGAGAGATTTATACCTGTTGCTGCAGACTTTAGCAAGTTGTGTGATCTGATAGCAAAATACATAGTATTTGATATAACTACAAAGTCTTGAGAGATTTATACCTGTTGCTGCAGACTTTAGCAAGTTGTGTGATCTGAATACATGTTTTGATATTCATTTGAGAGTTTTGTTGTACTTTGCGTTGTGTGTTTGTGTTGTTTGTCTGGATTTTGTTGCTACGCTTGAGTTGTGTGATCTGTCTGTCTTTAAGCTGGCTGTTGTTGTTTTTGTGTTGTTGTTGCTGCTGCTGTTGTCATTTCAAAAGTCGAGTCTGCATTTACAGCCTTTAAAACACCATACCCGTCAATTTTCACGTCGGACAAAAAAACTGGTATCATCGTAAACTGTAGGGTCCTTATTGTTTTCTGTTGTAAGTGAAACTAAAAGGGATGCAAAGGTGAATTTATCGGTATTTTTGTGAGAATGGGTGCACCGTAGTCAGTAGAATACTGAACGTGGAAGTCTCAAGTTTCTTGGATCAGAACAGGTATCGGCGAACGCAAGGAAAGTATCTGGCAACAACAGAAAATATGAGTGCCCACACGACATTAACACTGTGAAGTTTCTGCCACTTCGGTTGTAACCGAACCTGTTCTGCTAAAGTATTGTAGAGGAAGAGTGATTGGGTTGGGATGGGGGTGGGGAAGAAGTGAAATGAACGCTGCAAAGACGATAATATCTGAGTAGAACAAAAGGAGGAAAAGGAAAAACAACTACCTGATATTTGCAAAAACAATCATCGAAATGTCTAAATTGACGAGCACACAACACAGGTGGAACAAGATGTATACTCTGCCTGTGAACGGGGTATTAATGTGTGAAGTTCCCGGGGTGGAAGGATAGAAACAAACGACAAGTGTGTAAATACTTGTTGTTACTGCTTGGGCAAAGCAACGGCCGTGACCTGGTTTCCTGAAACCAGACCCCCCCCAAAAAAATACAACAAACAAACAAAAAAATGAGAACGCGTATTTCATACAACGAGACATAGCAGGCGCACATTTTAGGCCAACTGCCTTTTGTCAAGCGTAAGATCACAAACAAACAAACACCAAATACAAAAAAAAATTTCCTCGGAGAAAAAGACTGAAACTTCCCTGCTGCTTTGTCCAGTGTGAGAAAATTTACGCCTGTCTTGTCTGGTTGTATTAAATATGAGTTCTGATTCTTTTTTCGTGGTTTTTTTCTGGTTCCTGTTTGCTTGAACGAGGGCAGTCACAGTTGTCCTGGCTTCCTGAATCACCGCGATCAGTGCTTTAGAATTAGCATCAGGCACCATGTAGATCCACGCACCCCTACATCTTTTTAATGTTTCATCCTCAGTCTTCTGCCAATGTGTTCTAACTGTAGTGATGTGTAGTTGTTGATAAACGTACATACAATAAATCAATGTTACCTCTTAACATTTGCTGTGCTACAATTAACAGTGTCAACAAACCATCTTGAAGGTCGTTGTCGTCGTCGTCGTCGTGTCGCTGTCTTCATCATCATTATCATCGTCGTCATTATATTAGCTCAATTGGTTAGATGACCATGTTGGTAGTACAGGGGTCGTGGGTTCGATTCTCAAGTGGGTCACAGGGTTTATTTTTCATGGCACGACACCCGTGACTTCAGTGAATGTAAAATTCATTCCGAGCGAGGAGATGTCATCTTGAGGAACTGGGACTGAAATTGAAACGTGAACATAGTCGTCGTCGTCGTCGTCATCATCATCATCATCATCATCATCATCATCATCACCACACCCACCATCACCACCACCACCACCACCACCACCACCACCACCACCACCACCACCACCACCACCACCACCACCACCACCAACACCACCAAACCACCACCACCACACCACCACCACCATACCACCACCACCACCACCACCATCATCATCATCATCAAAAATAACAGCGGTACCATCACCACCGTCACTACAACCACTACCACAACCACAATCACAACCACTACCATCACCACCACTGAAACAAAATCAATTCAAACAAAACAAACTCGATTTGATAATTACGCAATTTCTAATCTCCGAGTGCACCATAATGGGTTCCAAGACATATGACATTACATACTTTTAGAATAGCAGCATGGACACGTCTGTCTCTTCTGTCTGTCTAACTCTCCCTCCCTCCCCCCCCCGCCCCCACCCCCACCCCAGCTCTCTATATGTTTAAACCATACATATAATACTTCTGCTATTACTGTTGAAAATAATGGATTTTTTTCACTTTCAAAATGAAAATATACACCAAATCCAGCATCACATCACCATGACTCACCACGATCATTCCCTTTCATATCTCTTGGTTTTCCACACTTGTGCAGTCATACATACTTTCTATTGCCCCTGTGTCCGGTTTCATCCCCATCCCCCATCTCCACATTCCCCTCCCAGTTCTATCAGGGCTGAAGTAACCCTGAGAAAATGCCTCATGTTGACACCATAGACATAGACAGGGAGATAGGCAACCAGTTCTGTCACACTCGGTGATATGATCTTTTTGCTATGACCACAGACATAGACAGGGAGACATGCAACCAGTTCTGTCACCACTCGGTGATATGATCCTTTTACGATGACCACAGACATAGACAGGGAGATAGGCAACCAGTTCTGTCACACTCGGTGATATGATCTTTGTGCTATGACCACAGACATAGACAGGGAGATAGGCAACCAGTTCTGTCACACTCGGTGATATGATCTTTTTGCTATGACCACAGACATAGACAGGAGATAGGCACCAGTTCTGTCCCACTCGTGATATGATCTTTTTGCTAGACACGACATAGACAGGGAGACAGGCAACAGTTCTGTCACACGTGATATGATCTTTGCTAGACCACAGACATAGACAGGGAGACAGCAACTAGTTCTGTCATCATCTATGATATGATCCATCTCGCTGTGACCAGAGACATGGAAAAAAGGACAGGCAACTAGCTCTTCGAACTATGTGATATGACTCACTTCGTAATAATCATGAACATGGACAGAAGACATGTAGTTAATTCTGTCGCTCTCTGTGATATAACCCATCTTGTTAAGACCATAAGCTATGGATGGAAAGACAGGCAACTAGCTCTGCCGCACTTTGCGATAGGATCCACTTCATTATGGTCATAGACATGGATACAGAGACAGGCAACTAGCTTTGTCACACTCTCAGGTCTGATACAAACCGTGATGCCACGGGTTTGGCAATCAGAGAGTCTAAAGAACGTTGCTGTCTCACTCAGGTATCCGTTAGCTGAGATAGTTAATGTTGTTAGTGTGTAACCCTTTCACCCCCGCACCCTTCCCAACGAATTGCAAAAACTTAGCCCTTTGACTCCTCACCCTATCCACCGTCTTCCTGCGTTAGGTTTTTTGCTTTACTAACGTGGTTGACAATGCAGGATGCTGGTGGACAGGATGCGGTAGTCAAAAGGTTAAAACCCAACCTGACTGCGCAGAGCCTTATCAGGGCCATAACTGTCTCAAAACACACACCATATCTCGCTGACCCTGACAAAACAAATCCATAAACAAAACCAAAACCTTGGAATAGTTGAAATTAAATTCACATACCAAGGCATTTACGCACATAATAATAATAATGATAATAATAATAATGTTTATTTGTATAGCGCATATTCCATATAAAAACATGCTCACCAGCGCTTTACATTTCGCAAGAAAGGCAAAAGGTGATAAAAAATGTTAACAATTACATACACAATAAGATAACAACAAACATTAAAGCTATACAAGTAAGAAGACACATAAGAAACCACAGAATATTAAAATTTAAACACTGACTTATGTAATGAAGAAAGATTAACAGATTTTTCATATGAATAAAGAGGCATACTGTGTTTATATATTGCTGCGTGTGTGGCTTGCATACGTGTGTGTGTGTGTGTACGTGTGTTTGTGGTGGTGTGTGTGTGTGGTGCGTGTGGTGTGTTGTGTGTGTGTGTATGTAATGTGTGTGTGTTGTGTGTGTGTGTGTGTGTGTGTGTGTGTGTGTGTGTGTGTGTGTGTGTGAGTGTGTGTGCGTGTGCTATGTTTGCATGCGTGTGTGTAAGGATACGCCCTTTGAGTTGACAAATCCGCCAAATTTATCATAATTTTATAAACACAATTCAGTATACTGAAACATTCTGATTAAGTATGGGTTATAGAATCGGCAGGCCACATCACTTGGCTTTTATGTTGTAGCTGGCTGGTTCTTGACAAAGTCAGAGACTCAACATTGGATGTCTCAAGATCGAATCCAGCTCACAACACAACACACACACAACACCACACACACACACCACACACACACACACACACACACACACACCACACACGCACGCACACACACACACACACACACAACTTGACAAAGTCATAGACTCAAATGATGTCTCAAGATCGAATCCCAGCTCACAACACAAACACACTCACACACACACACACCACACACACACAAACACAACACCACACACACACAACACACACACACAACACCACACACAACACACACAACACACACCACACACACACACACACACACACACCACACCACACACAACACACACACACACACACACACCACACACACACCAACACACACTCACAACAACTTGGGCCATTTTTGGTGATAATATTTTGAGCGTTTCATTGGTCCTTCCCCATCACTTCCTGTTTCAAAAGCTTGCCTGCACAAAGGGTTTGTTCTGGCTTAAGGCGTCTGCCGGATAATTTCCAGCAGATTTGGTTGGCGCGCATATGGAATTGTCCGAGTTCGATGTATCCCGCCTGAACAACTTCCAAACTCCATTCAACAAGGAAGATGATAAGCAATCAACTTACAAACAGTTCTGAATGGAGAAGTTTATGACCGGAAAATCCCCAAAGGTGGAAACAGAAAAGGAAAAGTGACCTGAGATAAACCAACCAACCAACCAGCCAATCACCCAACCAACCAATTACCAACCAACCAGCCAACAACCAACCAATAAATCTGTCAAACAACTAGCCAACGAACGAAGAACGAACGGAACGAACCAACCAACCAACCAACCAACCAACCAACCAACCAAACCAACCAACCAACCAACCAACCAACCAACCAACCAACCAACCAACCAACCAACCACCAACCAACCAACCAATTAGCCAGCCAGCCAACCAACCAGCCAACCAACAACCAACCAACCAATCAACCAACCAAAACCAACCAAACCAACCAACCAATCAACCAATCAACCAATCAGCCAACCAACCAGTCAACCAACCAACCAGCCAACCAACCAACCAACCAACCAACCAACCAACCAACCAACAACCACAATCAACCAATCAACCAATCAACCAATCAACCAATCAACCACAACAACCAACCAACCATCCAGCTAACCAAAAAAAACCAACCACCCAAACAGCCAACTTACCAGCTAGCCAACCAACCAACCAACAACCAACCAACAACCAACCAACAACCAACCAACCAACCAACCAACCAACCAACCAACCAACTCGCACTTTGATCAGTAGCATACAGGTAGGAGCCAAGTATCGCTACAGAGTTAATTTTTTCTTCTTCTAAATATCATATTTGGCAGTTTCGCTTACGCTCACCATTACTTTTTCTCTGTGTCCCATTGTCTACGCCACTCTAATAGCTTCAGAAGCTGGGAAATTGTTTTTCATGGATACAATACTATTTACAAGAGTAACAGTACTGAATTTGTTTAAATATCTGTTCAAAACATAAAGGCGTTAAAATCGGACGAAACGAAGAAGAATCGAAGGTAATAATGTCATGGCCTGGAAATTCGCTGAGGTGCCGATCTTTATATACTATCGATATCTATGTTGACAGCTTCAGCAGACGGTACATGATAAGACCATTTTATGGTTCACACTTTCTGGTCTCGTCGATTGGGTCATCTCTCTCTCTCTCTCTCTCTTTGTGTCTCTGTCTGTCTGTCTCTGTCTCTGTCTCTTTCTCCCTCTCCCCACCTCTGTCTGTCTGTCTGTCTCTCTCTCTCTCTCTCTCTCTCTCTCACACACACACACACACACACACACACACACACACACACACACACACACACACACACACACACACACACACACACAACCGCGAACACACACATATACAGAGAGAGAGAGAGAGAGAGAGAGAGAGAGAGAGAGAGAAGAGAGAGAGAGAAAGAGAGAGAGACGCACACACACACGCACACACACACACGCACACAAACACGCACACAGACACACACGTACACAAACACACACACACACATACACACACACACTTTTCTCTCGTCAACCTGAAACAATGCCCTCCACCCCACCCCAATGCTTTCAAGGACGATCGGAAAAAAATCTGAGACACCAACTGGAAAGACTTTGTGACAAACAATTATTAAGTAAGGTCAGGAAGCAAACAGGACCCAGTTACCAACACCATCGGCAATCATCGACTAAGTTGGCTGGGTCATACCACTGAACTGCCTTCTTCCGGACCTGCCAACCATGTCCTGAACTGGAAGCCTATGAGGACAGCGACTGAGAGAATGACCTAAACGAACTGGTGCCAGATGGTAGACAGAGACCTACAACTTGTGGATAGACGATGGAGTGAGACTCTCTGCCGATCGAACTTGTTGCTGCTTCATGTGTCACACGACGCAGGACCGTCTGAGTAAGTAAGATCGAAAAAGGAGAAATATCTAGGACAAAATCTTATAATACCAGCATCATATTCGCAAAGTTAATGTTCTTTTCTACTACAACGTCTGTTCCATCCTCTGACCGTCAGTAAGTGTCGCATGTCAGACAGAAAATGTCGCGTGTCCAGCAGGATGTGTCACATGTCAGACAGGAAGTGTCCCGTGTCCGACAGGAACTGTCATATGTCAAACAGAAAGTGTCACATGTTAAACAGGAAGAGTCGCGTCAGACAGGAAGTGTCGCGTGCCAGACCGGATGTGTCGCGTGTCAGACAGAAAGTGTCGCGTGTCAGACAGGAAGAGCCGTGTGTCAGACAGAAGTGGCGCTTGTCAGACAGGGAGTCACGCGTCAGACAGGAAGTGTCACATGTCAGACAGGAAGTGTCACGTGTCAGACAGGAAGTGTCATGTCAGACAGGGAGTGTCGCGTGTCAGGCAGGAAGTGTCGCGTGTCAGAATATGTCCAGTGTCAGACAGGAAGTATCGTGCATCAGACAGGAAGTGTCGCATCTCCGACAGGAAATGTCGCGTGTCAGACAGGAAGTGTCCCGTGACAGACAGGAAGTGTCGCGTGTCCGACAATGTTCTTCTCTACTACAATGTCTGTTCCATCCACTGACTGTCGGTAAGTGTCGTATGTCAGACAGGAAGTGTCGCATGTCAGACAGGAAGTGTCACGTGTCCGACAGGAAGTGGCGCATGCCACACAGGAAATAAAAGAGATAGAACGTGATGGATGACAAAGTTGGAAAAGCAAGACTGTTGAGCATGCTGGAGGAATCGGAAGACAATATCGTGAGATCAGTTCATCCAAAGCTGAGAACTGGCAGAAAGTGGAAAGTCCAAGAGGCTGTAAACAATGCCAAGAGAAACCTCAGCATCAAAGAAATAATTGGACACACGCAAACCAACAGACAGGAACTGGGAGCAACAAAAATGCAGTGGTGGTCCAAAGCCAAAGGGAAGGAAAAAAGAGACATGATCATACAGGAGTTGAAGGAAGAAGAAGATGTCAAAAGAGTGCAGAAGGCAGTCCAGCAAGGTCAACAGGGGCAATGGACAACATGGGACAGTGCACTCCAAAGAAGTCTCAGCTGGAACGATATGTGGCACATGGCTCCTCTAAGGATAAGCTTCCTCCTCAGATCTGTATATGACCTGCTCCCCTCGAATGCAAACTTAGTGAAATGGGGGAAAGCAGACGACCCAGCATGTCCGCTCTGTCAGAAGAAACAAACAGTGGAACATGTCCTAAGCTCTTGCAAAGTAGCGCTAGCCCAAGGAAGGTATACATGGAGGCACAACCAAGTTCTGAAAGTGATCACAGATGTGGTTAGCGAAAAAACCATGACCCCAAACGCACCAATTGCTATGACAACGTTCTACAAAGCAGGAGGGAAACAGGTCTGGCCCGAAAGTGCTATGACAACCAGCACATTGCCAAAGGGTCTTCTGGATGGAGCAGTCGACTGGGAGTGTACAGCAGACCTCCCAGAGTGGAGAAATTACCCAGATGTCATCAGCAAGACAGGCATGAGACCAGACATCGCTCTCCACTCTGACTCCTCGAAACAAGTGATTCTGATAGAACTCACTGTGCCATACGAAAGCAGAATGGAAGAAGCACATATCTACAAGACCGAAAAATACGCCGGTCTTGCCAGCACCCTGAAGAAAGCAGGTCTGCGGGTCAAAATCTTCGCCATAGAGGTCGGGGCAAGAGGGTTTGTGGGCACCTCCGCTTATGATCTCATGAAACAACTCGCCATTTCTGGGAAGAAGAGGACTAGAGCCCTTAAAGCGATGGCAGAGGCAGCAGAAAGGAGCTCAAGCTGGATCTGGGCAAGGAGGAACGAAAAAAAGTGAACTTCATAAGGATTAAATTCCCTACAGATGATGTGTGCCCCGTTAGCACATTGGTAAAACCGCGTACCGCAGTTCTGAAGCGCAGAATCGCCCAGGTTCGATACCCGGCGTGGGAAAAAAAAAAAAATAGACAACAGCAGAAGGGCATCCAGGAGTCATGACCTGGATGTGGCCCGGCCCCCCGAGAGTGTAAGGAATTCAGGGCCGAAACACTTGTCTAAAGGGGGTTACTTCTCTGAAGACCTTCTGTTGTCTAGCTCTCCCTAGAGTTTCTTTCTACCTATCTGTTCCATCCACTGACTGTTGGTAAGTGTCGTATGTCAGACAGGAAGTGTCGCATGTCAGACAGGAAGTGTCACGTGTCCGACAGGAAGTGGCGCGTGCCACACAGGAAATAAAAGAGATAGAACGTGATGGATGACTCAGTGCTTGACCACAGGTCGTCAGTTACATGGTTCTGGTCTGGGACTGGAGAGAAACATTGACACAACCCTCATCACCCGTCATGGTTGAGAAATCAATAGTCGTTTTGTGTCGACTGTGGTCTTGGGTTGGACCAAACACTGACAAATCGGCCATCATAATATGGTTCCAAATATGGTAACCAAGGATTGTTTAAACAGTCTTGTGGAGTATGGTCGACTCAGCAGTGACAGAATTTTGTGTTTGAACTGTCAAAACGGATGGAGGTAGTTGATAAGAAAAATAAATCATTGATATTAAAGTTCGCCATTATTTGGTTTTGTTCCACCTTGCTGAGTCTCTTTCCACATCACCCCCCTCCCCACTTCATTCTTCTCTCTATTGGAAACGTTGGTATACATATGAGATTCCATCAGCCCATCAACCAAATCCAAACACAAATAAACAAAACTCAAAGACTGACGAACCAAACAAATCAAAGACTAATAATAATAATAATAATGATAATAATAATGATAATAATAATATGACAACAATAATGATAGTAATAATGGTAATAATACTTATACCAATATCAATAACAATGAAAATAACAATAACAACAATAACAACAACAACAACAACAATAATAATAATAATGATAATAATAACAATAATAATGATAATAATAACAACAACAACAATAATAATAATAATAATGATAATAGTAATAATAATAACAAGAATTATGATAATAATAACAATATTCATAATATTAATATAATATTAATGATGAAAACAACAACAATAATAACCAACGAATACGTCAATCAGCTGGATTAACAAGAAAGAAAAACCAGGAAAAACTACAATATCTATCAAGCACTAAACCAAGCAAAGGACAAGCCTGTCAGCCTTAAACGAGCCACCCAACCAGTTAACCAGCCAACAAGTTAATCAACCAACGAAAATCAACCAATCAACCAAGCAGCCTTTCAAATAGTGAGCTAACAACAAATACATACAAACAAAATACATCATGCAATCATAAAACAAATCAAGTTGATAAATAAATAAATAAATAAATAAATAAATAGATAAATAAATAAATAAACAAACAAATAAATAAATAAATAAATAAATAAATAAATAAATAAATAAAACCAAACCAGCTTACTGACCACGAAATACAAATCAAACAAACAAACAAAAAAGCATGAACAGGAAACAAACAATCAACCAAACACGAATTTTTCGACAAAGTCAATTTGGCTAGAATTTTATGGGAACGGAAGAAAAAGATAATCAAACATAATAAAATCGGCAAATCATTCTAACGATCTCCCATAAATAATCAAATCATTTTAACAATCTCCCTTTTAAACAAAAGAAACAAAGCCAGATCTTGTACTTCTCATAGTCACTCTGACATGGAACAAGCATTAAGATAAAATAAAGCAACTGGAAACTAGGACAGTGCTAAACTGTCACACAACAGTGGAAACAGAATGTAAAAATTGTCAAAATTTCCCGAGAAAGCGTTTTTCACACACCTTCCTCAAAAGGTGTTGATTTTAGACACTTTCTTTGATCTGTGTGACCCATGATCTTGGGGCCATGATGCCCAAACGTATGCTATCACGACTCTTAAACGATCTACATACACCTTTGACCCAGTTTTTACTTAAGATCCATACAGAAAGAGCTGAGAAAACTTTGTTTACACACTTTTCACACACACACACACACACACACACACACACACACACACACACACACACACACACACACACACACACACACACACACACACACACACACACACACACACACACACACACACACACACGCATACACACACATATGCACACACACACAAAACAAAAAACACATGCCCAAGGTCTTTTTTGATCGACCTTGAAAACATAGGGTGGGAGGCATTACTTCATATCGATGGGGAGAGAGAGGTGTGTGTGTGTGTGTGTGTGTGTGTTGTGTGTGTGTGTGTGTGTGTGTGTGTGTGTGTGTGTGTGTGTGTGTGTGCCATGTTCACAAGAATTCCCTGGCTGGTTTTTCATGGAGCTCTCTCCAATCAATACGAAACAGGTTTTTTTTTTTTTTTCTGTTAGGATCATCACACCCAGGGAGGTTACCTTTGTGCTCACCTTTTGTTTCACCCCATTTTCTACGCCACCTTAATACCCACAGAAGCTGGTACAGCTTTTTCAATGCGACGATAATGATGTCGATGAGGACGGTAATCATGATGCTATGAAGTTCCATCTGGGATTGAGACTGTGTGACAGGGCTATACTCAACGCTTACTATCGTAATCCTGATGTCAAAATATGAAATAGTTTTTTATTATTACAGGGAGACACAGAAGTGTTTGTTACTCCCGCAGAAAAGCTCCTGTAAATCAATTAACTGTGGCAATTTCCAAAAATCAAGGTAGAGAAGAAAAAAAAAAAAATGCTGTCGCCAGCTGTAACTAAGACTAAAAGCAAAGTGCTGCTGTATGTGCGCAGTTCCTGCAATTCCATCGCGTCCCTGACTTAGTGTGTGTGTGTGTGTGTGTGTGTGTGTGTGTGTGTGTGTGTGTGTGTGTGTGTGTGTGTGTGCAGGATCGTTGTGGAAGTCAGCCTGTCAGGGAATGGAGCCAGAGAGAGTGCATGGTTATATTCACTGCTATCACGAGCGCGTGTGGCTTGACAGCATCATTTTCATGATAACGGTTTCATCTGTATCTCTGTCTCTCTCTTATATCTCTCTGTGAGGTTGACTGTGTGTGTGTGTTGTGTGTGTGTGTGTAGGATTGGCGAGAATCCCTTCATTCACTGCTTCGTTGGCTGTAGAGTGGTGCGTTATGTGCTGGGGGGGTATATCAGGTTTAATTATAAGGTAAGTGGTTTGATTGTTTCCTTTTCTTTGTTTGTTTGTGTGTTGCTTATTTTTGATGCTATGTCGTTTTGTTTTCTTTGCTCTCAGTTTGTTTTCAGAAGAATGTATGCGTCATGACTGACTGCTTGGTTAGTTTTCTTTTGTTATGTAAATGTGTGTTTCGTTAAAGGTAAGTAATTTTTTTAAATTTTTGAAACTTTTTTGAAATGTGTGTGTGTGTGTGCTCGCGCGCGTGTGTGTGTATATATATGTGCTTGCGCGTGCGTGCATATGTGTGTGTGTGTGCTTGCGCGTGTGTATTCGTGTTGTGTGTGTGTGTGCGTGCGTCGTGTGTACGTGCGTGTGTAGGTGTGTGTGTGTATGTGTGCGTGTGTGTGTGCGTGTGTGTGTAGAACGTGTGCATGTGCGCATGTGTATGTATATTATGATTGTATGTGCGTGCATACGAGCATGCGCGCGCACGCACGTGTGTGTTGTGTGTGTGTGTGTGTGTGTGTGTGTGTGTTGTGTGTGTGCGTTTGTGTTTGTGCACGCCTGTGTGTCTGTATATGATCATGTCGGTAAAGCTTAAAAGCATTTTTCAGAACTGACTATGTTTCTGCATGTATTTTTTTTCACACTGAATTTGAATAGAAAGTCTCCCCTCCTTACGGATGTGTTAATACTGAACTAGACATATTTTTTCTTCTTTTTTTTTTTTAAAATTTTGGTATATTAATCAATTTGCAATATGTAGTTAGTTGTTTTGTAGTTATTAGTTATATTTCTTTTCTTGTCAAGATGGATTTATCATGTTTAAGTTTGGCTACTCTTCCCCAGAAGATCCCTTTGCCATAGTGATCTGTCATCATTTTGTATTTTTTGAAAATTTTCAAAAATCTCCCAAATAAATGGATAGGCATTCCAAATTCATTTAGAACAAATCCGAATCGTGTTAAAAATAGTTCAAAAAAATTCATATATGTATGTATATGTGTATGGGATTGTTTGTATATATGTATGTATGTATGTATGTATGTATGTATGTATGTAATTAATGTATGTAATGTATGTATGTATGCATGCATGTATGTGTGTATGTACGTATGTATGCAAGCATGTATTATGTATAATGTATGATGTATGAATATGTTTATGTATGTGTGTATGTATAAATGAATGTATGTATGTATGTATGTATAATATATGTATGCTTTTATGTGTATATGCCTAGAATGTATGTATGTATTTATGTATGTATGTATGTATGGATGTATGGATGTATGGATGGATGTATGTATGCGATCATGTATGTATGTATGCATGTATGTATTATTGTATGTATGCATGTATGCATGTATGTATATGTGCATGCATGTATGTATGTATGTACGTACGTACGTACGTACGTATCGTATGTATACGTACGTTTGTACGTATGTATGTATGTAAGTATGTTTTTAGTATGTATGTATGTATGTACGTATGTAAGATGGAGTATGTATGTATGCATGCACGTATGTATGCATGCATGTATGCATATATGCATGCATGTATGTATGCATGTATGTGTGTATGTATATATGTATGTATGTATGTATATGTTGTATGTATGTTTGTATGTATGCATGCATGTATGTATGTACGTATATATATATGTGTGTGTATGTATGTATGTATTATGTATATATGTGTGTATGCAAGTATGGATCGCTGGTGGATGGATGGATGAACTGATGAATGGGTGGATGGTTTACAAATGTGCTCGTTAAGTCATACTTTAGTTATTTGTTTATTTACGTTGATCGATTCCTGATTTGTTTGCTTGGTTTTTTTGACCCAGTATATAAAGGGTTTTTCCATATACATATTCCTGCTCTTTGTCAACACATATCTACTAAATTCAGACAACATATTCCACAGGCTAAGACGATTTATCCATTTGGTTTTCAAAGACATTGAATGGCAAACTTGGTCACAACAAGAGAAATAACTGTTTAGTTGCCTCGTACTGATACCTGTTTTCCTTTTGTGTCATTTTTTTCTAATAGAACAAAAGGAGAATTTGTTGCTTTCTTCATGTTTGTCTGTTTACATGTATTACGTTTGTTTGTTTACATGTATTCTACAATTTTACTCACTTGCTTGTTTCTTTGTTTATAAATTTGTTTCTGATGATTTGATTCTTGTTTGTTTGCTTTTGAGGATTTGTGCATTTGAGGTCATCGGTTTTCTTCTTCTTCTTCTTCTTCTTCTTCTTCTTCTTCTTCTTCTTCTCTTCTTCTTCTTCTTCTTCTTCTTCTTCTTCTTCTTCTTCTTCTTCTTCTTCTTCTTCTTCTTCTTCTTCTTCTTCTTCTTCTTCCTTCTTCTTCTTCTTCTTCTTCTTCCCTTCTTCTTCTTCTCTTCTTCTTCTTCTTCTTCTTCTTCTTCTTCTTCTTCTTCTTCTTCTTCTTCTCTTCTTCTTCTTCTTTCTTCTTCTTCTTCTTCTTCTTCTTCTTTCTTCTTCTTCTTCTTCTTCTTCTTCTTCTTTCTTCTTCTTCTTCTTCTTCTTTCTTCTTCTTCTTTCTTCTTCTTTCTTCTTCTTCTTCTTCTTCTTCTCTTCTTCTTCTTCTTCTTCTTCTTCTTCTTCTTCTTCTTCTTCTTGCTTTTCTTCTTCTTCTTCTTCTTCTCTTCTTCGTCTTCTTCTTCTTCTTCTTCTTCTTCTCTTCTTCTTCTTCTTCTTCTTCTTCTTCTTCTTCTTCTTCCTTCTTCTTCTTCTTCTTCTTCTTCTTCTCTTCTTCTTCTTCTTTCTTCTTCTTTCTTCTTCTCTTCTTCTTCTTCTTCTCTTCTTCTTCTTCTTTTCTTCTTCCTTCTTCTTCTTCTTCTTCTTCTTCTTCTTCTCATTCTTCTCTTCTTTCGTTCTTCTTCTTTCTTCTCTTCTTCTTCTTCTCTTCTTCTTCTTCGTCTTCTTTTCTTCTTCTTCTCTTCTTCTTCTTCTTCCTTCTTCTTCCTTTCCTTCCTTCTTCTTCTTCTTTTTCTTTCTTCTTCTTCTTCTTCTTCTTCTTCTTCTCTCTTCTTCTTCTTCTCTCGCTTCTTCTTCTTCTTCGTTCTTTCTTCTTTCTTCTTCTTCTTCATTCTTCTTCTTCTCTCTTCTCTTCTTCTTTTCTTTCTTCTTCTTCTTTCTTTCTTCTTCTTTTTCTTTTTTCTTTCTTCTTCTTCTTCTTCTTTTCTTCTTCTCTTCTTCCTTCTTCTTCTTCTTCTTCTTTCTTCTTCTTCTTCTTCTTTTCTTCTTCTTTTCTTTTCTTCTTCTTCTTCTTCTTTTCTTCTTTTCTTCTTCTTCTTCTTCTTCTTTCTTTTCTCTTCTTCTTTTCTTCTTCTTTCTTTTCTCTTCTTCTTTTCTTCTTCCTTTCTCTTCTTCTTTCTTCTTCTTTTCTTCTTCTTCTTTTTCTCTTTTTTTTTTCTTTTCTTCTTTTTCTTTTTCTTCTTTTCTTTTTTTCTTTCTTCTTCTTCTTTTCCTTTCTTCTTCTCTTCTTTTTTCTTTTCTTTTCTTCTTCTTTCTTCCTTTTTTCTTCTTTTCTTCTTCTTTCTTCTTTTTTCCTTCTTCTCTCTTCTTCTTCTTCTTTTCTTCTTCTTTCTTTCTTCGCATTTCTTCTTCTTCTTCTTTCTTCTCTTCTTCTTCTTCTTCTTTCTTGCTTTTTCTTCTTCTTCCTTCTTCTTCTTCTTCTTCTTTTCTTCTTTCTTCTTCTTTTTTCTTTTCTTCTTCTCCTTCTTCTTTTCTTCTTCTTTTCTTCTTTTCTTCTTCTTCTTCTTCTTCTTCTTCTTTCTTCTTTTCTTTTCTTTCTTCTTCTTCTTCTTCTTTTGCTTCTTCTCTTCTTCTTCTTCTTCTTTCTTCTTCTTTCTTCTTCTTCTTCTTCTTCTTTCTTCTTCTTCTTCTTTTCTTTCTTCTTTTCTTCTTCTCTTCTTCTTCTTCTTTCTTCTTCTTCTTTTTCTTCTTCTTCTTCTTCTTCTTCTTCTTCTTCTTCTTCTTCTTCTTCTTCTTCGCATTCTTCTTCTTCTTCTTCTTCTTCTTCTTCTTCTTCTTCTTCTTCTTCTTCTCTTCTTCTTTCTTCTTCGCATTCTTCCTTCTTCTTCTTCGCATTCTTCTTCTTCTTCTTTTCTTCTTCTTCGCTTCTTCTTCTTCTTCTTCGCATTCTTCTTCTTCTTCGCATTCTTTCTTCTCTTCTTCTTCGCATTCTTCTTCTTCTTCTTCTTCTTCTTCTTCTTCTTCTTCCTTCTTCTTTTCGCATTTCTTCTTCGCATTCTCCTTCTTCTTCTTTCCTTCGCTTCTTCTCGCATTCTTCTTCGCATTCTTCTTCGCATTCTTCTTCTTCGCTTCTTCTTCTCTTCTTGCATTCTTCTTCTTCTTTCTTCTTCTTCTTCTTCGCATTCTTCTTCTTCTTCTTCTTCTTTTCTTCTTCTTCTTCTTCTTCTTCTTCTCATTCTTCTTCTCTTCATTCTCTTCTTCTTCTTCCCATTCTTCTTTTCTTCTTCTTCTTCTTCTTCGCTTCTTCTTCCCTTCTTCTTCTTCTTCTTCTCTTCTTCTTCTTCTTCTTCTTCTTCTTCTTCTTCTTCTTCTTCTCTTCTTCTTCTTCTTCTTCTTCTTCTTCTTCCTTCTTCTTCCTTCTTCTTCTCTTCTCGCATTCTTCCTTCTTCTTCTTTCTTCCTTCCTTCTTCTTCTTCTTCTTCTGCATTCTTCTTCGCATTCTTCTTCTTCTTCTTCTTCTCTCTTCTTCTTCTCTTCTTCTTTCTTCTTCTTCCTTCTTCTTCTTCTTCTCTTTCTTCTCTTCTTCTTCTTCTTCTTCTTCTCTTCTTCTTCTTCTTCGTTCTTCTTCTTCGCATTCTTCTTCTTCGCATTCTTCTTCTTCTTCTTCTTCTTCTTCTTCTTCTTCTTCTTCTTCTTCTCTTCTTCTTCTTCTTCTTCTTCTTCTTCTTCTTCTTCTCTTCTTCTTCTTCTTCTTCTTCTTCTTCTTCTTCTCTTCTTCTTCTTCTTCTTCTTCTTCGCTTCTTCTTCTTCTTCTTCTTCTTCTTCTTCTTCTTCTTCTTCTTCTTCTTCCTTCTTCTTCTTCTTCTTCTTCTTCTTTCTTCTTCTTCTTCTTCTTCTTCTTCTTCTTCTTCTTCTTCTCTTCTTCTTCGCTCTCTTCTTCGCATTCTTCTTCGCCATTCTTCTTCCTTCTTCTTCCCATTCTTCTTCTTCTTCTTCTTCGCATCCCTCTTCTTTCTTCGCATTCTTCTTCTTCTTCTTCTTCCATTCTTCTTCGCATTCTTCTTCTTCTTCTTCTTCTTCGCATTCTTCTTCTTCTTCTTTCGCATTCTTCTTCTTCTTCGCATTCTTCTTCTTCTTCGCATTCTTCTTCTTCTTCCATTCTTCTTCTTCGCATTCTTCTTCTTCTTCTACTTCTTCTTCTTCTTCTTCGCATTCTTCTTCTTAGCATTCTTTCGCATTCTTCTTCCTCGCATTCTTCTTCTTCGCATTCTTCTTCTTCTTCTTCGCATTCTTCTTCTTCTTCGCATTCTTCTTCTTCTTCTTCGCATTCTTCTTCTTCGCATTCTTCTTCTTCTTCTTCGCATTCTTCTTCTTCGCATTCTTCTTCGCATTCTTCTTCTTCTTCGCATTCTTCTTCGCATTCTTCTTCGCATTCTTCGCATTCTTCTTTCGCTGGATAACGTCTATACCAGTTCTGTGCCATTCTGTTAGTGGAAACATCTGTATACACGATGAATTTGTGTTAAGTCAACGTTTGTCAGTGATCGATTTTATTTTTTCAGTGAGCTTCTTTCGTGAGAAATCGATGGGTTTTTTTTAATTAAGAGGGATTTATCACATTTGGACAATTACAAGTGCGCCCCACTCTAATCTGTCAGAAACTGTATAGTAGACTCCTTAAGCAAGCACAAAACCATTATGCACTGGTAAGGTTTTGAAATGGTGATGTTGTGAGGCAGGGGGAAGTCAGAGGGTCTGGGGGAATAGGATCTACAAATCACTAAGCTGACACCACTAGAATGATTTCAGTCAAGAAAAGAAATATATTCAGCCACAGTTTCTTGACAAAAATCAATGTTTCTTGCCTCTTCTTTCGTTTCTTTCTTCGTTTTTTTCTCTGTTCTCTCTCTCTGTCTCTCTCTGTCTCTCTCTCTGTATCTCTCTCTGTATCTCTCTCTGTCTCTCTTTCTTTCTTTTTTTTTCTCTCCCATGATTATATCATGATCATCATCGTCATCATCTTCTTGTTGTTGTTGTTCTTCTTTTTCTTCTTCTTTTCTTGTTCTTATTCTTCTTCCACTTCTTTATTTCTTTTTCTTTTTCTTCTGGTTCTTGTTCTTGTTGTTGTTGTTCTTCTTCTCATTCTTTGTCTTCTTTTTTCCTTAACATTTTAAACTTTCCATGCAACTAGCGACTCAAATTATCACTGCTAATGACTGAACAGGTTAACTTATGTCACTATGTGATCATTTCACTTGCACATATATGTCATCATCAGGTGCCCTGCCGCTTGGCGTTGGCGATCATGGACTTCCATCTGTCTCTATCTCTCGTTGCCCCTATCATCTCCCCCACCCTCCTCGTCCCCAGCCACTCTGCAAGTCCGTCCAGCATTTTCTCCCTGGGTCTACCTGGTGCTCTCTTTCCCTCCAGCTTTCCCGTTGTGACCAAGGTGCTCCAAATCCCCCTTCCTCATAAAATGGCCTATAAATGTTGCCTGTCTTTTCCTAATCTTCCTTATGAATGATCTACTTGTGTCTGCCTCCATCAAGACCGTCTCGTTTGTTTTCTTTGCTGCCCATGGAACTATATATGTATAACCTCATAATGTTTCATATTTATGTGTCTGGCTAGCCTTTGGAAAGGTATCACAGAACCTTTCAGAACTAGTTTTTCAGAGTGATATCGCATGCAGCCTTATTAACTTTGAAACGAATAGACCTCACGGAACAAGCTTAGGGTGAAATCAATTCCAGAGACAGCCCAGAGCACGTACGACTCGAGAGAGACACAACGCAGTAAATGTAAATGCAAGCACCAAGACACTAAATAGCTGTTGCGTGTTTGTGAACAAGCCCCCAGGACCAATTTTAAAACACATTGGAGACTAGCCGTCCGGCAGTATTTTTGTGTGTGTGCGTGTGATTGTGGTTGCTTAGAGCAAACTGGTGCGGGTGTCTTTCTTTAGTTTCGTTGTTTGTTGTTTGTTGTTCTTGTTCTTGTTCTTTGTTGGTCCATTTGATTGTTTTCAGAAAGTATGAGGAGGGTGCTATGAGAGGCTGGGGACCGTTGTTCCGATCGACTGAAATGGTATTTTTTGAGGTTGTTTGTGTGTTGTGTGATGTGTGTGTGTACACGCACACACACACACACACACAGACGCACACACACACAAACACACACGCCCACGCGCGCGCGCTCACACACACACACAGACTAGCACAACACACACACACTCTCTCTCTTCACACAGACACACAGACACACACACAGACACACACACACACACAACACACACACAACACACACACACACACACACCACACACACACACACACACACACACACACACATATGTACATATACATATCGCACACAGAGACTCTGTTTGTCTGACTGTCTCTGTCTCTTGTCTCTTGTCTCGTCTCTCTGTCTGGCTCTGGCTCTATCTATCTTCCTCTGTCTATGTCTCTCTCTGTTTGTGTCTTTTGTCTCTGTCTCTGTCTTGTTCTTGGTCTAAGTCTCTGTCTCTGTCTTTCTGTTTCTTTGTCTCTGTCTCAGTCTCTTTCTGAGTGTCTCTCTCTCTCAGTTTGGTCTCCCTCCCTCCCTCTGTCTCTCTCTGTCTGTCAGTCCGTCTGTCTCTCTGTCTCTCTGTCTGTCTCTCTTTCTGTTTGTCTCTCACTCACTCCATCCCTCCCTCCCTCCCCCTCTCGTTGTCTCTCTCTCTCTTTCTTTCTTTCTCATGAATTATAAACGCAGCATAACCACTATGGGCCCTCAATCACCGGAGTACACCGCTACTTTCCTCAATGAAGATGGATGGGACTCAATCAGTATTTGGCCACAAAGGAACACACAGCAATAAACACACACACGGCCCTTTCCTGGCAGTCACTCTGAACTCTGCTGCTCTGTGCTCTGATCGACAAGATCTCAGGCTTCCCCAGTTCAGTCCCCAACCCGCAAGGTGAAGAAGTTGTTGGCTTGTTCGCTTCTCGTCTTAATAAATGCTCCAATCTCCAATCATTCTGTTGATGATGTCAATGTGTCATAAGTCCCATTTCCCTTCCCTATTTCGTTAGTAAAGAGAGAGAGAGAGAGAGAGAGAGAGAGGGAGAGAGGGAGGGAGGATGGAGAGAGAGAAGGAGGGAGGGGAGGGAGAGAGAGGAGAGAGGGAGGGATGGAGAGAGAGAGAAGAGGGAGGGGAGGGAGAGAGAGGAGAGAGAGAGAGAGAGAGAAAGAAAGAAATAGAAAAAGAGAGAGACAGATAAACAAACAGAGATGGAGGGAGAGGGAGAGAGAGAGAAAGAGAGAGAGGGAGAGAGAAAAAGGGAGAAAGACAGAGGAGAGAGAGAGAGAGAGAGAGAGAGAGAGAGCAGACACATAGAAAGAGAGGGAGTGAGGGGGAGAGGGAAAGAGATAGAGAGAGAGAGAGAGGGGGGGTAGGGAGGTAGAAAAAGCGAGAGAAAGACAGACAGATAGACAAACAGACAGACAGACAAACAAACAGACAGATAGACCGAGACATTGATAAGACAAGACACAAACTGACAGAGACAGACAAACTGACAGAGACAGACAAACTGACAGAGACAGACAAACTGACAGAGACAGACAGAAGCATAGATTAATAGGAAGGAGAGAGATCGCAGTGCCTACATACTCTCCAGTTGTGTATACTTCAAACATTTTGGAAAGAAAAAAACAAACAAAACAAACAAACAGAAAAAACAAACAAACGAAAAGGATACAAGGTACTGACACTTTTCCCTTTTTTTCCCCCTTTAAAGCTTCTTTTCATAGTCGCATTGATGGGACTTCACAATAGAAACGAACTAACATTCTGTTGTTGTTGTTTTTTATATAGATCAGTCTACCATTGTATGTTGTTGGAATAGACAGCACTTCGTCTACAGACGTAGATACTTGTACTGTGCATGCCGGTTTCAAATAATATCATGTCAGACCAGACTGTGCATATTTCAAATGTGGATTGATAATGGGATCTTCTTCTTTTGTTGTTCTTGTTCTTGTTCTTCTTGCTCTGGTTCTTGTTCTTGTTCTTGTTCGTCTTCTTCTTCTTCTTCTCCTTCTTTTTCTTCTTCTTTTTCTCCTTCTTTTTCTTCTTCTTTTTCTTCTTCTTAGTTTACTTCCTCTTCTTCTTCTTCTTCTCCTCCTCCACCTCCTCTTCCTCCTTCTTCTTGTCCTCCTCTTCCTTCTTTCTTGTTGTTGTTGTTGTTGTTGTTGTTATTGTTGTTGTTGTTCTTCTTCTTCGTCTTCTTCTTCTTGTTCTTGTTTTTCTTGCTCTTCTTGTTCTTGTTCTTCTTGTTCTTCTTATTCTTGTTGTTGTTGTTGTTGTTATTCTTCTTCTTCGTCTTCTTCTTCTTGTTCTTGTTTTTCTTGCTCTTCTTGTTCTTGTTCTTCTTCTTGTTCTCCTCCTCCTACTCCTCCTTCTTCTCCTCCTCCTCTTCCTCCTCCTCCGCCTTCTTCTTCTTCGTTTTTTTTTTGTTCTTGTTCTTCTTGTTCTTGTTCTTCTCCATGTTCTTGTTCTTCTTCTTTTTCTTCTTCTTCTTCTGCAGGAGTTTCCACGTGGTCCTAGACTTCCAGAGTATTCTGTGGTATCTTCCTCTTTTACTCTTGCCTGCTCAGTGTCTTAACCTAGACAGTCTTGTTATCTTTTCTTTGGTCTTCCTCTCGTTTCTTGGCTTCCAACTGTCATTTCCCTTACTCTTTTCCCCACTTTATCTTTCTCTTTGGCTTTCCTCACTTTCTGCTTCCAACTGTCATTTCCCTTACTCTTTTCCCCACTTTATCTTTCTCTTTGGCCTACCTCATCTTCTGCTTCCAACTTCATTTTCCTCGCTCGTTTTACTCACTTTCTCTTTCTCCTTGTCCTATCTCACTGTCTGCTTCTAGCTGTCATTTTCCTGACTCTTTTTTCCACTTTATTTTTCTCTTTGGCCTTACTCATCTTCTGCTTCCAACGGCCATTTTCCTTATTTTGTCCCCGCCCCTTTCTCTTTCTCCTTGTCCTACCTCACTGTCTGCTTCTAGCTGTCATTTGCCTCACTCTTTTCCCTCCACTTTCTCTTTCTCGATGGCTTTCCTCGCCTTCTGCTTCCAACTTCATTTTCCTCGCTCGTTTTACTCATTTTCTCTTTCTCCTTGTCCTATCTCACTGTCTGCTTCTAGCTGTCATTTTCCTGACTCTTTTTCCCACTTTATTTTTCTCTTTGGCCTCACTCATCTTCTGCTTCCAACTGTCATTTTCCTTACTCTTTTCCCTCACTTTCTCTTTCTCTTTGGCCTTCTTCACTTTCTGCTTCCAACTGTCATTTTCCTTACTCTTTTCCCCCACTTTACTTTCTCTTTGGCTTTTCTCATTTTCTGCTTCCAACTGTCATTTTCCTTACTCTTTTCCCTCACTTTATCATTCTCTTTGGCCTTCTTCACTTTCTGCATCCAACTGTCATTTTCCTTATTTTGTTCCCACCCCCCCTTTTTTTTTTCTCTTCTCTTTTTCCTTGTCCTACCTCACTGTCTGCTTCTAGCTGTCATTTGCCTCACTCTTTCCTCTCCACTTTCTCTTTCTCGATGGCTTTCCTCGCCTTCTGCTTCCAACTTCATTTTCCTCGCTCGTTTTACTCACTTTCTCTTTCTCCTTGTCCTATCTCACTGTCTGCTTTTAGCTGTCATTTTCCTGACTCTTTTTCCCACTTTATTTTTCTCTTTGGCCTTCCTCATCTTCTGCTTCCAACGGTCATTTTCCTTACTCTTTTCTCCCACTAGTTGTCCTCTTTCCGCAAGATTGTCCATGCTGTCTCAAGTCTCGCCTCCCTCACCTGGCCACATAACCCAAGTTATCTCTGGTTTCTTCCCTATTTCTACCTGGTGGACGCGTATCTTCTCTTGTTTCCCCCAAGGTGAACCGATGCATTTTCATCTCTGCAGGTTCCATCTTTCTTCTTTCCTGCCTTCTTTCTTCTGTTACAGCCTCCATTCTCTGTGTAATATCGCTGGCCTCGCCCTGGTTTTCCATAGATTGTTCTTTATTATTAACACAGAGCGCACCTGTCATTTTCCATACCCACACGCAAGAATAGTTATATCACAGTATATACTGGAAAAATATACACCGAAAGTAGTACGCTACCTAGAACTTTTTTTTTTTTTTTCCTTTTTCTTCTTTCTAAATTTCAAAGATTCGTTTTTGACAAAAAATGCAAGGAAAAAGAAAAAAGAGCAAGAAAGGAAAAAAAAAAAAAAAAAAAAAAAAGAGAGAGAGAGAGAGAGAGAGAGAGAGAGAGAGAGAGAGAGAGAGAGAGGCTATCTCATTACTACTTCCATAAATTGTTCACGTAAGCAACATGGTAAACAAGTAAATAATAATTAATAATAATGATAATAATAATTACAATATTTATATAGCGCAAAATCTTGACAAAATCAAATCTAAGCGCTGAAGCAGACACACACGCAAGCACGCACGCACGCACGCACGCACACACAGGCACGCACACACACACACACGCACACACACACACACACACACACACACTCACACACACGCATGGCTATAAATGGGGAGAAAGAATAAAAGCAATAAAAGCAAGAATAAAAGCAATGGAAAATTATAGAGAGCATAGCATATACAATTATATATTATAACCATGTGATTCCCCTCCGAGCGGAGACAGGCTGCAGAGGGGTGGGGGGGGGGGGGTTGAGTGAGGTTAGGATTTTATGCGGAGGAGAAAAGGTGAGTTTTGAGAGCGGACTTGAAGGAGACAAAAGTAGGTTGCTGACGGACTGAGAGAGGAAATTTGTTCCAGGAGAGTGGACCAGAAACAGAGAAGGCTCGTGGACCATAGGTATTGAGCTTAGTGCGTGGAAAGCGAAAAGTCAGAGGATCGGAGGCAGAGCGGAGGGTACGTGAGGGAAGATAGATCTCAAGTAGGCTTGACAGGTAATCGGGGGCTGCGTTATCGAGGCTTTTGTAGCACATGGTGTCTAGTTTGTACTGTATGCGCTTTGATACCGGGAGCCAGTGAAGTTGTGCCAGGAGAGGAGATATGTGGTCAGCTTTTTTCTTTTTGAGTACAAGGCGTACAGCATTGTTTTGAATGCGCTGTAGGATGTGAATGGTGGAGGCAGGAAGACCGGACAGGAGTGAATTGTAATAGTCAATGCGAGACATTATGAAGGAGAGAACGAGTTTTGCAGTTGTTTCGACAGAGAGATACTTCCTGATCAGCCTTATACGAAATCATTACTGGTCAGATACTATCATATTAGATTAGTAGAAAAGAGAGAAGGGGAAGAAGAAAGACAGAAAGAGAGAGAGAGAGAGAGAGAGAGAGAGAGAGAGAGAGAGAGAGAGAGAGAGAGAGAGAGAGAGAGAGAGAGAGAGAGAGAGAGAGAGAGAGAGAGAGAGAGAGAGAGGGAGGGAGACCCGAAGCAAAACAAAAACCACTCAAACAAAGCTGCATAATTATCGTTGGTTTTATTTTCCTTGTTTTTCTGTTTCTTCTTTTGTGTTTCTCTAATTCGTGCTTGAATTTCTTTCCTTCTTTCCTTCTTTCTTTCTTTCTTTCTTTCTTTCTTTCTTTCTTTTTTCTGTCTTTCAATCTTTCTTTCTTTCTTTTTCCCCTTCATTTCCTTCCTTCTTGCCTCTCTTCTTCCGTTTTCTGCTTAAAACCGAAGGTACAAACGAGGATGACAGAACGTGACAGGAACAGATTTGAAAGAACTCTTGTTGGAGTTTTCAATTACAGTCAGTGCTGTCTCAAGAATAAAGTTCTGCCCGGGGATTGTTCAATTTTTTATTTCCTCTCTTCCTCCCTTCACTGCCCACCTCTTCCCCCCCCCCTCTTTTTGTTTTTGTTTTTTCCTTTTCTCTTTTTTCACTTCACTTCCAGCATCAGGCCCACTCAGAACTGTTTTTCGATTCTGACATCACTGAGCCTTTTTAGTTCTCCTTGTAGACTGCAATAATAAATGAAGAAATAACTGAATAATTGACAGACTGGCTGGCTGACTGACTCACTGTCTGAGTAACTTACTTACTGACTTACTGACTTACTGACTGACTGACTGACTGACTGACTGACTGACTGACTATCTAACTAACTGACTGACCGACCGACCGATCGGTCAGTCGACCAACCGACCGACTGGCCGACCGACCAGCCGACCTACCGACCGACCGACCGACTGACAGACTGACCGACGGACCGACCGACGGACTGACTGACTACAATGGGGGAAAGCAAACTGTTTCATATCGACTTGAGATAGTGTCTGTGTCTTTGTATGTCTGTGGCAAAAATATGTTAGGAAGACTTTTTTCTCAGTGGTTTTTGGATAAATCTTTATCAGACTTAATCGAAGATCTTAGACCGTTGAGGAGTGACGAACGCAATGACACGAATGTCAAGGTAACGTAGTCACAAAATAGTTCCTAAAATCAAAACTTTTCGAAGAAGGTGTGCGAACAACCAATCTTTTTTTCATGAGACTTCTGATAAGATTTAAATTCTGTTTTGAACTGCTGTGCCATTGTTGTCTCTTCAAGTCAAGTTTTCTTTCGGCTGAAGCTTCTTCAAAGTACCGACGCTTTGCGAATTGCAAAATCTACTTTTTCACGACTGATTTTTTTTTTATTCATAAT
>CM060306.1:35006980-35009480 GCA_030674185.1 Monoplex corrugatus
TATGTTATGTCTAAACCTTGTAGTTAGGAATCTAAATGTGACCTCCCACCACGAAATCAGTCTTAATTCGCAGTCACGCGAACAGCACTAGGAGCTGAAAAGGTGACTGAGGGTCTACCTGGGGTGTTTTGAGTTTTTCTCAAAATTGATTTCTGTAGACTATAATCTATCCCCTACAGAATTTTTTTTCTTGAAAAAATATTATTAATCAATTTAAAATGGTATTTTAATGCACTGACGCAGCAGAAAGAACGCAATTTCCTACCAAAAGTACCTATTTTTGTCTCTTATTATAAACTGTAACCTGCACAGTACCCGCACATGTAATATACTGACAGAAAGCTCTTTGGTGCACCTTTCAGATAAGGACGGCGAAAATTAGAAACAAACTGGGTCAAAGCCATCAAATATAGAAATTTAAGGAAAATGTGTAAGAGAGCACACAAAAACTTTAGAGGCCATTTTCTCAAAATGGCCGTCGTACAACTTAATGACTTTAAACATACACAACTTCTACATTTTTTTGCGTACAAGCTTTATTCAAGTACCAAAATAATCAGTAGAATGTACACTTTCCCAGTCATATGTATATCTCAAAATGCCCAAAATGCTAGTTAAGACTGATTTTGTGCTGGCAGGTCACAACTAGTCAGAATGTCTATCCAGCGTGGTATGATCATTCCATCCGTTAGCATATTTCATTTATTCGTAATCAAGTGTATACTATGTAATTCGGAATCCCAAAAGTCAGAATCACAATCCAGCGTGGCATAATCATTCCACCCGTTAGTACATTTCATATCTTCGTAATTAAAATGTGCACTTTCTGGTTCGGTATCTACATAGTCAGAATATCCATCCGATGTGGCATGATCATTCCAAGTTTGCAGCCCTCGTGACTCAGCGATGAACGTAAGAACAGTGGACGCGTCAAGCACGTTGCAAGAGATTTACGTACACGTGCGCCTTTGTAAGTGACGCAATTGCTGAAGGCACACATGAGACTGATGAAGTGGCGTAGTCTGTGAGTAGGCAGGTAAAATAAAATGGTCTGGAGATCAGATAAGTATCTCGAATTTAGTACCATCAGCACACACACACACACACACACACACACACACACACACACACACACACACACACACACACAACACACACACACACACACACACACACACCACACACACACACCCACACACACAATCACACGTGCGCCGTGGATGTACGTACGTACACACGCGCGCGCGTGCACACACACATACACACAATATACACACACGCACACACGCGCACACACATTCAACATGCACACACACACACACACACCACACACACACACACACTCATACACGATACACATACCACACACAACACACATATACACACAAACACACAAACACAAACACACACACCCCACACATACATACACACACACTCAATCACTTTCTCTCTCACACACGCGCACACCACACACACACACACACATACACACACACACACACACACACAACACGCGCGCGCGCGTTCTTACACATATATACACATACACGCGCTGATTTTGCCGCCCATCTGAATGTGATGTCTGCAAAATATTTGATACGGAATCTGATTTACGTTCTACCCTTCTGTTTTGAGACCTCACCTCCACTGTCATCATTTGATTTTACTTCCTTTCTAACATTACTAAATAGTTCCATTTGTCTTCTAAATGCTTTCGTTATTTTGGGCAGGTCAGCATTTTCCCAGTTCAGCATTCCCATCAACATGGCATAACTCCAGTCGTTCAGAACATTAAAAAAAAAACGTGATAAGAGCACTGACCGCACAAGCACGTGTCAAGAAAACCGACATGCGCGTGCATCTTAGCGGCACCATAATTGTTGACAACAGAGATGAGAAACTGAAGTAGCTGGCTGTTGTTTTGACAAAGCAGTGTCCTTGATATCAGACATGTCCAGATCACTCACTCCCAAGCCAGCGGTGCAGATACGGTTTGTTTGCTGCCTGCTTAATTTAACCCTTTGCCTCCGACACTCTATCCACCAACTGCAAAAAAAAAATTAACCCTTTGCCTCCCTCACCCTATCCACCAGGAACTGGATAGGGTGAGAAAGGCAAAAGGTTAAGGGTTTTTTTTGTTGTTGCTTTGATAGCATGGTTGACAAGGCAGGATACTGAGGGACAAAGTGCGGGCGTCTAAAAGTTAAAGTGATGGTCACTTTAGATGTTATCGATGCCATGTTGGATTTTGTCAAAATCCTGCCCTTCACTCTTACATGGATTGACGAATTTTGTCACAGTAAACAGCTTTCATGTAAATATGTCAGTAAGCCCTCCTACTTCAAGATCTTGCCAGTGAATATTTAATTTATATTAGCAGACCGAAGGAGTCTAGCAGATGGTTTCTGGAAGATTTTGGCGGGTCGCACAACAGAGCCACGTAAATGTGACGCATCCCTTGTGAAATATTCAAATTCCATTTTCAGTATGTAGTGAATAT
>CM060306.1:35011980-35024480 GCA_030674185.1 Monoplex corrugatus
GACTCTGTTGAACCATTTGATGTTTTTAAGATACGTCGGAGGCAGCGCTGGTGAAACTGATCTGGAAGCTTGACATGCCTACGGTAGAGAGTCCAGGACTGGCATCCATACAGCAATGCAGTCAGACTAAGATGTGAAAACTGTCTGAGAGAGACAGACAGAGAGAGAGAGAGGAGACAGACAGGAGAGAGAGGACAGAGAGAGAGAGACAGGACAGAAGAGAATAGAGAGAGAGACAGAGAGAGTCTGGACTCTCTACCTACGAAAACAAACGTCACGTTCACTTAAAGAGGAGACCGTGCTCTGATTTCGAGTAATAAAGACATATTGATTATCCACCGTACGAAGTATACATCGATTATCCACTTACCAGTCTAGCTCCAGTTTGCAACTGGATATCTTACAGAGTCTAACTAAAAAATGGTCTTGCAGTCTTTCAGCAATAAACGCATTGATTATCCGTTTGCCTTCTTGACTTTGCAATGAAATTTTCCTACACAAAAACAAATCAGTAGCAGTTGTAATAGACGAAACAGTGGTGGTAAGAGTTAAAGCAGCAGCAACAGTAGGAATAACAACAGCAGCGGTAGTAGAAACAGTAGAATGAATGAATTTAACCCTGTTACTCCCGCACCCTAGCCATCAACTGCAGGTAACTGGTAGATAAGGTGAGGGAGTCAAAGGGTTAAATTTTGCTTTGTTAGCATGGTTCACAATGCAGGGTGCTGGTGGACAGGATGCTGAAGTCAAAGAGGTAAATGAATTTAACGAATGTTATTACTGGTATTGCTATTTTTTGTTTAAGCCCAGCCGACTGCGCAGAGCCATATCAGGGCTATAGCCTGTTTCAGAACATACACAATACTTCAACAGAAAAAAAAAAAAAAAAAAAAAAAAAAAAGCACACATATCAATACATTCGCACACATAATCTAAGGAGATGTCCCTGGCGTTGACCACTCCGTCCAATTTATCGCACAGGGGATTTAAAAACGAAAAAAAAAACACACATGGGCAAATATTTTAACATATCTGAAGACACTAAAACATATATAAAAACAGGCGTAAATTACCTAAAATTGCTTCTGCATATCTCATTTCCTTACAGCCAAAAATGCATTTAATACATGCACCCAGTTATCAAGTTATCAATCCTAAGAGAAAGTACGTGATATTTGATCGAACACATACAGGTGAATGAATCAGTAAGGCAAAAAACAAAAACAAAAACAAAAAGCACAAACAAAACAAAAAAAAACCAAAAAGAAACAAACAAACAACAACAACAACAACAACAAAAAACGATCGGAAGAAATGACAGCAAGCAAAGGAAGAAGGCAGACACAAAGAGAGTGACAAAAAGAGGAAATTTCTAACACAGAATTTCCAGGTGGGGATACCATTTATACTTAAAGAGCCCATGGTATCCCCACGGGAGGAAGGATTTAACGAATAAATGAATAAATAAATAAACAGGCAGTTGAATGAATGGATAAGTAAACAAATAGATCAATCAATCAATCAATCAATTAATCAATCAATCAATCAATTAATCAATCAATCAATCAACAACAACCAACCAACCAACCAATCAACCACCAACCAACCAACCAACCAACCAACCAACCAACCAACCCATCAATCAATCAACCAACCAACCAATCATCAATCAATCAATATCAATCAATCAATCAATCAATCAATCAATCAATCAATCAATAAACAAACAAATAAATAAATGAATAAATAAAGTAAACAAATAAACGAGCAAATAAATTCTTCTGAGACTGAATCCATGGCATAAAGAAAAAAAAATCATCAAACTGCGCATACCCAAAGATATTCACTTCACAAACTTCAGTAATACAAATCTCTCTCTATCAGGAAATCAGTGAGCCAGTTGGCATCGTTATACGCTTGAACTTCCCGCAAAAGGTCTTCTCTCCCCACCTCCGTCATTTAGCCAAAATGTCTTACGGGAATCAGTTTATTAAGGGCATAACTTAACCGCGGTAATAACTTTTATCTTAACTACAGGACCCGCATCGACAGAACGAGAGGCTGGAGTAAAATGACGTACGCTTATATAGATCACCGGAGACTGGGAAATAGAGTGAGCGTATTCAAGCACAAAATGACTTCTTTACGGATCGTTAGTTTCGAAGGACTCTTGGAGTTTTTTCCATTTGACATATCTAGATTCTGCCAGGAGATATGAGGATTTGGGGAACAGACATCAATCTTCTTCTGGAAATGACATATGAATACTATGAGCTTATGTATCATCATCATGTGCCCTGACGCATAGCCTTGGTGATTATGGCCGGCCCTCTATACGAATATCCTTTGCTGCTGCAAGTACATCTCCCACTCTCTCTGTCTTCATCCACTCCACAGGTCCGTCCGCTATTTTCTCCCTGAGTCTACCTGGTGCTCTTCCTGCTCCCCCCCCCCCCCCAGCTTTCGTGTTATGACTAGGTGCTCTAATTTCTCTTGCCTCACAAAATGTTCTATAATATGTTGCTTGTCCTTTCCTAATCGTATGTACAAATATCAACAACCAGGGGTTTAAAGGTGAATGAATTATCAGTGGAAATGATTGAAGGAACGGAAGTATAAACAAAACAATGATGGATCGAACGAATGAACTAATCAGTGATAAAAGAATAAATGCATTGACAATGTTCTCTTCATATTCGGAGAAAAGAAAAGTAAGGTGCATACACTGTTCTTAAATGTGTGTGTGTGTGTGTGTGTGTGTGTGTGTGTGTGTGTGTGTGTGTGTGTGTGTGCGTGCATGCGTGCCTGCGTGCGTGCATGCGTGCCTGCGTGTGTGTGTGTGTGTGTGCGTGTGTGTGCGTGTATGATCGCGTGTGTGTATGTACACGTTCGTGTGCATGCGTGGGCTTATTCACCATATGAACCTCCGGCTACTCTTTGCAGGGACGACCCATCGCCGCAACACAGTGCCACGTTTGATTTTCTTTCTATCTTTTTTTTTCTATTTTCTTACTTTATCTATTTTTTTTCTGTACACGTATATTTCTGTTTACCTACAAAAGCGGATTTCTTTATTGCTACATAATTTTGACAGGGACAAGACTTATATTGCTATAAGATCTTTAACAAGCGCTGAGCGTTTTGCTGCACATGGGACCTAGGTTTTGTTGTCTCACCCATAAGACTAGTATCTAGATTACCATTTGTGTCTAGCAGAGAGGTGGGAGGAAGAAGGGGGGAGGGTGAGGAAAGAAAAATTCCTGTCCAATGTATGATTCGAACCCAGGTTTCTGACATCGTAAAACAGTACCTTAACCGTTAAGCCGCACGCTCCCTCATACTCCACACAACAAGCAACGTCGTATAAGCGCTCCTTGCTACTGTCATCAGCGTCGCGATTTTTACACTTCTTCTTCCGAGGCCTGAGACAAGTTTTCTCAATGCTTCTCTTCCCGACAGCTTGATTGCATCAGTTTAATGTCCGGCCCCCCTTTGTGTGTGGCCCTGTTGTCCATTTACTGACATTAAAGAGCTTGAGATAAAGGAGAGGGGAGTTGGGAGAGGGGAAGGGGGAGGGGGAAGAACTTCATTTTCTTGAAGTCTTTGCGAGAGTATTTTTTAAAAATCTTTTCTCAAGGTTCATTCCATTTTTTCTTTCATTTTAGATTTTCTTTTCTATTTTCTTTGACGAAAAGAATGATTTAGATGGGTAAATGTGGTGAGGTGTAGTCTTGTTTTAGTATAGTGCGGTGGAGTGTAATGTGGTGCGGGGTTAGTATAATGTATTGTAGTTCGGTGTTTGTCATTTGGTGAATAGTCTAGTAGTGTATACCGATGCAAATAAGCCTGTATGCATGAGCATATACATGCGCTTATGCACGTCCATATGTAACTATGTAACGATGTTAATATTCTCTCTCTCTCTCTCTGTGTCTCTCTGTCTCTGTCTCTCTGTCTCTGTCTCTCTGTCTCTGTCTCTCTGTCTCTCTGTTTCTCTGTCTCTGTCTCTCTGCCTCTCTGTCTGTCTGTCTGTCTTCCTGTCTGTCTATGTCTTTGTTTATTTTATCTGATCTTTATGTGAACGGCAAACAGGAAAATTACAGTGAAGATCCATGGAGTAAACAATGTACAAACATTATTGCAATTCAAACAAACAAACAAACAAACAAACAAACAAACAAACAAACAAAAAACCAGCCAACCAGCCAACCAACCAACCAACAAAACAAAACAAACAAACAAAACAAAACAAAACAAAAAACATCGTGTTGGAAACACGAATTAGGATAATCGTACGTAGCTATTCTTAAAAGAGAGCGTATCATAACTATCATCACAACTTCTTAGTAAATTGCATGTAGGCGTTTTGATGAATGGAAGCACTTTGTGGTGGTAGACTATCCTCTTTTTTTTTTTTTAGATTGCAAGGTCGCTGACAACACTAACCCAATTATCCGCTTTTTGAGTGAAGACTTGTGGATTCCGCAGGATCACTAAACTAATTATCTTCCTGCTGTGTTACGCAAAGAAATGCTTGCTTGTGTTCTGCATTCATTTCATTCGGTTTTTATTTTCCTTTCTTTTTTTTTATCAGTGCTATCTAAGATGAAAGCCTGTGGCAAAACACCGGAAACCTTTATAGCCGGGGGGGGGGTGGGGGGGGGGGGGGGCTAAGAGACAAACACGAAGACCATCATTAAGAGGAAACGTGTGATTTTTTTTGCATTCAAATCATCTATTACCACTCCAGCCGGAAAGGGGTCGATTGTTTTCATATTATGATCATAATCCTTCCTACATTTTGTCTTGTGTTGATATTGTACGTTTTCTTTTCCTTTCCTTCTTTCAATTCTTTGGCCTTAATGATAGAGTTGTAGCAGGCACATGGAACACTCCCAACGTTTTTTTCTTTTAAATTCATCTTCATATCGATAAGTAAACAATACATACAACATGCTTCATTACCATCAAACTTATTACGGGGAGAGAGAGAGAGAGAGAGAGAGAGAGAGAGAGAGAGAGAGAGAGAGAGAGAGAGACAGAGACAGAGACAGAGACAGAGAGAAAGAGAGAGAGAGAAAGAGAGAGAGACAGAGAGAGAGAGAGAGAGAGAGAGAGAGAGAGAGAGAGAGAGAGAGAGAGAGAGAGAGAGCTACTCAAGTCCTTTTCCATTGTTCTTTTTCCCATTTTGTTTTATAGTACAGTTTTTCAAAATGCAGTGAAAGGTGTACTCCGTTTTAACCGAGTTTTTTGTTTTGTTTTTGTTTTTGTTTACATTTTCCAGAACTGGTCCACAAAACTGCGGTAAAGTTAATAATAACCACAGAGTAGCCAAACAGTCACTCACACACTCGTACGTTGTGCAAGATTCAAACACCCTTTCTTACCAAATCTGTCATTCAGTCTGATGTATCAACAAAGCAAAAGGAACTCATGCAATAACCTAGCTATGGTAATAACTTCTATTAAATTTCTACAGACTCGCATCAATCAAAGAATAGAACTGTGAAAAAGACTTTTCCCAGTTTTTTTGTTCACAAGAGAGTCGTGGAAAATATATTGTGGTTTACGGAGCAGAAAATGAATATTAATGGCTCATAAATTTTTAGAGAATTGTACTGATGTTTTCCCTCTGATTACTGGAAATTGTCAGGATTTTGAGAGTAGACATTAATCTTCAAATGGAAAGGACAGGGGTGGTCGAATCTTGACGCTATTTCATTATTTGATGTTTAAAGATGCACGAATAATGAATAAATAAATAAATAAATAAATAAATAAGTAAATAAATAAACAAACGAATAAACAAATAAGTAAATAAATAAACAAATGAACAAATACATAGACTAACACATGAATGAATAAATGAATTAATAGAAAGATAGATGGATTAATAAATATATAGATTGATAGATAGATTGACTGATTGATAGATAGATAGATCGATAGATAGATAGATAGATAGATAGATAGATAAACTAATGAAAAAATGAATAAATAACAAGAGATAAATAGATAGGTAAATTAATAAACAAATAATTAGATAAACAAACAAATGTGTAAATAACGGAAATATAAGTAAATAAATGACTGAATAAATGAATTTTAAAAATCTGTAAATAAAAGAATGAAAAAATGAATTTAAAAAAAGTACGTATATATATATATATATACACATAAGTAAATACATAGATAAAATCATTCTGCTGGGAGCCTAGGTGTACTGAAAGAAGATAAATTATTCTGTTATATCGCAAAATTATGTCTCTAAGGTCATTAATCTCAACACAGAACATTAATCAAGCAGATGGTGCCGTTTGATATTTTGTTAATCACCAAGGTTTCTGTTCTGACTCTATCATTTCCTCTGTTACGCTAGGAGGACAAAGTGCTAGTGAACTAAGAGAACAAAGAAATTACAGTATAACTTATATTAGCTACAGATGCATATCGATCGGAAACAAAAAGGGTCTGTGGGAAAGACAAAAGCGTTCGGATCATAAGAGATGAAGAAGTGATTATGCATATATATATATATATATTTGAAATCGCTGAAGCGGAGTATAAGTTTTTTTCTTTCTTTCTTTCTTTCTTTCTTCCTTTCTTTCTTTCTTCCTTCCTTACTTCCTTTTTTCCTTCCTTTCTTTCTCTCTCTCTTTCTTTCTTTCTTTCTTCCTTCCTTCCTTTTTTCCTTCCTTTCTTTCTCTCTTTCTTTCTTTCTTTCTTTCTTCCTTCCTTCCTTCCTTTTTTCCTTCCTTTCTTTCTCTCTTTCTTCTTTCTTTCTTTCTTTCTTCCTTCCTTCCTTTTTCCTTTTTTCCTTCCTTTCTTTCTCTCTTTCTTTCTTTCTTTCTTTCTTTCTTTCTTCCTTCCTTCCTTTTTTCCTTCCTTTCTTTCTCTCTTTCTTTCTTTCTTTCTTTCTTTCTTCCTTCCTTCCTTTTTTCCTTCCTTTCTTTCTCTCTTTCTTTCTTTCTTTCTTCCTTCCTTCCTTTTTTCCTTCCTTTCTTTCTTTCTTCTTTCTTTCTTTCTTTCTTCCTTCCTTCCTTTTTTCCTTCCTTTCTTCTCTTCTTTCTTCCTTTCTTTCTTTCTTCCTTCCTTCCTTTCTTTCTCTCTCTCTTTCTTCTTTTTGCTGACTGGTCATCTTCTGTTATTTTCTTAGGAGGACACTTTTGGATTTATTTCTCTGATCTAAAGAATATTTTTGAAAATGATAAGTATGTAGATATGATGACCAGACATTGATCTTTCGCTGACAATGACAGACAAGAAGGAACCGTAGTAAAAATGATGATAGACGACTGGAGTTTAAAGACTAATGAATGAACGAGTGAATACATGAATAAACGAATAAACAAAAGAGAAAATAAATTGAATGGACAATGAATACATAAATATATAAATAAATAAAAAATAGATAAATAAATAAGTAATAACAAGCAAACAAACAAACAAACAAACAAATAAATCAATCAATAAATCAATAAACGAATGAATAGTAAACAAATAAATAAATGAATGAATGAATGAATGAATGAATGAATAATAATAAATGAATATAAATAGATAAATAAATGCATAGATAAGCAAAAAAATGAGTAAATAAATACACAGAGATAAAAAGAATATTATGTTTGTGAAATAGCAACGTTTCTAATAGAAGAATATGCGTGTATCTTAATATCTTACTTCATGAATAATGAATAAATAAATAAACCAATAAATAAATAAGCAAGAGAGACATATCATATATATGTATATATATATATATATATATATGTGGAGAGAGAGAGAGAGAGAGACAGAGACAACAGAGACAGAGACAGGAACAGACAGACAGGCATACAGAGACAGAGACAGAGAGAAAGAGAAAGAGAGAGAGACAACAGAGAGACAGAGACAGAGACAGAAATAGAGACAGACAGACATACAGGATGTGAATTCTTTGCTGAGAAGGAGACAGATAACAAATGAGGATGAGAGAGGAGAGAGAGAGAGAGAGAGAGAGAGAGAGAGAGAGAGAGAGAGAAAGACAGACAGACAGACAGAGACAGAGACAGAAAGAGAAAGAGAGAGAGAGAGAGAGAGAGAGAGAGAAAGAGAGAGAGACGGAGAGAGACAGAGAAAGACAGAGAGAGACAGAGAAAGACAGAGAGAGACAGAGAGTGTCTAGATGATTTCGACACTTTAATAAAGAAACATGGCTGAGCTAAACACAGACACGATTCCAGTGAAATAGATTGTCATATCTATCTGTTCCCCATGATCCGTCAGCAAAACTTCTCAACCCCCACACGTCATCCCTTAGAACCACACACACCACACACACACACACACACACAACACATAGCCAGACACACACGACACACAGACACACACACACACACACACACACATACACACAACACACTACACACACACATCAACACACACACACACACACACAGACACACACACACACACAGACACAACACACAGCACAGCACACACACACATACACACACACACTGACACACACACACACAAAACACACAGACACAGACACACAACAACACACAACACACACACACACAACACACACACACACACACACACACACACACACACACACACAACACATACACGAGACAAACGATGTCCCACGTGCAACCAAGCCACCGCCATTGTAATTAACGTCGTGATTTTTACACTTGTTTCTTCAGAAGCGGAAAAAACGATTTTCTGTCCCCTCAAAATGGCTTCTCCTGCCGACAGCTTTATTGCATCAGTTTGATGTTCACTTCTCTGTAGTGGGGCCCTGTTGTCCATTTGCTGACATAAAGAGCACAGAGAGAAAGTGGGGGGGGGGGGGGGGGGGAGAGGGGAAGAGGGGATGAGGGGAACTCAATTTTCTTGAAGTCTTTGCAAGTTTGCATGTTTGATGGCTCGTTTGCATATTATTATTATTATTTTCTTTTTTTTCTATTCTTTTTTTGCCTGAAGCTTTTGTTGTGTTCGTTCTTTGAAGGAAGGAAAATTGTTTGGATGGACTTAAGTGTAAATAGCGTTGGCGCGGGATTAATTCATATAGTCTAAAGACGAAGTAAGTAGAGTAGAGTAGAATAGAGCAGAGAGAGGAGAGTAGTGCATGCAGTGCAGTGCAGTGTAGTGTAGTGTAGTGTAGTCTAGTCTAATATAGTGTAGCGTAGTATAGTGTAGTGTAGTGCAGGGTAGTGTAGTGTAGTGCGTGTAGTGTAGTTCAGTGTAGTGTAGTGTAGTGTAGTGTCGTATAGCCTATGTCGTGTCGTGTCGTGTAGTATAGTGTAGTGCATGTGTAGTATAGTGTAGTGTAGTGTAGTGTGATGTGGTGTGGTGTGGTGTAGTGTAGTGTAGTGTACACAGATATATAGCTAGATAGCTAGCTAGCTATCTAGCTAGCAAGATAGATAATAGATAGATATACAGATATATACATATATAGATAGATGAGAAGGGAGAAAACTCTTAAGGTTAGCCTCTCCTTCTTGAGTACAGCGACGTAACAAGCATCACTAACCCTATTAACTGTTTTACGTAAGAGTTGTGGATTTCACAGGAAACACTAAACTAATTACCCTCGTTCTGTGGTACACAAAACTACGTTAACCTGCGTTTTGTACTTCATTTTTTTTTTCGTCGCGTCAAAGCCTCGTGTGATTGAAAAGCTAATAATAAACTGAAGAATGAAAAAAAAAAAAGAGAGAATAATCCTGCTACGCGGAGTTCAGAAACGAACACGAAAATACAACTGAGAACAGTACTTAACCCTTTTGCTTTCGAAACATCCACGACCTACGAACAATTAAAGCGCGCCTTATCATACATTTAGATAAAATAAGAAGACACGCTTTCTGGACAATTTCACGCTTAAAATCCGCGTATAGTGAACAGATAAAAAAAAAACACACGCTTTTAAAAAATAATTTCTTATTAAAAGTCCACTGTATTAGTGGACAGTTAAAAGACAGTTTTTTGGCACTTCCACTTAATGTTTGTGATATAAAGTAGGCAGACAAGATATAAGAAGGCTTTCTGGCATTTCCCATTTAAATTCTACGTACACTATGTTCAGATAAAAAGAAGAAGACAGGTTTTTTAGCACTTTCCTACTTTAACATGTCAGTGTAAAGTAGGCAGACAAAGAAGAAGACAGGCTTTTGGCACTTTCCCATTTAAATGTCTATGTACAATGTATCAGAAAGAAGAAGACAGGTTTTGGCACTTTCCCACTTAACAGTCTATTGTAAAAGTAGGCAGACAACGGAAGAAGACAGGCTTTCTGGCATTTCTACTGAAAATGTCTGTGTATAAGTGCAAATAAACAAGAAGACACCTTTTCTTTGCAATTTCTACTTTAAAATGTCCAGTGTATAGTGCACGGATGAAACAAGGAGACACTCTTTCTGGCAATTTCCTACTGTACAATTTCCGGTGTACAAGTGCACAGATAAAACAAGAAGACACTCTTTCTGGCAATTTCCTACTTAAAATGTCCGGTGTATTAGTGCACGGATGAAACAAGGAGACACTCTTTCTGGCAATTTCCTACTTACAATTTCCGGTGTACAAGTGCACAGATAAAACAAGAAGACACTCTTTCTGGCAATTTCCTACTTAAAATGTCCGGTGTACAAGTGCTCAGATAAAACAAGAAGACACTCTTTCTGGCAATTTCCAACTGGAAATGTCCAGTGTACAAGTGCATGGATAAAGACACGATTCCTGGCACTTTCCTACTTAAGACATCCAAGTGTACCAGTGCACAGATAAAAGAAGACACGCTTACTGGCAATTTTACACTTAAAATCTCCAGTCTAGCAAGTCGGCAGATAAGAGAAGACACGCTTTCTAAAAATTTCACGCTTAAAATGTCCAGCATACTAGTGGACAGATGAAAAGAAGAACACACGCTTTCTGGCACTTTCCTACTTAAAAAGTCCACTGTACTATAGTGGGAAAATAAAAGAAGAAGACACGCTATCTAACGCTTTCCCACTCATAATATACACTGTACTAGTGGACAGATGAAAGAAACGACACGTTAACAAACACTTTCCCACTTATAATGTCCATTGTACTAGTGAACAGATAATAGAAGAAGACAAGAAGAAAAAAAACCAACAATACGAACACCTTCTGGTATTTTCCCACCATAAAATTGGTTCCAGTGTTTTTCAACAAATCGATATGCATCGAAACTGATCGCTGCTTAAATACAGATTAAATGCATCAGGGAATCACAAATTCTTCATAATTCATGAAAATGTTGAGATAAAACACCTGCATGTGCACGTCTGCTTTAACTGTCCAGTTTTGACCGACAGAGATTACTTCGTAGCACTGAATTCAAAATCAAAAGGGTTAATTCAGACTTAGTAATTGCGAAGTCACCCACGCAACATTTTAGTGCCTTGTTTTTTTCCCCCCTCGTTTCGCCCTTGAGTCTAAAGACACATGTTTACAGGGTTCTGGCAAATCTGTTGATACTTTGATCTCAAGTTTTTATGGGAGCCTCTCTGTTTTACACGAGTTGAATGCTTTGCTGAGGAGACATAACAAATGAAGAAGAGAGAGGGAGAGGGAAGGAAAGGAGAGAAGAGGAGGAGGAGAGGAGAGAGAGAGAAGAGAGAGAGAGAGAGAGAGAGAAAGGAGAGAGAGAGAAGAGAAGAGGGAGTGAGAGAAGAGAGAGAGGGAGAGAGGAGAGAGAGAGAGAGAGAGAGAGAGAGAGAGAGAGAGAGAGAGAGAGAGAGGAGGAGAGAGAAGAGAGAGGGAGAGAAGAGAGAGAAAAGAGAGTAAGAGAGAAAGAAAGAAAGAGAGAGAGAGAAAGGGAGATGGAGAGAAAGAGAGAGAGGGGAGAGAGAGAGAGAGAGAGAGAGAGAAAGAGAAAGAAAGAGAGAGAGAGAGAAAGGGAGATGGAAGAGAAAGAGAGAGAGAGGGGAGAGACAGACAGACAGAGAGAGAGAGAAGAAAGAAAGAAAGAAAGAAAGAGAAAGAAAGAAAGAGAGAGAGAGAGAGAGAGAGAGAGAAATACATGTAGAGACAGATACACAGACACACAGGCATAGAGAATAACTGACGGACAGACAGAGCCAGAGCCAGAAAGGCAGGCACAGAAGAGACACAGACAAGAGAGACTATAGACAGGGACAAAAACAGACACAGGAACAGACAAGACAGACAGAACCAGTGGAGACTGAGACAGACAGAGACACCCAGAGAGACAGCGAAAGACAGAGACTGACAGTGCGCAGAGAAGAGACAAAGACATATACAGAGACGAAGAAAGACAGACATAGGGAACTAGAAAGACAGAGAGACACAGAGACACAGACGGACAGAGACAAGGCGAGGAGAAAGCAAGCACAAAGGCACGGGCATATGTGTTCATGAGTGCGTCTGTTTGCACACTGTGCATACGTATATCTGCATCTGTGTGAATGATGGCGCAGCGACCTCCTGGGTGCAGACGTACCGGTGTGTGGGAGACA
>CM060306.1:35026980-35031980 GCA_030674185.1 Monoplex corrugatus
GATCGGATGTAGAGTGATGCAAAAAAGGCTACCGGAAACACGATAAATTGTTTCTAGAAAACAGAATAGGAGAACGTAGAGAGCAGGAAAGTAGAAAATGCAAGAAGGATAGAAAGCAAAACCAAACAAACAAATAAAGAAAAAAATGCGAAGAAGGAAGGAAAGAGAGAAGCAAAAAACCCTAAAAAAAACAAACCCGAAACATACAAAATTGAAATCCAAGAAAGAAGCAAATAAAACAAGCAAAAAACCAGAAGATTGAAGAGACGAACATACAAAGAAATAGTCAAAGAAGAAAAGAAATATAAAAAAAGCAAGATGCTCATGCCCTTCTATTAATTTATCTTCTCACGCAAAAATTGTCAAAGAAAATATGACTTTTGTGTTTTTTTTTTACTAGTCTTGCATCAGATTATCATTGGAACAGTCTTGGTAACATTGTAATGACGGTGTATTTGTGTATATCACTTTCAAAAACAAACAAAGAACTAAATGAATAAATCATAAATGAATAAATAGATAAACAAACAAACAAACAAACAAATGAACAAATAAATAAGTAAATAAATAAATAAATAAATAACTAAATAATATATAGGTAGGCCTCCTTCGGTCATGACTGACCATGGACAAAGTACATCCGTTCTAATGTCTAGATGGGCTGTCTGCTTGGTCCAAGCAGCGTCGCCTGTGACTGTACAGACCAATGCGAGAGAGGCAGTCTCTGTCGCAGCGGTCGCATGTGTATGCTGATGCTGATCTGTTGGCTGTCATCCCTTTTCTGCGAACTCGCTTTTCTGCTGCAGCAGCTGACAGTTTGTCCTCAAGCGCCTTCATGTCACGCTTGCAAACGTCTTTGTATCTCAGCTGTGGGCGGCCAATGTTTCTCTGCCCTGTGGCAAGCTCACCATATTGGATGTCTTATGGGATGCGACCATCTTCCATGCGGCGAACATGGCCCAACCAGCGCAGCCGACGCTGTCTCAGCATGGTATGCATGGTTGGGAGGCCAGCGCAGGTTAGGACTTCGGTGTTGGTCACCTTGTCTTGCCAGGAAATGCCAAGTATGCGCCGTAGGCTTCTCAGGTGGAAGGTATTGAGCCTTTTCTCCTGATGAGCATGCGTGGTCCACGCCTCGCTGCCATACAGCAAGGTGCTGAGGACACAGGCGTTGTATACAGCCATCTTTGTCTTTGTGGTCAGCTTGGGATTTGTCCACACCCTTTGTGTGAGGCGGGCGAGTGTTGTGGCTGCCTTCCCGATCCTCTTGTCGACCTCTGTGTCAAGGGAGAGGTTATCGGTGATGGTGGACCCAAGATATGTGAATTGGTGGATGGCTTCAAGCTCGTAGTCATCAATGGTGATGGCTGGTGGAGATGGCGTGTCTTGGCCCAGGACGTTTGTCTTCTTAAGACTGATGGTCAGACCAAAATCTTTGCAGGCCTGGGAGAAGCGGTCCATTAGTGACTGCAAGTCCCGCTGAGTATGGGTCACAACTGCGGCATCGTCGGCAAATAGCATGTCTCTGATGAGGGCTTCACGGGCCTTTGTCCTTGCTCTGAGGCGGGCGAGGTTGAGGAGCCTGCCATCTGATCTGGTCCGCAGGTGGATCCCTTCTTGCGCTGTGCTGAACGCATGCCTCAGGAGGAGAGCGAAGAAGATTCCAAAGAGGGTTGGGGCCAGGACGCAGCCTTGTTTCACACCGCTGCGTACGTCGAAGGGCTTGGAGAGGTTTCCGTTGAACTGCACCATCCCTTTCATGTTTGAGTGGAAGGACTCAATTAAGCTGTGCAGCTTGGGGGGGCAGCCGATTTTTCGGAGAGCCCTGAAAAGGCCATCTCTGCTGACTAGGTCAAAGGCCTTGGTGGGGTCAATGAATGCCACATACAGGGGCATCCGCTGCTCTCTGCACTTCTCCTGGATTTGGCGAAGGGAGAAGACCATGTCTACCGTGGATCTCTCTGCTCGAAAACCACATTGTGATTCCGGGTAGACGCGTTCAGCCAGTTTCTGCAGGCGGATTAGGAGGACCCGAGCATAGACTTTGCCAACAATGCTGAAGAGCGAGATACCTCTGTAGTTGTTGCAGTCGCTCCTTTCGCCCTTGTTTTTGTACAGGGTGACGATCTTGACGTCCCTCATATCCTGTGGTAAAGCTCCCTCATTCCAACACTGACAGAGAACTGCGTGCAAAGGGTGCAGAAGAGAAGTCTTGCAGTGCTTGATGAGGTCTGGGGGAATTCCGTCATTGCCAGGTGCCTTCCCTGATGCCAGGCTATCAATGGCCTTGCTGAGTTCGTCCGCAGTTGGCTCTGCGTCAAGTTCTTCCATTACCGGCATGCACTTGATGGCATCGAGGGCTAAGGGGGACACCATGTTCTGTGTGGAGTAGAGGTCGGAGTAGTGTTCCGCCCATCTTTCCATCTGTTGGCTAGGATTGCTGATTACTTCCCCAATGGAGGATTTGAGGGTGGCGATCTTGCTCTGTGTTGGTCCCAGTGCCTTCTTGATGCCATCATACATTCCTCGGATGTTGCCTCTTTCAGCAGCACTCTGTATCTCTTCGCTGAGCTCTGTCCAGTACTCGTTTGCGCAGCGCCTGGCGTTAAGCTGAACCTTACTTCTGGCAGCCCTGAGGATTTGCAGGTTCTTCTCACTGGGTGACCGCTTATACTTGGTGAGTGCGGCACGCTTGGCCTCAACAGTGGGAGTCATCTCTGATGATTTGGCCTCAAACCAGTCGTGGGACTTCACAGTTTTCTTCCCAAAGGTGGCCATAGCAATGCGGTGCATGGTGTCTCGTAGCGTTTCCCATCTCTCAGTGGCAGAGTCTCTGGGCTGCAATGCATCGTATTCTCTCTGAAAGGCCTCTGCGAACTGTTCTACAAGATCTGGCTGAGACATCTTGCTGACGTCAATGCGAGGGTTCCCTTGTTTCTTTGAGCAGTGGAACTTTTTGGTTGTAGCCTGATCTTGCAACATACCAGAGAGTGGTCTGTGTCGCAGTCTGCGCTGTGATAAAGCGAGTGTGGAGAACGTTTTTGATAGCGGCACGTCTTACTAGGATCAAATCCAGTTGGTGCCAATGTTTTGAGCGGGGATGCCTCCAGGAGACTTTGTGCTGAGGCTTCGTCTTGAAGAAGGAGTTGGCGATGCACAGTTCATGGCAGGCGCAAAACTCAAGCAGTCGCTGTCCATTCTCATTCATTTTCCCCACTCCAAAGGAACCGAGGCAGAAGGGCCATGAGTCATTGTCTGCACCCACTCTGGCGTTGAAGTCGCCCAGGAGAACAAGTTGTTCTGTCCTGGGGATGTTCCTTATGGTTGATGCAAGATTTTCGTAGAACTCATCCTTGGTGTCTGGAGAGGCGGACAGAGTTGGGGCATAAACGCTGATGAGAGTGACATAGCCTTCGGTGGTGTTGAGGCGGAGAGTCAAGAGTCGTTCTGAACCGCCGCTGCCTGGTTCAATCATTTCAGCAGGCTGTTCCTTACTGCAAAGCCTACTCCGTGCTCTCTTGGGGCATCAGAACTCTTTCCTTTCCTTTAGTGTTCCTGAGTCAGCCAGCCGTGTTTCCTGCAGAGTGGCAATGTCCACATTGAGCCTCTTTAGTTCGCTGTTTATGACGGCGGTTTTTCTGGCGTCGCTGATGTCGTGCAGATCTTGGGAGAGCCCAGGCATCATTGTTCGGACATTCCAACAGCCCAGTTTCACTGCTGATCCTTTTCCTGATCCGTTTCTTGAATTTGAATTTTTCTTTTTGTTTGGTGCGGTAATTAACGACCTGCTTGTCAGATTTTCTCCTAATTTCATGCACCCAATGAAGAAGGCAGGTCGTGGCGGGACAGCACCTAACTGGCTGGGGGCTGCCCAGCTTAGGCGGGCGGTAGCTGTCCAGTAAGACAAGAAGGTCTCTCCCACCGTCAAAAGCAACCCCTGGCGTCAGCTCTACGCCAGTTGAGCAATGACTTATCACCGGTATCTGTTGCTTCCCGTGTTGTGCCGACACTAATGTTAGTAGCGAGGCTGGAGTGTCCTCTCCAGGTCGTAGGTGCAGAGTGTTTGTGGATGAATGGACGGATGTAGGCCTGGGCAGTGTAATGTGGAAGACAGGCTGTTGCCCATGCAACTTGTCCCCCCTCTCCATCTCGCTGACAGATCCAAAGGAACAGCAGGGCTGTTACGTTTTGGTGCCAACGCGGCGCAGGAGCTGCCGGAAAGTGACAAAGTTTGCCATCCAACCGCCTTAGGGGCCCCACACCGGATTTACTGTCAGGGTTTACTCCCTTAGCTAGATGGCCGCGGGTAGCTCTCCAGAGCTGGCGCCCTTTGATGGATCTAATTTATTTCCACCAGGGTTTCTAGCCACCCTCCTCACCATCCTCCTGAGAGGACTGGTGGGGTTGCTGGTTTTGTCGCCAGCAATTCAACCCTATGACAGGTAGTACTGGGTTCCAGGTTACCAGTAGCGGATACATCTATCCGACCTGACAAACAAATAATATATATAATAAATGAATAAATAAATCATAAAAACAGATCAATAAATACAAAAACAGAAATAATATATGAAGAAGAAATGAATAAAAACACAACTAGCCAACCAGTATAAACTTCTCTCATATCACATGAAGCCATCCACTTAATATCACTCATAACCTATCAACAAGATGAAAATAACGTCTCCATAATCATAGCCTCTCCAGTCTGTCGTCCAATTTTGGAGAAAACAACAACAACAACAACGAATAAATGAACAAACAGAAAGGAATCGGTACACACACAAAAAGTAAGAAAAACCAAATACCAGTAAAACACACATACACACACATACTTGTACACACACACACACACACACACACACACACACACACACACACACACACACACACACACACACACTTGTACACACACACTCACACACACACACACACACACTTGTACACACACACACATACTTGTACACACACACACACATACTTGTACACACACACACACA
>CM060306.1:35036980-35039480 GCA_030674185.1 Monoplex corrugatus
AAAAAAAAGTAAGCTTAGCTATGTTTGATGCTGTGGTTTCTAGTGTGTACAAAGGAGTTTATTCATGTTTGATTTTGTAGTTTATAAACTGGACAAAGGAGCTCGTCCATGTTTGTTGTGTTTTCTAGTCTGGACAAAGGAACGTGTCTGCGTTTGTCGTTGTGGCTTATAGTCCAGACAAAGGAATTTATCTATGTTTGCTATAGTGGCTTATAGTCCGGACAAAGGAATTTATCTACATCTACTATTGTGGCTTATTGCCTGGATAAAGGAACATAGCTATGTTCGCTATTGTGGCTTCTTGCCTGGATAAAGGAACATAGCTATGTTAGCTATTGTGGCTTCTTGCCTGGATAAAGGAACATAGCTATGTTTGCTATTGTGGCTTCTTGCCTGGATAAAGGAACATAGCTATGTTTGCTATTGTGGCTTGTAGTTTGGATAAAGGAACACAGCTATGTTTGCTATTGTGGCTTCTTGCCTGGATAAAGGAACATAGCTATGTTTGCTATTGTGGCTTATTGTGTAGATGACGGAACATAGCTATGTTTGCTATTGTGGCTTATAGTCTGGATAATGGAACATAGCTATGTTTGCTATTGTGGCTTGTAGTTTGGATAAAGGAACATAGCTATGTTTGCTATTGTGGCTTGTAGTTTGGATAAAGGAACTTAGCTATGTTTACTATTGTAGCTTGTAGTTTGGATAAAGGAACTTAGCTATGTTTGCTATTGTAGCTTGTAGTTTGGATAAAGGAACATAGCTATGTTTGCTATTGTGGCTTATAGTCCGGTAAAAGGAATTTAGCTTTGTTTGATATTGTGGCATATTGTGCAGATAACGGAACATAGCTATGTTTGCTATTGTGGCTTATTGTGTAGATAACGGAATATAGCTATGTTTGCTATTGTGGCTTGTAGTCGGGATAAAGGAACATAGCTATATTTGCTATTGAGGCTTGTAGTCTGGATAAAGGAACATAGCTATGTTTGCTATTGTGGCTTATTGTGTAGATAAAGGAACATAGCTATGTTTGCTATTGTGGCTTATTGTGTAGATAAAGGAACTTAGCTATGTTTGCTATTTGGCTTATTGTGTAGATAACGGAACATAGCTATGTTTGCTATTGTGGCTTATTGTATGGATAACGGAACATAGCTATGTTTGCTATTGTGGCTTATTGTGTAGATAACGGAACATAGCTATGTTTGCTATTGTGGCTTGTAGTCGGGATAAAGGAACATAGCTATGTTTGCTATTGAGGCTTGTAGTCTGGATAAAGGAACATAGCTATGTTTTGCTATTGTGGCTTATTGTGTAGATAAAGGAACATAGCTATGTTTGCTATTGTGGCTTATTGTGTAGATAAAGGAACTTAGCTATGTTTGCTATTGTGGCTTATTGTGTAGATAACGGAACATAGCTATGTTTGCTATTGTGGCTTATTGTGTAGATGAAGGAACATAGCTATGTTTGCTATTGTGGCTTATTGTGTAGATTACGGAACATAGCTATGTTTGCTATTGTGGCTTGTAGTCAGGATAAAGGAACATAGCTATGTTTGCTATTGTGGCTTATTGTGTAGATAACGGAACATAGCTATGTTTGCTATTGTGGCTTATTGTGTAGATGACGGAACATAGCTATGTTTGCTATTGTGGCTTATAGTCTGGATAATGGAACATAACTATGTTTGCTATTGTGGCTTATTGTGTAGATAACGGAACATAGCTATGTTTCCTATTGTGGCTTATTATGTAGATAAAGGAGCATAGCTATGTTTGCTATTGTGGCTTATTGTCTGGATAAAGGAACATAGCTATGTTTGCTATTGTGGCTTATTGTCTGGATAAAGGAACATAGCTATGTTTGCTATTGAGGTTTGTAGTCTGGATAAAGGAACATAGCTATGCTTGGTATTGTGGCTTATAGTCTGGATAAAGGAACAAAGCTATGTTTGGTATTGTGACTTATTGTCTGGATAAAGGAACATAGCTCTGTTTGCTATTGTGGCTTGTAGTCTGGATAAAGGAACATAGCTATGTTTGGTATTGTGGCTTGTAGTCTGGATAAAGGAACATAGCTATGTTTGGTATTGTGGCTTATTGTGTAGATAAAGGAACATAGCTATGTTTGCTATTGTGGCTTGTATTGGATAAAGGAACATAGCTATGTTTGGTATTGTGGCTTATTGTGTAGATAATGGAACATAGCTATGTTTGGTATTGTGGCTTATTGTCTGGATAAAGGAGATAGCTATGTTTGGTATTGTGGCTTATTGTCTGGATAAAGGAACATAGCTATGTTTGCGTATATGTGGCTTATTGTCTGGATAAAGGAACATAGCTATGTGTGCTATTGTGACTTATAGTCTGGATGGAGTTGGTTCATTTACCAGTTAGTTATTCATAGCCTCTAAAAGAACCTTATCTGTATTTGCTGTGGCTTACAATCTGGACAAAGGAGTTGATCTATGTTTGATGTTGTGGCTTCTGGTCTG
>CM060306.1:35064480-35066980 GCA_030674185.1 Monoplex corrugatus
GTTCTAGTTTCATTTCTCTGTTCATCCATATCCTTTTTCTTAAGACCTTGCCGCTTCCTTTTAATTTTTTTAACGTCCCTTACTTTGTTCCCCTCTCCCCTCCCCCCCCTAATTTCATCCTCCATGCCATTTTCCCCGTCTAATATCACTTACAGTGAAAAGACGTTAAATCAAGCAACGAACACACTGGAAGGGATGAGAACAGGAGGGCAGGAGGGCAGGAGGGAAGTTGGACGAAGGAGTGGACATATAGAGGGCGAAATCACTGCTGGACAAAAAGGTTATATTCTCACATTACACTTTAAAGAAGACAGAGTATATTGTGACTGCCGAAGAGACATGGGAAGCTCAGTCCAAACGGCAATTAATGAACAAGATCCGAAACTATCACAGCATATGACTGATGATCAGATGGCGAAAGCTTATGATCAGACGGTGAACGCTTATGATCAGACGGTGAACGCTTATGATCAGACGGTGAACGCTTATGATCAGATGGTGAACGCTTATGATCAGATGGTGAACGCTTATGATCAGATGGTGAACGCTTATGATCAGATGGTGAACGCTTATGATCAGATGGTGAACGCTTATGATCAGATGGCGAAAGCTTATGATCAGACGGTGAACGCTTATGATCAGACGGTGAACGCTTATGATCAGACGGTGAACGCTTATGATCAGACGGTGAACGCTTATGATCAGATGGTGAACGCTTATGATCAGATGGTGAACGCTTATGATCAGATGGTGAACGCTTATGATCAGATGGTGAACGCTTATGATCAGATGGTGAACGCTTATGATCAGATGGTGAACGCTTATGATCAGATGGTGAACGCTTATGATCAGATGGTGAACGCTTATGATCAGATGGTGAACGCTTATGATCAGATGGTGAACGCTTATGATCAGATGGTGAACGCTTATGATCAGATGGTGAACGCTTATGATCAGATGGCGAAAGCTTATGATCAGACGGTGAAAGCTTATGATCAGATGGTGAACGCTTATGATCAGATGGTGAACGCTTATGATCAGATGGTGAACGCTTATGATCAGATGGTGAACGCTTATGATCAGATGGTGAACGCTTATGATCAGATGGTGAACGCTCATGATCAGACGTTGAAATCTTATGATCAGATGGTGAAAGCTTGTGATCAGACGTTGAAAGCTTATGATCGGATTGTGAAAGCTTATGAGCAGATGGTGAAAGCTTATGATGAAATGGTGAAAGCATATATTCAGATGATGAAAGCATATAATCAGATGGTGAAAGCTTATGATCAGATGGTGAAAGCTTATCATCAGATGGTGAAAGCTTATCATCAGATGGTGAAAGCTTATAATCAGATGGTGAAAGCTTATGATCAAATGGTGAATTGAAAGCTTAACATCACATGGTGAAAGCTTATGATCAGATGTTGAAGGCTTATGATCAGATGGCGAAAGCTTATGATCAGATGGCGAAAGCTTATGATCAGATGGCGAAAGCTTATGATCAGATGGCGAAAGCTTTCATCAGATGGCGAAAGCTTATCATCAGATGATAATGCTTTCCTTTCTCCTGCTGGGCAGATCAGATGTTTTGCGGTCTGTTTTCGGAACTCGGAATAAATTCCGTATGCACTGACGTCAAAGATGCCATGCGATGGACAGACAAGACCCAAAATAATGATGATGGCATAAAAGTGAGGTTAAAATAACCAGATCATTGCTTTCTTCTGGTAGACAAATCCTATGATCGTTTTCTATCAGCTCAGTCTGGTAGAAGATCAATTACAAGATCAGAATCCAATATGATTGAGGATGAGTTAAAAGACTAGGAGTCCATTACAGACCTTGGCCAGTCCTAAAGCACTGGATTACTTTATCTTTCTGCAGCAAAAGTCTGCGTGTGTTTCTGTTTTCCATACAAGCCATGGCTGATTCCATGAATGATCAGTAGATGAACCCTCCTCGCTGGTCTGAGGTCCAGCAGAAGATACCAGTCCCCATTCCTTAACAGACTGCAGCTTAGGTCTGTCTGGAATGGAAGGCGGTTCTATAATTAACGGACTGCAATAGATTTGTGCGATTCATGAGACGATGCTGAGCTGCCTCGTCTCTGTATGTTTTTGCCGGTCTTTGTGTCTGTCGTTTGTGTCTGTGTCTTACCGCCTGTTTGTCTGTCTGTCTGCCTGCCTGTCTGTCTGTCTCTGTCTCTGTCTTCTCTGTCTCTGTCCCTGTCCCTGTCTGTCTCTCTCTCTCTCTCTCTTTGTCTGTCTCTTTGCCTGTCCTCTTTCTCTCTGTCTGCCTCTCTCCCCCTCCCTCTTTCTCTGTATCCCAGTCTGTCTCCATCCCAGTCTGTCTCTGTCTGTCTGTCTGTCTCTCTGCTCCGTCCCTCTCTCCCTATGTGCCCCTCCCTCCCCCCTCTCTCTCTCTGCACTGGTCTCTCTCTATCTCAACCTCTCTCTCACTCTCTCTCTCTCTCTCTCCCTTCTCCATCTTCCTCCCT
>CM060306.1:35084480-35094480 GCA_030674185.1 Monoplex corrugatus
GTGTAAAGGACTTGTAGAAGGTGAGGGGTGGGGTGGGGGTGGGGGTGGGTTGAGAGAGAGAGAGAGGGGCTACGCTGCCAACGATTAAACATCAGATGCTATCGATCCATACAATCTCACCATCTTTTCAGACTAGTTCCATCAACGTCATTCACAACCAAAGCACATAAATGCCACAGCGTCAAATGTATTGAAGCCTACTTGCTTCCAGACTTCGCCAGAGAGCTGTAGTTATAAGTGTGCCGACGGTAGTGTGCCACATACACAAAATTATAGTGACAAATTCTGAATGCAAGTGAATGCCCATGTGTTCACAGAACTAAAATTCAGAAAATAACAATAAAAATTATTGATAAATGTTTAATTGATTGTCAAAAACACGATCTGCAATTTTTTTAACTTTATTTCTTTTCTTTTTCTTTTTTCTTTTCTTTTTTCCCTTTACCTCATTTCATTTTATTTTATTTCAGTTCAATTTTATTATATTTAGTTACTTTTTTGTTTTATTTTACTCTATTTTATTTATTATCTTATTTTGTTTTATTATTTTTATTTCATTTCATTTCATTTCATTTTATTTTATTTTATTTTATCTTATTTTATTTTATTTTATTTTATTTTACTTTATTTCATTTTATTTCATTTTATTTTATTCTATTTTATGTTATTCTATTTTACTTTATTTTATTTTCATTTCATTTTATTCATTTCATTTTTGTTCTATTTTTATCTTATTTTATTGTACAGTAGCCTCCATACTAAAACAGACAACAAACACACAACACCATCAAATCTATGTCACAGAGTGTAGCAAATTGATAGTAGCTTGCTTTCCTGTTTGGGACAAACACTTCGTGTCTCTTTCAGTAAGCAGACGCGAAAGCAAAAGATCAGACTAAAACGATCCAAGATGGGGCCTGGGCGGTCTAAGAATAAAAAAAAACATTAACTAATAATAAATTTTAGCAAGACATAAGATTTTAATGTTTTGAGGTCAGTCTTAGCTCAAAACATCGTAATGCTTTCATCATTCTGGTGGTATCATTTTTGTGCCTTGTAGCCCTCCCCATCTATCCACGTCCACTTCAAGACCTTACTGGTTTATAGAGTTTTGCACAAGCTCAAGGAGTCTGCAAGTTAATCACCGGTAGGTTTCATTGGATGACATGCACATACAGTTATCTGAATGTAATTAATCACTGCTGGTGTAATATGATCAAATGCACATAAAGTTATCTGAATGTAATTAATCACTGGTAGGTTTAATTGGATGAAATGCACATAAAGCTGTCTGAATGTAATTAATCACTGGTATATTTAATTGGATGAAATGGGCATAAAGCTATCTGAATGTAATTAATCACTGGTATATTTAATTGGATGAAATGCGCATAAAGTTATCTGAATGTAATTAATCACTGGTATATTTAATTGGATGAAATGCGCATAAAGCTATCTGAATGTAATTTAATCACTGGTATGTTTAATTGGATGAAATGCGCATAAAGCTATCTGAATGTAATTAATCACTGGTATGTTTAATTGGATGAAATGCGCATAAAGCTATCTGAATGTAATTAATCACTGGTATATTTAATTGGATGAAATGCACATAAAGCTGTCTGAATGTAATTAATCACTGGTATGTTTAATTGGATGAAATGCACATAAAGCTATCTGAATGTAATTAATCACTGGTATGTTTATTGGATGAAATGCACATAAAGCTATCTGAATGTAATTAATCACTGGTATATTTAATTGGATGAAATGCGCATAAAGCTATCTGAATGTAATTAATCACTGGTATATTAATTGGATGAAATGCGCATAAATCTGTCTGAATGTAATTAATCACTGGTATGTTTAATTGGATGAAATGGGCATAAAGCTATCTGAATGTAATTAATCACTGTATATTTAATTGGATGAAATGCGCATAAAGCATATCTGAATGTAATTAATCACTGGTATATTTAATTGGATGAAATGCACATAAAGCTATCTGAATGTAATTAATCACTGGTATATTTAATTGGATGAAATGCACATAAAGCTGTCTGAATGTAATTAATCACTGGTATATTTAATTGGATGAAATGCGCATAAGCTGTCTGAATGTATTAATCACTGGTATATTTAATTGGATGAAATGCGCATAAAGCTATTGAATGTAATAATCACTGGTATATTTAATTGGATGAAATGCACATAAAGCTGTCTGAATGTAATTAATCATGGTATATTTAATGGATGAAATGCGCATAAAGCTGTCTGAATGTAATTAATCACTGGTATATTTAATTGGATGAAATGCGCATAAAGCTATCTGAATGTAATTAATCACGGTTATTTTAATTGGATGAAATGCGCATAAAGCTGTCTGAATGTAATTAATCACTGGTATGTTTAATTGGATGAAATGCGCATAAAGCTATCTGAATGTAATTAATCACTGGTATATTAATTGGATGAAATGCACATAAAGCTATCTGAATGTAATTAATCACTGGTATATTTAATTGGATGAAATGCGCATAAGCTGTCTGGAATGTAATTAATCACGGGTATGTTTAATTGGATGAAATGCACATAAAGCTATCTGAATGTAATTAATCACTGGTATATTTAATTGGATGAAATGCGCATAAAGCTGTCTGAATGTAATTAATCACTGGTATATTTAATTGGATGAAATGCGCATAAAGCTATCTGAATGTAATTAATCACTGGTATGTTTAATTGGATGAAATGCGCATAAAGCTATCTGAATGTAATTAATCACTGGTATGTTTAATTGGATGAAATGGGCATAAAGCTATCTGAATGTAATTAATCACTGGTATATTTAATTGGATGAAATGCGCATAAAGCTGTCTGAATGTAATTAATCACTGGTATGTTTAATTGGATGAAATGCGCATAAAGCTATCTAAATGTAATTAATCACTGGTAGGTTTAATTGGATCAAATGCACATAAAGTTATCTGGATGTAACTAATCATCAGTATGTTTAATTGGGTCAAATGCACATAATGTTATCTGAATGTATCTGATCACTGGTAGGTTTAACTGGATGAAATGCACATAACGTTATCTGAATGTAATTAATAACTGGTAGGTTTAATTGGATGAAATGCACATAAAGTTATCTTAATGTAACTAATCGCTGGTAGGTTTTATTGAATCAAATGCACGTTATATTATCTGAATGTGACGAATTCCACGAATGCCGCAGCATGAGGACACATTGTAACAAAGTTTGTGAGTTGTGACAAATCCTTGATGTTGTAGGAAAACACACACACACACACACACACACACACACACACACACACACACACACACACACACACACACACACCACACACACAACACACACACCCCCACACAACACAACACACATACACACACACGCACTCACACACACAACATACATACACACATACATACATATGCATACATACATACATACATACATACATACATACATACATACATACATACATACACACAGAGACTCAGACAGACAGAAACGCACACACACACACACACACACACACACACACACACACACACACACACACACACACACACAACATACACACATACATACACAGAAGGAGAGAGAGAGGAGGGAGGCAGGGAGAGAGAGAGACAGAACGAGAGAGAGAGAGAGAGGGAGAGAGAGAGAGGGAGAAGAGAGAGAGAGAAAGAGAGAGAGAGGAGAGAAGAGAGAAAGAGACAGAGTCAGAGTCAGAGTCAGAGACAAAGACAGAGACAGAGAGACAGAGAGGCAGAGAGACAGAGAGAACTACACTACACCAACCAGTGTTGTCTTTAAGAATTAGGGGATGATGAGAGAAACAGGGGAAAAAATTGAAGGCCTTTCAGAGTTTCTGGAATAAAAAAAGGGTGTCTGGGTGCGAAAAAAAAAAAAAAAAAGAAATCCCTATCATTTCTGAGTGATTCAAAGACATTGATAAGTGCGGGGGTCGGGTGGAGGGTTACCCTGCCAACGATTGATCATCAAGTTCTATCGATCCACACATACACACAGCCATCACATCCTCTGAACCTGTCTGCCCCCCGACCCCCACCCCCACCCCTCGATTCCCTCTCTCCCTAACCCTCCTTACTCACAACGGAAGAACTAGAAGTAGAACCTCCTTTGCTGTTGCAGGGAATTTATTGAGCTGTGTTCAGCATTGGACCTCGTAGGAGGTTGTAGAACATTTATACTGATGGGTATATTGAATCGTTAAGACACACACGTATCTTCTGAAGCTGTCTTTCGGTTATATTTATACACAACCAAAGAAAACTATGGCTAAGAATTTTATAAAATTTGTTCATCCTTTGTTCTTGCAGGAGTTTGTGTAACAAGTGTATACATTTTGGCATGAATGACACACATGACACATGTTATTATTTCAAACAAAATGAATAAATGGATATTAAATTAATTTTGAAGCTTCAGCATTTCATGTGCCTATCTGTCACCATTTCATGCGTGACTAGACAAAATCTTTTTAGAAACAGACCACACATCGTCTAGGCCTAAAGGTAAAGATATACAAGATGGACTTTTAATTGAATCTTTAAACAAAAAGAATGAGTGCACACCCAATTTGTGAAACTTCAACTTTATTCATGCATTACGAGCATACGTAACTAGACACAATATTTCCAGAAGCAGACCACATATTCATTTGAAGGATACACATGATGTATCTTTTTTCATTTCATGTATCAAATGGAAGAGTTGTTAAACAAGAAGAAGAAACGAGCATCAAATTAATTGTGAAGCTTGCAGAGTTATACATGTACATCTTGACTTTCGTAAGTCTTACCATTAATTCAGTGAAAGACAAACTAAGAATGAAAGAAGAAATTAATACACACATCTGGAACCAGAGATCCCGGCCCTGAAAATTGCGCCCCATTACGATATACACCAAAAACATATGTCAAAACTGTGGGGCAATACTGAGGGCTACATTCATGCACGACTATATCGTGATATGTAGCACGAAGCACAAAAGCAATAACAATAGCATGAAGAAAACGACGTGTCACCGAGACATGGTGAGTAATTGGTAAGCGCAGTAGTGGCAATGAGAGGTAATGGATCATTAAATATTCATAAATAATCACTGAAAGAAGAAGATCCATAATACAGTGGAACGTATATCAATTAGAAATATAAATAGAGAGGCAATGCATCATTAAATATTCATAAGTAATCAGAGAAAGAAGGGAACACCATAATGCCGTGTAACGCACATCAATTGGAATCATAAATAGGTAACAGGATCCACAGAATGTGCTAAATATAGGCCCGTAATTGACCTTGACAGTCGAAAAACTGTCAGTTCTGAATCTCTATATGCCTTCATGAACTGAACATTATGTGATGACTGATGACTAGCGAACATGTCGACCTGTTGATAGTAGTCTTACACTTCCCATTACGACTGTCTACATGTACCATACCAACTGACAGTAGTTCAAGGACTACTGTCTACATGTACCATACCAACTGACAGTAGTGTCAAGGACTACTGTCTACATGTACCATACCAACTGACAGTAGTTCAAGGACTACTGTCTACATGTACCATACCAACTGACAATAGTGTCAAGGACTACTGTCTACATGTACCATACCAACTGACAGTAGTGTCAAGGACTACTGTCTACATGTACCATACCAACTGACAGTAGTGTCAAGGGCTACTGTCTACATGTACCATACCAACTGACAGTAGTGTCAAGGACTACTGTCTACATGTACCATACCAACTGACAGTAGTGTCAAGGACTACTGTCTACATGACCATACCAACTGACAGTAGTGTCAAGGACTACTGTCTACATGTACCATACCAACTGACAGTAGTGTCAAGGACTACTGTCTACATGTACCATACCAACTGACAGTAGTGTCAAGGACTACTGTCTACATGTACCATACCAACTGACAGTAGTGTCAAGGACTAATGTCTACATGTACCATACCAACTGACAATAGTGTCAAGGACTAATGTCTACATGTACCACACCAACTACAGTAGTGTCAAGGACTACTGTCTACATGTACCACACCAACTAAGTAGTGTCAAGGACTACTGTCTACATGTACCATACCAACTGAAGTAGTGTCAAGGACTACTGTCTACATGTACCATACCAACTCACAATAGTGTCAAGGACTACTGTCTACATGTACCATACCAACTGATAGTAGTGTCAAGGACTACTGTCTACATGTACCATACCAATTCACAATAGTGTCAAGGACTAATGTCTACATGTACCACACCAACTCACAGTAGTGTCAAGGACTACTGTCTACATGTACCATACCAACTGATAGTAGTGTCAAGGACTACTGTCTACATGTACCATACCAACTCGACAGTAGTGTCAAGGACTACTGTCTACATGTACCATACCAACTCACAATAGTGTCAAGGACTACTGTCTACATGTACCATACCAACTCACAATAGTGTCAAGGACTAACTGTGACTCAGAAGACGCACAGGATTGGGAACGAAACAAAGAAGAATAAGAACCAGAAAAAACACGAAAGAAGAATACGAACGCGTATTTAATACAACAAGACAAGACAGGCGCAAAGTTTCGGCCAACTGGCCTTTGTAAAGCGTAAGATTACAAACAAACAAACAAACACCAGATACAAAAATTTTGCGAAAATGACTGAAACTTCCTTGATGCTGTGTCCTGTGATAGGACACAGCAGCAAGGAGGTTTCATTTCTTTTTCTCAAAATGTTTGTATCTGGTGTTTGTTTGTTTGTAATCTTACGCTTTACAAAATTTGCGCCTGTCTTGTCTTGTTGTATTAAATACGCGTTCGTATTCTTCTTTCGTCTTTTTTCTGGTTCCTGTTTGCTTGAACGCGGGCAGTCACACTTGTTTCGGATTAAGGAAAAATAAACAACACAGTGATTAGTGCTATAGCAGCAACATAGAAACATGGACTGACAGAATAAGAGACAAACGACTTGATATCGTAACACAAGTAGAAGAAAAAACTGGAGGCAAAATGAACATAGCAAAGGTTCTAAAATAATGAAGTGATCATACTAGAAACATATTCGTAGAGGCATGTATCCCGCACGCAAACAAGCGAGCACCTTCACAGAGGGACACACGCTAGCGAACACACATACACTAACACAAGCTTACAAACAAATTGATGAAAACATACACAACTAGCATGATCTCACACAACCAGTCATCAGAGTACGGTGCGGACAGCAGGGCTGAGAGGAGAAAGAGACGAGGCAACCACCAGTAACAATACTGTTTCAAGAGTTCATACTCTAAGATAGCGCTTCAAAGGAAGCACATTTTGAAAGAGTTGGAGTCTCAAATATCGAAAAACAAGATTATTAAAATCAAAAGGACTAGTCAAGGCCAGAGCGAATGTCAGCAACTTTACAAAGACAGAAGTCACAAAATATCTCAGAAGAAGAAGAAGAAGAAGAAGAAGAAGAAGAAGAAGAAGAAGAAGAAGAAGAAGAAGAAGAGAAGAAGAAGAAAGAAGAAGAAAAAGAAGAAGAAGAAAGTTTTAACATGAAACAAAAAACGAACAGTTTTTAATTGTATCTAAGTCGAACGAACTACACGACTGTTTTTAATTTAATGTTGTTTAAATTAAGATGTTTGTTACTCCTTAGCCATGTCTCCTAGTCAGCTGAACCGTACGACTGAACTTTCCGTTTTCATTCTTAATAACATCATTATTGATTTTTTTTCTAGCTATAAAACGCCGACAAAGTTTATAGCCAATACTTCCACGAATTACGTGGGCGGGACCGGTGCAGAAAGGCTGTAAACTAAACACTTGAATACACTGAACAATTGTCTTAAAGTTTCAATGGTAAATTTCTGGAAGCGTCTGATTGTCGTCAATTTAGAGTGCAAAAGAACATAACGATCCATCAAACAACGTGTGTGTGTTGTGTTAGGAACACGTTTGAATTAATGAAGTTGTGAGTTAAAAAAAAAAGTGAAGAAGACGTCGACAATCTGAAGATGAAATGAACTGATCTCAATGACCGTGTGTTCCTGTTGAAAACGTCGTTATCTCGGAATCTGTGTGTTTCGTCTTCGCGGCATCTGGCATCACCATGGTTACCAAAGATCAACAGCAAGGTCTGGCTATTCATCCTATTGGTTACGGTAAGCCTGTGACGAATTGATTAATTGTTACGTCCCGCTGTTGGTTTCTTGTCTATTTGGTGTGTGTTCCTTAGATGCTTTCTCGTCTTCTCTCTGTCTTTGTCTCTTTGTTTCTTTTTTTTTCCTTCTTTCTGTCTGTCTGTCTTTCATTCGTTACTTCGTTATTTCTTTTGTTCTTTCATCTGTGCACCCCCTTTTTTTTCTCCTTTCTTAATTTCCCTTTTTTAAAGGGCGTGTATGTTTGAGATGATTGTATATCAATTGGAGAGAAATGTGTTACGTGTGTGTGTGTGTGTGTGTGTGTGTGTGTGTGTGTGTGTGTGTGTGTGTGTGTGTGTGTGTGTGTGTGTGTGTATGTGTGTGTGTGTATGTGTTGTGTATGTGTGTATGTGTGTGTATTTATGTGTATGTGTTCGCGCGCACGCGCGCGTAAGTATGCTTGTCTGTATGCGTATGTATGTGTGTATGTGTGTGTGTGTGTGTGTGTGTGTGTGTGTGTGTGTGTGTGTTTTCTGTGTGTGTGTCTGTGTGTGTATGTATATGTGTGTATGTATGTGTGTGTTCGCGCGCGCGCGCGTAAGTATGCTTGTCTGTGTGTGTATATATATATATGTGTGGTGTGTGTGTGTGTGTGGTGTGTGTGTGTGTGTGTTTGTGTGTGTTGTGTGTGAGTGCATCTGTCTGTTGTCTGTGTGTGTGTCTGTGTGTGTGTGTGTGCATGTATGTGTGTTTCTGTCTGTCTTTCTATCTGTCTGTGACAGATATGTGTGGACACGAATTTTTCAGCTCTTTATGAGTATTTTTTTAAATCAACTTTGGATCAGATGTGTGGACAGTCGCCAAGGTCAAAGTTGCAGAGATCTATAAAATGACTGGAATCAACATCTTTCGTGGAAGGTGTGTGAACAGCACTTTTTGATACCATAAACAATTTAATTTTGGACTTGGACAGTCTCTAATTGCTTTGCCATGCTTGAAAATTATTTTTAACTTTCTTTACTATTCGTCTTTTTTTCGCAACAAACGGATATCTGACATACAATGAGGCAACGAAGAATGACAACAACACAACAAACAAAAAAAGTACACATATCAAAAGACAATGTTGACACATGAAATCCATATAGTATACAGAATCCACATACTGATGATATTTTATACATTGGAAGTTTAAAAATGAACATTAAGATTTAGCAGACGTCAAAATTTCCCCTATGAACCCGTTTCACAAACCATATCTCTTTGCTGAACGACAATCATGATGCTTGAGAAGTTTTATTAGATAGCAAGCTTTCTTTTTCAAGATCAGAGTAACTAATGTCATTATTACAAGCCAAAATGTAATTGAGTGGTGGGATGGGTTTGAACTCCAGATAGGAGATCTCTGGTTCAACGGCTCTTTCAAAAGAAGCAGTCAGCCCACGTTGAACTGGTGGTTCATTCATGGCATCGATCCTGATCCGTTCCAGAAACATGCTGAGAAATGTGATAGTAATGACAAAGCCTTGCCGCACTTCAGCAAACGAGCTGGACAATTTGTTTTTCCACAGGGCAAGCACAATGTGTTGCACTGGTGCCTCTGTCACAGGCGGCATAATGGAGGCATTTTATTATGGTTGTGTTAAGGATTATAATACTTGGGCAGTTTCGTTTGTGCTCGCCTTTCTTTCTTTCTTACTTTTCTTTATATTTCGTCCTGTTTTCCATACCATCTTAATGGCCATAGAAGCTGGGACAATCTTTACAATGTTACCATTATAATGATGATAGGGATGATAATCATG
>CM060306.1:35099480-35116980 GCA_030674185.1 Monoplex corrugatus
GGTCATTTGTCTTTGCCCTCCCAATGTCAAAGTCAGAACTAATGAAAACATCCTGAAAACTTTGAAGAGTTTTATTGAATTTTTCCTGCCACTCTACAGGTATGTTCTCTCCAAACTTGAATTGAATATCTTTCGCATACGATATGGGATTTTGAGAAGAACTTGAAAGATTACCACAGTGGACAGGGGAGCACATGTTCTTTTCAATCTTTGCGTCTGACTTAGAGGTAGGAGCTAGTACATGCAAAACCTTTTCCACTTCATATTCACACTGTAGCTGGAAAATATCAGCTACCACTTGTCTTTTCTTCAAAACAATATCCTGATCAGAACAGTTACGAAGAAAATTTTTTAAATGTGGCAAAGAATTGACAGACACTTTACTTCCCACCACCTGTAAACCATCAGGTAACTTTTGGATAGTTGGCTCTTGTACCAAAACAGAATCTCGTGTGCGAGAAACATGGACATTGGAAAAACATTTCAATTCAACTGTTTCACCTGCGGGGACAACCATATTTTTGTCAATCAGTTTTGCACAACCTAATCGGCCATCCTGATTGGAAGTTAAATCCTCATATGCAAAGAAAACTTCCTTAGCCCTTGGTAATGAAGATGCAAAATGGGAGGTACCAGCGGACTGCTTGCACTTTTCCTTAAAAGCACGAAAAGCATTGGTTCCTACAATAATAGGAATCTTTTCAGACAGTACAGTGTCTGAACAAACAAGCATCATCACATTTACCTTTTCATCAACACCAATAACATTTTCAGGTAATAATAAATCAACATGTACATAACCCATATACGGTACAGAATGTCCACCAGCACCAGTGACAGTCAAACCAATATCCAGGGGTTTCAAATGGCATTCAGATAAATGTTCCTTATAAAAACTCTCAGATACTGTTGTTACTTGTGATCCACTGTCCAGTAAACAGTTTGTCTTCACACCATTTACAGTACACAAGGTCTCACAACTTGGACCTACCAAACCTTCCAAAATCAAGTTACTACCTGAAGAACCTGCAATGTTAAGTTCAGCCAAAACAATTGAACTATTGACAGTTACACAATTTTTTGAAACATTTTTCAGCATTAACTGCAAACAAACATTTTGAGTTTCTGCAGCATTTACATTTGGAATCACAGAAACATGTGTTACTTGCAAGCCATCTGGTAAATGTTCACCTGACCTAGGAAGGATGCTTAACTCATTTATATATTGACTATCACATTCCAAAGAACCTCTTAATTCTACACATTCATTTTCATACAATGACAATGATAAAGGACTACGGAGTCTTACAGCATGTAACTTTAATCCACCCTCCTGCACAAAATCGGCCACTGTACTGTATAGTTGAGCCTGATTATTTTCAGTCACCATCGGCTCACTCTTGATGACTGATCGGCGTTTCCCAAACCTCTAGGGTCTCGAATCCCGAGTCTGCTCATTTCCTGAGCCACTCTCTTGGGGTCCGGGGAGTTGGGGCAATTTTGACGTATGTGGTCATTCAGAACACCACATTTATAGCAGGGTCCCCTTGGAATGCGTTTCCTTATGCCACTGTCGGGCAAAGGAAATTTAAGCTTTTCAGCCACTTTACTGGCCAGTAGATCATAATCTATATTTGGGGGTTCTGCAGATGCTGCCATACAGGTGACAGGCTTACCCTGACATGGCAGATTTTCCTCCAGCTGACGGCATCTTAGTAACAACTGACTCAGGGATGGAGAAGCCACCCCTGGAAAACCATATGCATTTCTTAACTCTAATGCCAAAAGTGGATGGGAATTGTTGATTCCTTTGGCAAACATATGATAAATTTTCAGGGACATGTTCATATCATCATATATTTTTGTTTTATTCAAATGACTAAATTTGTCCCACAACCGAATGAGATAACTGGAGGGTTTTTCTTTTTTTTCAATTTGACTCTGGGTAAATTCTAAATACAAATCTTCAGAATTTTTTACTTCTCCATAAATTGAATCTAAAGTAGAAATAATTTTTTCATAATTTTCACAGTGTTTAACTTGTTCCAGAGCGAGGCCATGGAGGCTAGCTCTGACTTTATTAAATGCGTCAGGTGGGGATTCTAGTAGAAAACTCTCGACACGACGGGTCCACTCTTCATAGCTGACATCGCCGTGGAGTCTGGCGCTTTGTCCTGAGAAGGTCCCAAGACGTACCATGGATGGCGTGTTTACAGACACATGTATATGTCTGTGTAAAGCAGCGGCGAGGTCCCGCTCACTTGCTTCTCCCTGTTCTTGTAGTTTCTGGCGAAGAATGGCGTTTTCTTCTTCAACCCTCTCCAAGTGCGTGAGCCTTCTTCTCAGCTGCTCACTTTCATCTGGAGAGTTACTGTCAATGTCCTGTACATTGTCAGGTCGACTCATGATGTAGACACTAAAAAGAATAGTAAGATTTTTAAAAAAAAATTTTTTTTTTTAAACTCCAAATTCTTAAGACTGAATCAAGCCCCACATTGGGCGCCATTTTTTTGTAACGTGTATGAGTCCAGACGTGATTCTTTCTTAATTTAAATAATGGAGTCCACAGACCATAGATTCAATTAGTAATTTTATTTAAACAAGAACAAAAAAGAACAACATCTTAATATTAAAAAACAATGTTATACAGTCTACATTACAAGGACTGTCAATGTCAAGTATGGTCCAGCTACAATCCAGCTGAAGCACAGCAGAAGTAACCCTGGATAAGACAGAGCAAAAACAACAACTAAGGATTTCTTATATACAACATTTTAGTATTCTCCTAAAATGAACAAAATACATCTTTTGTCTCAAATAAGGAATTGTGTGACTTTGGTCAGCCACAAAGCACCAACCTCATTACTGGTAAACTTATCTAATTTACCATCAAATAAGCTATACAAGACTTTGCTTTGTCCCTTTATGATTCAATGATAGTAGATTTAGTTTGATCCAGGCTTACCAAATGGAGGAAACCCACTAAATTATTCTACATATCATTTATTGAGTTCTTCACAAACTTAACATGTCCTACCAGAGATGCCACATGCTTAGGCCCAAAATCTCTGTTATCTCCTAACAACTTGTTAGAGCCATAGGCCTATATCCATCAATTAAAAGCCCACCAATCCTTCAGGTGTTATCAAAATTAAACAATTCCACCAGTTCTTATAGTGCATACAACAAACAGCAAATATTACCTATTGCAAAATTAGTCACACATCTCTTGTTAAATTCATGTAAATAATAGAACAAAGTAACTTGACACATAGTTTACTATAATGAATTAATAAAGTTATGCAATCCATCAAAACAGTACAAACAATTTATATAACTGGTATAATTGAGTATACTATACAACCAACTAGGATAATAAAATAAACTGGTTTCAAAGACAATTACAAAATCAAACATTAGGTCCAATATCAACGCTTATCATTTACTTAAATTTCACAACCTATCAACACATTTGTTATCCTTTACAAGACACACCAAATATTATTAGAACACATTAATCATAGGCTTTCAATGTTTTCTATACCTTGTCACTCTTCTTCTACCTTCTTTCTTAGAGGCTGAATAAATCCTTGAAAACCTTGCAGGAATAAAATAAACGCATCCTTATTTCTGAACATAAAAGTGCTGCTTTCATACATTTCCTTTTAAATTGGAAGAATAGAATGAAAATGTCTAGACTAAACTATACCTGAGTTAGGACTACTATTTCGGGGCACTCAGTGCCGCGGTTCTGCTCAGCCTCCAAGCTGTTCGACAACCTGGCAACGGTTTTCAACAGATATTCCGAGGATCATGGGAAATCGCTATCGGCTCCGTAAATTATTATTCAATCATCAATTTAGTTCAATCTTAGCAAATTTGAACCTATTTATTCACTTCGAATAATAATAATGTCGTAAAAATAAAATAATCTGTAAATTTATTAGAATCATATTCCAACATTTTCAACCCAAGGGGAACAACTCTAATATGCTAGCGGACGACACAAAATCGTCTAGATCTATGACAGAAATTATAATGCATGAATTTACCCTACCATACTCCGGTTTAATAATACCAAAAATAAAAATGCATTTATTTGGAGGTATTATACCAGTCAATGTCTCATTCACGCCACCTATCTAGGTCTTCCTTGGTCTACCTCTCTCTTCAAATCTAGACTTTTTTTTTGTTGCCTTAACCTTCTGTTTATTTATCAACTAAGTAACAATACTCTTGAGAGTGACGGAGTTATCTCCCATGTAGAATTTCTCAAACCCAACACAGTTTGCGCTACCCGTTCAGCTAGCATAGACGCAGCCACAAAGCATAAAGTGGTAAGCTCAGAACATTCCTTATCTCCCATTCTACATGGGAGATAACTCCGTGACTCTCAAGAGTTATGTTACTTAGTTGATATTTAAAAATTCTCCCTGCTTCCCTCTTATTTCCTTTGGTATTTCTTCTGTTTATTGTTTTTTCTTCTTCATTACTTGCACAGTGTCATTTACAATAAAATGTCAGACGCATTTCAATCCAACAGAAAAACCAAACTCTGCAAAAAGAGGCATAAAATGAAACATACGAAGAAACAATGGTAGTTTTTCGCTGTTCGGGCTTTGTCAGAGTCCATGTTCGGCATTGATATGTTAGGATGATGTCAACTGATTGATGTCAGTTGACATCGGGGAGAGAGTTCTTAAGTATAATATATAACCAATACTGTAATACGAAAATGAAGCGTGGACGGTCAACACGCAAAGTCAGAACAAGACTGCGGCAACTGAAATGTGGTTTCTGAAAAGAATGTTAAGAATTGCACAGATAGCAAAGAAAACAAACGAGATGGTCTTGAAAGAGCAAACACAAAAAAAGAACATTAATGAAAACGTTTAGGAAAGGACAAACAACATTTACAGGACATTTTATAAGGCAAGAGAAATCTGAGCACCTAGTAACAACAGGAAAGCTGGGGGAGAAAAGAGCACCAAACAGACCAGGGAAGAAAATATTGGACGGATTTGCAGAGTGGATGAGAACAGAAAGGGTGGGAGATGTACTTGTAAGGACAAAAGATAGATTCGTATGGAGGGCCGTGATCGGCAAAACTATGTGGCAAGGCACATGATGGTGGTTGGTGGTGGATGATGATGATGATGATGATGATGATGATGATGATGATGATAAGTTAGGATTAGGGGAGGGGGGGGGGTCGAATGGAACTGATTCGATTAACTTTTGTTTCAGTGGGGATATTGGCACGTTTCTGGAGTGGGGCAGCTGGATCGCTGACATTGTTCACTTTCCTGACTATGATTTGGATATCTCTGCTGAATCTTCTTCGATTTTCGAATTCATTCACTTGTTTGTGATCACTGATGCTAAGCTTGCATGGAGCTCTCTGTTGACCTTCCACGTCTCGGCTTTTGTTTGCCGATGCTGATTGTCAAATTGTAGTATTCACAATTATCACCAGCTAAGGTAAAGAGTCTCTGCGTTATCGGCACGGTGCTCAAACCGACCGACCCTTCAGAATGGTTGATTGATTTGGTTCAGTTTTTACTTCGACACCCACCTCAGGTGATATGGCCAACGAAGATAACCACCCCAGGAAAGCGGGGGAAGGGGGACCTATCTAACCCTATACTGACACCACAAGAACAACAATGATGTTAAGATGGGACAGTGAGAAGGCCAGTTTTAACGTAGCGCACCCCGGGTTTCGAACCCACAAGCGTAAGCATGTGAATCCGACGCTCAAACAAACGGAGGTACTGGGGCCTGCTCTTCAGAATGATGCACGACTCTCTGACGAGGTATGATGGCTTGCGTGCTTTGGCAACTCCCAGAGCTAATGGTGGCTGGAGTTTGGTGCTCCTGGCAGGTCTAACCATGTCGAACAGGTCTACGTGCGGTAGTAAAGGCTACACGAAAGTGTGTATCCTGGAAACAATCCCCCTCTCCCCCCCCCCCCCCCCGTGCTTCCAGGGCAGGTCTTTGGGCCAGAAGCTAAAAGGCAGGGCTACCCTGACAGAAACCTATCAGTGCTGAAAACGGCGGTATTGTACCATATGGCGTGCTCTAACAGACCATAATACCACACAACCCCCGTGGGGATGGCAGGGGGTTCTTTCAATATACATAGTATCCGCACATTCTGGAAACTGTGTGCTAGAAGTTTCCTCTTTTCCGTCACTCTCTTTTGTTTCTGCTTTGTTCCTTTGTTTTCTGTCATTGCTTCCTATTATTTTTTGCCTTGCTGGTCTATTCACCTGCATGTGTTCAATAAAATCTTACATATTTTCTTTTAAGATTTGTAATTGAATATATGTACTAAGTGCATTTTTGGCTCAAATGAAACGTGATGTACAAAAGCAATTTCAATTAATTTAGGCCCATTTTATATGCATGTTTTAGTGTCCTTAGTTATGTTTACATTTGTTTTCAGGTATATTGTTTGTAATCCATGGGTGATAAATTGGACAGAGTGGTCAACGCCAGGAACATATCCTTAGATTATGTGCACGAATGCACAGATATGTGTACTTTTTTTTTCTAGTTTTCTTTCTTTTTTTTTTTTTCTGGTGATCTATTGACGGTTTTTGAGATGATTGTAGCCATGGTATGGCTCTGGGCAGTCGGCTAGGTTTTAAGCAATAATAACAGTAACAGACACCACACAACTACAGCCATCATGATGAACCAACCGAGCCAATGGAAGAAAAGAAAAAGGAGAAAAAGAAGAACAACAAGAAAGGAGTAAGAAAGAAAAGAACAGAAAGTTTACCGAAAAGCAAACGATGTTCCAGCATCATGATCACACCACATGGATTTTGAAGTTTGTTTATAAAGAGGGACATATCGCACTCAAACAATTCCATAGGCGCTCCACCAGAATCTGTCAGTAATTATTTTGTATAACTTTTAAGCCTAGGCAAAACCCTTTGCTGCTGGCAAGGGTATGAAGTCGAAAGGGGGGAACCGGGAACCATGAAGGGGGAACCGGGAACCATGAAGGGGAACCGGAACCATGAAGGGGGAACCGGGAACCACGAAAAAAAAGACACCACTAGAATAACTGATCCATTAAAGCGGACAGCGAACAGACCAGTGACATGATGAGGGCTCAGACTGACCAAATTATCAGAGCTGGGCTCCATGTGAAAATAGAGAACACCCCAGTTAACAATAGATACCCTACGGTGCTGTATAGGACCCAAAGCACCAATGCCTCACCACTCTCGGGATTTCACATCCCAAGTTTCCGACGCCACACGATAGCCATTTCATCAAGCAATGGTGGGTTGTCCATGCTCTGCATGACTCATTCAGACCAAAAGATCAGATCTAGGGTCCATGTGATAGAGATAGAGAATAATCAAGATTTACACAGGAAAAAAAATCTATTGTACTCAGGTCAGTAATATACGACACGGTGCATCTGGCAATGCGACTCAACACGATACAAAGCGATTGAGACAAGTCTGAATACATTCTTCTTTTTCGTGATAACATACCACTTACTTTACATGCATGCAACATTTCGACATTGTAGCATCTACTTAGGTTTCAACAGGGTTAATTGAAGGAACGGGACTAGAGAATGAGGGGTGATAACCACGTTAACCCTTTGACTCCCACACCCTATCCACCAAATGCAAAACTTAATCCTTTGATTCCCTCACCCTATCCACCAACTTCCTACAAGAAGCTGGTGGTAGGGTGAGGGAATCAAAGGGTTAAGTTTTTGTTTTGCTAGCATGGTTGACAAAGCAGGATGCTGGTGGACAGGGTGCGGGAGTCAAAAGGGTTAAAATACTGGAAACGATACTTAGCAAGCATGAAGACTAACGCGCATAGGTCACGTGTAGTACTGACCGCCAATGTCCTTGGGTTATACAAAGTAGCCTGACTATGGAAATCACGATCACTGAATTGCCCCCAATCAAACGTGACAGACGAGCGACGATTAATGGAAAGAGAAGGAAACTGCCAGACACAAGGCGGCAGGGGTCCAATATCACACAGAAAGACGTGGTAGTAAGGAACCATGCTGCAGATGTCCCCCCACCAAATCTGCTCCTGGACAATCCTGTCACGTCCCTTGTACCGAGCATGTTTTGAAGAAATAGGTTCACGATGAACTTCTTTTTATGAAATTAACTTCTTCATCTGTCGAAAGAACTTCATCTGTGGAAAGATCTCTTTGTAAAGGGGCTGAGAAATTGTCTTCCTTTTTTCTAATGACTGGGAGACTCTCTCTCTCTCTCTCTCTCTCTCTCTCTCTCTCTCTCTCTTCTCTCTCTCTTCTCTCTGTGTGTGTGTGTGTGTGTGTGTGTGTGTGTGTGTGTGTACTGTGTGTGTGTTGTGTGTGTATGTGTGTGTGTTGTGTGTGTGTGTGTGCGTGTGTGTGTGTTGTGTGTGCGTGTGTGTGTGCGTGTGTGTGTGTGTGTGTGCGTGCGTGCGTGCGTGTGTGCGTGCGTATCTGCGTCTTTATGGGTGTCTCTGAACAGATTGTGTCAACAAAATCCATCTCGTCCCTTTATTGACTTTCACCGAATTAGTTTGGAATATTTGTACGTGAAGGAGCCAAAATGTACAAACTTAAAAGTCATGACCAAGGTTTTTGGTTGGAGTGGGTTGAGGAGAATGTCAGAGATATATACCAAAATTAAACAAGCATTACTATCAATTTCATGAGTGTCTGAAAACAAATTTTTAATACTATGACTAATTGCATCAATGACTTACCTTAGTAAGGATTGCATTATAAACATAATTGAGCTTGAAAGAGTACGTGTGTTACTCCGGTCTAGAAAACGCGACATGATCAGGAGGGTTCTTAATTTGCATTTTTTTTACTTTTTGTGTAAACTAGGATTGATCACAGAACATACTATTTATACATTTATTCATGCATGCCCTGATGTTGGGGTCACAGAGTTTAAATCAAATGAATACGGGTCACCTACAATTTCTTAGCTCTTGAAGGATGAAAATGTAATATATGGGGTTCAAAACTGACCACGATAAAGCAATGATACTTTATAGTATAAGCGTAATATGTTAAATTAACCAAAACATGATCCGGCTTCATCGTCACAGTCATCAAATATAACACTGGGTACTAAACTTAAATCTGATAGTCGGTTACCAGCAAAATCGTATCTTGATTATTTACAGATGTCAAATTAAATTTGGAGATAGACATATGTAAAGTTGAATAGACATTGCCGGTGACAAAAGTATGTTGCAAGTCTTCCTACATGCTCTATAGACTATAGTGGAAAATCTCTCTTTTCTTTTCTTTTACGTCTTCTTGTTCTTGTTCTTGTTCTTGTTTTTCTTCCGCTTCTTCTTTTCCTTCTTCTTCTTTTCTTGTTCTTGTTTTGTTCTTCTTCCGCTTCTTTTTTTTCCTTCTTCTTCTTTTTCTTCTTCTTCTTCTTCTCCTTCCTCCTCTTCCTCTCTTCTACCTGTTCTTCTTGTTCTTCTTGTTCTTCTTCTTCTTCTTGTTCTCCTTGTTCTTGTTCTTCTTGTTCTTCTGCAGGCTTTTTCCACCAGGTCGTGGGGTCTTCGGTGCGGATCTTAGCTTTCCAGAGTCCTATGTCTGTGGCAACCTCCCTCCTTCGCTCTTGCTTGCTCCTTGTCTTTGCCAAGACAGTCCTGTATCCTTTTCTTTGGCCTTCCTCTCTTTTGGCCCCCAGTCACCATTGTCCTTACTCATTTTCTCACACAGTTGTCTCCTTTCCACAAGACATGTCTTTTCCATCTCAGTCTTACCTCTCTCAGCTTGCTACTTACTCAGCTACCTTTCCTGTGTGCACTCCTTGCCTAAGCGTAGAAATTCATGTAAACCTACCTACCTAAGCAGAGGGAGCGGATGATTGTACGACCCGTCTTTATCCCACCTAAAACTAACTGACCTAACACGATTGTTGCAAGGACGTCTTTAGATGAGAATAGCACATGATAAAAACGTAAGTATGTTTGGCATGTTGATATCATAATATAAATGACAGGCTTGACTGTCGTCTATTGTTCACCTGTCCTGTTGTTTGCAGTTTGCATGTGTGTGTGTGTGTGTGTGTGTGTGTGTGTGTGTGTGTGTGTGTGTGTGTGTGTGTGTGTGTGTGTGTGTGTTGTGTGTGTGTGTGTGTGTGTGTCGTGTGTCTGTGTGCTGTGTGTGTTTTGCCATATGTACCTGTACATTCATCGACGTGTTTTTAACAGCTTCTTTCTTTTATATGATCTTGCAGTAAACGTTGGGTGTTACACATTCCATAATTGTTGAACGAACCCATATAAGAGTGGTAAAGTATCGGCAGAAGCACAGCTGGCGTGAAGACAACCTCCTTCGTAGAGGACGTTCGCGAGAGAGTAGATTAGGGGAGGCAATCCATTCACGGGAGGTTATCATTGGGGCAATAAGACCATCACAGGCAGGAAGTTCTCTATCCATCTCTCGATCTGTCAGCATTTGAAGTGTCCACTCCATTTTCTTCCTCAGCCACCACTTAGCCCCCCCCCCTCCCCTCATCTCCTTCATTTCTGTGTCTTTTTTCTGATAAATCTGTTTGTCCTTTTTTCTTCCCAACGAGTACAATTGAGTGTTGGAGTGATGTTGTGACATGTAGGTCACTGTCAGCCGCGAGCACTGGCATCTTCGTTCTGGTTCCAAAGCATTTAACATGCTGGTTGGCATAGTTTAGAAAGCAACAAAATCCATTTCTGATACCGTAAGCTCAATGCCACTCTGCTACGTAAAAAACTGGTCAGCTTTGCTCGCCCACCTTAATCATCTAGTCATTGTGGTGATGCTTGCACAGTGCTTCATAGGTTCTTATGCAATCGCACACCCATTACCCCATTTCAAGTTCTAAGTCCTTGCCAGAAAGGTTTTACACAAGTCCGAGGAGTCTGTCAGATAATTGTTGGCAATATTATGAGCGGAGCGCACATGGAAATGTCAAGCGCGATGGATCCCTCTGGAATAAATTCGAAACTCCAAACTCCAAACTCCAGAAGTGTGAAAGTGCGATAACTCCATTTTAAATAAATTCCAATCTAGATGAAAAACCAAACATGTTTGCATTTCTTGCCACAACCAAAGTTGAACAAGCTGAACAAAAATCAGCAAATGAACAGCAGAGGCATGCTTCGTGTGCCCAATTCGTTCTGTCCGAAAATTCCTATTCAAACACTTTTGACATATATAAATTTGAATGGGCCATGGACAAAGAAGAAACAGAGAAGAGAAAGAAAGAAAAGATAAAAAAAAAAGAAACAATGAAGAAAGAAGGTGATGGATGAATTACTGCAACTTGCTCTCGAGCGTAACTTGACAGATTCATAGATAAAATGAACAGAATTTATTACGGATTACAAGCAGGTCATACATTAGATGCACAAACAAAAGAAATGGTACCAGTCAATTTGCCGAAATGGATAGTTCAATGAACTACTGATTGCGAGATCGTGGGTTCGAGCCCCCATTAGTTAAATCTGTAAATCTATCTATCTATCTATCTATCTATCTATCTATCTATCTATCTATCCATTTACCCATCTATCCACCTACCTATCAACATCTCTCTCTTATATATTATATACATATTATATAAATATATTAATATATATAATATATATAATATATATTATATATATATATATATATGCAAACATTTTCGGCCTCAACCGATTCCTACCAAGAGTTGAGCATTCTGCGGGCTCGTTGAGAAGTCTGGGACCACAGAGTCAGGTGAATCATTAAGGGTGTTGCTCAAATGTTCTGACTAACACCGCACTGTCTTTTCTCTCGAGCTTGACTGATGCCAGAACATGTGAGGGAAGTAAACGTAGAGGCTAGTCCTATCACGAAATATCAATCCTAAATGGAACTTCATCATAACATCTTCACTATCATATCCATGCTCACCATCGTGGTATTGTGAACAAAACAATTGTCCCAGATTATGCAGATTTTAATGCCCTGCTTCTCGTGGTGACTTCTCTGTCTCAACTTCATTTCTGCACTCAAAGTGTCCTAACGGTTGTTGGGGGGAAAAAGATAACGGCGGCTACTGATAAATCACAAGACAGAGAAAGGAACACGGGGGCGGGGGATTGGGGAAGAAACTAGGAGTGTAAAATGGACATTCCAAATGCCCAGGGAACGAGACAGGGATCGATATTTCCATGCTTGTGATGAGATACTTGTTGCCCTAATGGTGACCTCCCTTGGGTGGATTATCTCTATAATCTACACCCTCGCAAACGTCCTTTACACAAGAGAAATGTCTTCGTGACAGCTCTGCTCTTTTGAGTGTACGGTTTTGAGCAGGCTCAGAGAATCTATCAGATAATTGCTGGCAGATTTGGGTGGACCTCATTGGGGTTGTCTTTGTGTGATAAATCCGTCTTGAACAATTAATTCCAAAGTAAAACATTCTGCTGATATTTCACATCCCTCATGCAGGTTTATTTATCAGCAATGGAATGTTGAAGACTCCACCTTCACTAAATGAACTTGGAGACAAAAGGAGATGCTATCAAACCATTCAGGCGAATGTACTGGTACTTTCAAGTGAAAGATGGGAGGGAATACCAACACAAACAACAGAACAGATACACAGTGGGAGACGATTAAGCCCGCCATTTGCATTATGACATCAATGAATCAAAGTTTAAGACTAAAGTAAAATTCCCTTCATTGCCAGAGAAGTAAGATCTGTTGTGAGTACTTTCAATTTCGATCTGATTTATCTCTGTGATCAATGTGATTTGGATCCATCTTAAAAGATCTGAACACAGTGACTCGCTTCTCTCCTTGTACTCATGATTTGAATGCATTCTTCTTATCACATCTCGGTAGATACCAGGATATATTACACTGGTTAATACAGCGTATGGGATTTAGTTTGTTCACGAGAAAGTCATCGGACTTGGATAAGACATTCTCATATGCACTTCTCCTGGATTTGTCACCAATAATCTGGCAGACTACTTCACCTTATGTAGAAACCCATGCACTGGTAATGTCTTGAAACGGGCAGGAATAAAAGGGATCCATAAAACATTAAGCTGACACCTTTAGAATGACTACAACATTAAGATTAAGGCATCGGCCGGTTGTACGTTGCTGGTTGATATTGAGGTCAAGACATCAGTTCTATCAAAAGGACCAAACAGCCCGCCTTTGAATGTAATCCACAGAACAGTTTCCAAATGATGATCTGTCCCTAAACACCCAAGCCAAAAGCGATCTGCGAAAGCTAATGACAGATGCGCATAATTATTGTCCCAACAGCATACAGCGGGAGGTTTCAAGAGAATAACATTTGTGTCAGAAGACAATTAGAACTGTTGCTACAAATAACAAAGGTAATATAGGCAAGCTGACCGATTTCCATTATGTTTCCGCACAGTCTGTGTACATTTACATTTGTTGGTAAGAATGCTTTTCATCTTTTTGAAAGCCAAAACAGCACTGAAGAAGATGACAAGCATTCTTACCAACAAATGCCTATCAATTAACATCAGGAAGAGAGTTCTTGAATGTTATATAGAACCAATACTGTTGTACGGTTGCGAGGCGTGGACAGTCAACAAGCAAAGCCAGAACAAGATTGAGGCAGCCGAGATGTGGTTTCTAAGAAGAATGTTGAGAGTTCCATGGACAGCAAAGAAAACAAACGAGACAGTCTTGATGGAGGCAGACGCAAATAGATCATTCATAAGGGAGATTAAGAAAAGACAAGCAACATTTATAGGCCATTTTATGAGGAAAGGGGATTTGGAGCACCTGGTCACAACGGGAAAGCTGGAGGGAAAGAGAGCACCGGGTAGACCCAGGGAGAAGATACTAGACGGACTTGCAGAGTGGCTGGGACAAGGAGGGTGGAAGAGATGCTTGAGGCAACAAGTGATAGAGACAGATGGAAGTCCTTGATCGCCAACGCCATGCGGCAAGGCACCTGCTGCTGCTGCTGCTGCTGCTGCTGCTGCTGCTGATGATGATGATGATGATGATGACGATGATGATGATGACAGTCTACATCTTTGGTAGGCGTGTATGCTGAGTGTTTTCATGTTTCCATAAGCTGGCCACTGATATGACTTACAGAATCTTTAATACACATATCTTTTTATTTGATATTCTGCATGCATGTACACACGAAGGGGGTTTAGGCACTGGCAGGTCTGCACACATTGACCTGGAAGAAGAAACAGAAGAGGAAGAAGATGAAAAAAAGTAACCAGAAACAGGCCCATATTATTTCCGTTCTGCCTACCATGGTTGAAAAATGACGGACAGGTTGTGTGTGCTTACGAAATCTACAGGAAGCTCTATAACATCTCACGCTTTAAAGCTAAGACTAAAATGTTCAGCAGGTGTTTTTTTCATTCGAATGTGATCAGTGGTGGCCGTGGTGAGGAATTGATGTTCTGGATCCCTCCCAGTACCTTCGGATGTTTCTTGATAACAGCAGGTCCTCATTCGAGGCATGTCTTTCGTTGATAATGCAACTCTGGTCACCCATTCACACAAGCATTTGCCGAGTTTCGGGGACCAGTTCTCCAGTGCTTGTGCTGACTTCAGCCTCAATATCGGCCGGGAAAAGACGAAAATGATGGCCCAGTGAGGTCCTCACTCGTGCACTGATTTCCAGCCTCTACCCTGCTGCAACATCACCCCCACTGTCTGGGTCATGTCCATTACATAGCTGATGGAAGGATCCCAAAAGACCTTTATTTTCCTACGACGACTTCGCCGATGACTCCAAATCTCAAGAGCGACTTCACCTTCGCTTCAAGGACGTGTACAAAAATGAGTTCATAAAGTCGGTTGACGTTACGGAGTGGTCAACACCAGGCGCATCTCTTTAGATTATGTACGCAAATCCATTGATATCTGTCCTTCATTTTCTTTTCCGTTTTTTTTTCCTTTTGAAGTATTGTGTATGTTTTTTTGAAGCGGTTATAGCCCTAATATGATTCTACGTGGTCGGCTGGGCTTTAAACAACATAACCAATAACAATTACCACTGGGAAGAGTGTGCCTAAGACTGTGCTGACTGGAGACAAGAAGTGAAAAATGGAGCGAGGAGGAATAAGTCTGAAAGTCACCAGGTAGCAGCGAGGAAGAATGGTGCCATTCAAAATCAGGACTTGTTACCTCTATCCCTCCCTAGCGTGAAATTCCATGTTTTTATTTGAGATCGATGGATGTTATTTGCTTGACACAAGATTCTGACCATGACCAGCGACGATTCGCACACAGAAGTGCAGGAGTAAAGGTAGCAGTGCCTGAGCTGAGCGGTTAGTCCCTTCAATTAACTGCAGGGCGAACACAGTGTAAAGACCACTCTAGTCGCCCTTCCTTTCACTGTCCAGCCTTAGAACTCGTTATTGTCCGTTTGCTGACCGACTACCACTGTCCCTACGGCCACTATCGTCCTGACCATCAACCACTATTCCAATGCACACACACACAAACACACACACAAACACACACACACAAGACACACACACATACACACACACACACACACACACACACAAACACAAACACACTCACAAAGACGCACACTCACTCATACACACACATCTACACACACATACACACACACACACTCACACACAAAACTGCACACACACACACACACACTCACACACACACACACATACACACACACCTTTCTCTCTCTCTCTCTGTACACACACACACACACACATATATATATATATATATATATATGTGTGTTATATATATATATATATATATATATATATATACATACACGCATACACACATATATACATGTACACACACAGACACACCCATGCGCACTTGCACATACACACAAGCCTGCATACACATCGCATACATTGTCTTATATGTATGTAGGGGCTTGTGCACACACACACACACACACACATACACACACACACACACACACACACACACACACACACACACACACACACACACACACACAGCACACATGAGTGAGTGAGAGTTAAGGAGGGTCCGACCGGTCAGTGCCTCAACTGTAGACAGAGACAGATTAAAGGCATTGGTACGTACTATGGTCCTTCCTGTCTCCTTGGTCCATCCTACACTATACTTCGTTCCATCTCTGTTAACCACCGTCAAACGACCTTAACCCCTTGACTTCCACTAGCATCTTGCATTGTCAACCATACCAGCAAAGCAACAACTTAACTCTTTTATTCTCTCATCCAATCCAACAGCTTCCTTCAGGAAGCTGATGGTTAGGGTGAGGAAATAGAAGGATTAATTTTTTCTAGCTGGTGGATAGGGTGAGGGAATGAAAGGGTTAAGATTTTGCTGTTGGTGGGTAGGGTGTGGGGGTCAAAGGGTTAAGTACCCCCCCCCCCCTCATCTCCCCTACAGTCTTTATCACACTACTGTGCCTAGTTTAGAGTTTGGAGTTTGATCAATAAAGGATTCACCGCACTCGGAAAATCCAATATCCGTTCCACCCAGATTTGCCAAGGATGATTTTGGCAGACCCCCTTAGCGTGCGAAATATACCCATAAGCGCAGGCGAGATATTGAAATGGGGAGGAGCAGGGATGCTGGTGATGAGGAGCCTGTACTGTAAAACACAGAACCGACACCACACGCTCGGGCAATCCCATATACGCTCCACCCTAATTTGCCCAGGATTATTTTTGCTAGATCCCCTGAGCCTGCGAAAAAAAGCCCATATGTGCTGGCAAGACCTTAAAATGGAGAGGGGTAAGGATGTTAGAAAGCAAAGGCAAAGGGTTGGAACTAAACAGCAGGAAGACTGAAGTCATGGTGATCAGTAAAAAAAAACATGAAATCCCCTCATGCAAAATAACAGCGAATGGCACAACCTTGACACATGTTAATAAGTTCAAATACCTGGGAACGGTCATTTTATCAGACGGCAAATGCACATCGGAAATAGCCGGCAGAATCGGACAAGCCAAAACAGCATTCAAGAAGATGACAAACATTCTTACCAACAAATGCATATCAATTAACATCAGGAAGAGAGTCCTTGAATGTTATATAGAACCAATACTGTTGTACGGATGTGAGGTGTGGACAGTCAGCAAACAGAGCCAGAACAAGATTGAGGCAGCCGAGATGTGGTTTCTCAGAAGAATGTTGAGAGTTCCATGGACAGCAAAGAAATCAAACGAGACAGTCTTGATGGAAGCAGACACAAGTGGATAACTCATAAGGAAGATTAGGAAAAGACAGGCAACATTTATAGGCCATTTTATGTGGAAGGGGGATTTGGAGCACCTGGTCACAACGGGAAAACTGGAGGGAAAGAGAGCACCAGGTAGACCCAGGGAGAAAATGCTAGACGGACTTGCGGAGTGGCTGAAGACGAGGAGGGTGGAAGAGATGCTTGGGGCAACAAGAGATAGAGACAGATGGAAGTCCATGATCGCCAGCGCCATACAGCAAGGCACCTGATGATGATGATTAAGGATG
>CM060306.1:35121980-35129480 GCA_030674185.1 Monoplex corrugatus
ATGGAAGACTGACAGTTTCTTCATAGGATAAGTCACGATTTCGCCGGGAATTTTGACTGTCTCTGAGACAGTTTCAATCCTCAACCCATTAAGTATAATTTTCCTTCCAGGACTTTTGTGAAGGGGTTATTTTGTTTAAGAATAAACAGGATTATTTAAAATATTTTTCACACGGGTGTGGCGCGCATTTTAGTTTAGGAATTATTCTCTTGGTAGATTTAGTCATATGACGGAAGCAACGGAGCAGCTGATTCGCTTTCTCAGTGATGAAGATTTATAAATTATTGTCACAGAATAATAATGACTATTTCAACAATGAAACCCTGTTGTCTGCTTGGTGCAGAAGTAGAGTACCTGCCGTCCAATCTGCCTATCCGGGTTTGCACGGTTGCAAATCACGTCTAAGAACTTCTTATGTGCGTGCAGTTCCCATCTATCGCGATGCGAATAGGTATATGATTTCATTCAACGTTTGGGAAAGTAAAACAGCGAGGGAGATGAGATGAGCACCGCCCTCATAATGTTGGCCCGAAGAAAAGTTGGGGTCTCTGCCATGTCACCCCCCTACGGCCTTAGGGTTATGGGGAAAAATACCTTTTTAACTCTGTTGTACTAACCTTTGTCTCTAGGTAACTCAGGTTATGAGAATTAAAAGTACTGAAAAATGGAATCATACTAAGATAAAATCTAGTTTATCTTGTTGATGTGAGCATACATCTAGCGTTCTAAATTGCACCAATAGGGTAAAATTGAGCCTATTTCTTTTTTTTCTTAATGCAGAATATTACCGTATTTTTTCTGTGAAAAATATCAACTTGATGCCGGTGTTTTTCACTAAAAAAATTAACCGTACCGCAACCTTTAGCTTTTCGAGCCAGAAGAAAAAAACACGAACAAAGAATCAAAACGCGTATTTAATACAACAAGACAAGACAGGCGCAAATTTTCGGCCAACTGGCCTTTGTCAAGTGTGCGATCACAAACAAACGAACACCAAAAACAAAAAAATGGGAGAAAAATGACTGAAACTTCCCTGCTGCTTCGTTCAATGTGAGAGAAAGCCTCCTGTGATTTTCTACAGCGCATATCATGCTATGACCGCAGGGGATTAACCACAAGGATCAGACTCCCAACAGCACTACAGGGGTTAAGGAGGTGTGCTATCGATCTACATAATCATGGACACGGCATCTTACTTCACGTACGAATCTTCAGCAGTGTACATGCCATTGACAGCTACTCGTGACAGCTTGAACCACGGATTTTGCATTCCCAGATTGTCAAAATAGTTCATTAACCTTTCAAAAGATCAAACGCCATGGCTACAGTCTCGAGTCTGGAATTTCTTCAAGAGGGATTCATGGCACTCGCACTATTTCATACGCATTCCACCCAGATCTTCCAGCAGTAATCTGGTTGTGAAGGTCACTGAGAGACTCCTTGAGTCTGCGAAAAGTCTAAATGCTGACAACGTCCTAAAATGGATAGGGGAACGAGACCAATGAAATGAACCAGCAGAATGATTATAACATTTAGACGTGCAGTGGAAAGCCAACTTTCGCGTTGCGTGTTAGGATTAAGTTCAAGCCATGGCTTCGAAAATGGACATACTTGAACACCGACACTCTACAACATCTGATGATCAACGCAGTGTTCAAATCAGGTGTTTCTTTGAAAATGTACAGTTTTTCCCCGCATTCCAACAATGGATAGTTGGCGGCTGTCTGTATTTAGCGAGTGGCGATAGTCTTAGTCTTTATCAGTTTGCGTCATAAATTGGCATATTCATTCACTTTCATCTCAAAACCTGACCTGCACAGAATTTTTGTGTCGACAAAAGATTTTTCGACATCATAAGCTGCAGATTTACATAGATCATACAATTAACATTAAATATTCGAATGCAAATGCATCATCCACAAATCCAAACACAAAGCACGACTAACTGTACTCTTTAAGATTACTGCTTTCCGGACAGGTCCTTATTTTGTAACTTAGTCTGCAGAAAACGAAAGAACAAAAGACTAGTTATTATTTTATTCTCTTTTTATAAAATAGAACTGATGAGTAATGTCAGAGCAGATACCTTTCCAACAAATCAGGACGCCGAAAAAAAAAATAACGCTAATGTCTAACGGTCATCTTTATCAGACGAGGATGGCGCTTGCATAGTGAAGATCCCCTCAGGGCGGACGCAGAGTCCTGCATCTCAGCAGGATCCATCCACACAGCGACTTGAGGACTTGAGGTCCCTCCTGTCTGTCTGTCTTGTCAACACCAGGGTTCGCAGTGGGGAAAAAACTACACAACATCTCTGACCACCAGCTATCCACAACAGCTAAGAACTGGGCAAAATGGCCACATTCATCGCCGGATGCGACCTGACCTTACTGATGGCAACAAAAGAAAAAGATAAGTGTAACATACACATACGCAAACACATTTAATTTTGCATGTATTCTTTCTCTCTCTCTCTCTCTCTCTCTCTATCCTCTCTCTCTCTCTCTCTCTCTCTCTCTCTCTGTCTCTCTCTGTCTCTCTGTCAGTCTGTCTTTGTCTCTTTCTCCCTCTGTCTCTCTCTCTCTCTCTCTTGATTAGGGGGTGTTTAACAGAAATAAATCACCATCATATCAATAAATAAGAAAAGAAAGAAAGAAAGAAAGAAACAAATAAATAAATGAATATATAGATAAATGAATAAATAAATAATAGATAGATACACAGACAATAAATAAATAGATCGATAGATAGATAGATAGATAGATAGATAAATAAATAAATAAATAAACAAATAAATAAATGACTAACAATTTTAAGTGTCATAACATAAGGTGCAGCAAGATCCGATACGAATGATAAGAGGGACACAGACGAGACAAGGCATAAATACAGAAGAGACAAAGCGCAGGAAAGCAATAGCACAAAAATCAAAACAAAAAAAAAAAACGTTCCATTATTGATCCATAAAAAAAATCAGTAAGGTTCAACTCATACTTTCTTGAAGAAACATTTTCTAACTTATTAACTGTCACAGTCTACACACCTACGCGAAACACTGCTTTATATTATGAGTAGAAACAGTTCAAGGGCATTATCATGTCTGGTTTCTAGTGGCTTTAACTCTTTTTTCATCTGTTGTTAAAGTCTATCCACCAGCTCCTCAGCTTACTGTCAGAAATTGGTCGCTAGGTTGAGGGAATTAAAGAGTTAAGACACGAACAGCAGGTGCAAACATGGTTCATTAGAAAAGTATGTGGTTTGCTGTCTGACGACCTTGTTACGCACAGCAGCTCAGAGATATAAGAGAAAGACAGACAGAGAGAAGAGAGAGAGGGGGGGGGGGGGGGGGAAGGAGAGAGAAGAAGACAGACAGACAGGACAGAGACAGACAGAGAGATAGACAGAAAGAGGGAGGGAGAGAGAGAGAGACAGAGACAGACAGAGAGACTGAGACACAGAGAGAGACAGAGACAGAACAGAGAGACTGAGACAAAGAGAAGACAGAGACAGTACAGAGAGACAGAGAGAAGAGAGAAGAGCAGACAGACAGACAGACAGACAGAAGAGAGAGACAGACAGAGAGAGACAGACAGACATGCAGTCAAAATGACAGAGAGGCAGACAGACAGAGAGACATCATCATCATCATCATGTCGAGCTTGCTCGGCTATCCATGACACGTTTTTTCCATTCTTCTCTGTCAGACATTGCAGTAGGTAGTTCATCATACTGACAGCCTGTATCATCCATCAGTTGGTCGATGAAGGTCTTCTTTGGACGTCCTGGTCTTTGTTTGCCATGGCTGGGTCTCCTTAGTAGAACATCCCCCACCAGTTCTTCTTTGCTACGCCAACAGTGTCCCGCGAAGCGCAGTCTTTGTTGACGTATTGATTTACTGATTGGTGGGATCTTACCATATAACTTTTTGTTAATTGGATGTTCTCTCCAGGATTTGTTCAGGGCTGCACGTAGCATTCGTGTATATGCTCCATCAATCTTCTTCTCCAATGTCGTTGTTAGGGTCCAAGAGATTGAGCCATATGTAAGAACGGACTCTACTGCTGCTCGGAAGAAGTTCCTTTTCAGGTTGTCTGGTAGATTGGATTTCCAGATTTTGTCCAGTTGATTTAGAGCGCCCAAGGCATTTCCGAGTCTGGTGTTGACGTCTTGTTCTGTGGAGTCAATGTAGCTGCCCAGGTATTTAAAGTCTTGAACTTGTTTGATTGTATCTCCATTGAGACTTCTCATGCCTTCTGATGCATCTTGGTTCAGACAGATGAACTCTTTGTGTGGTAGAGAGAGAGAGAGAGAGAGAGAGAGAGAGAGAGGGGGGGGGGAGACAAAGACACAGAGGCAGAGAGGGCGACAATGACAGTGACATTGATATTGATGCTTTATTTTCCAACTGTAAAAGTTAGCGACTAAAACGTTACTTCTCAAATTTGCTCACAACTAGAGAAAAAGGGCGAGGTGAGAGAGAGAGGCTTGCTAAAATAGAGAAAGAGAGAAGAGAGAGAGAGGAGAGTGAGAAAGAAAGAAAAAGAAAGAGAACAGAAAAAGCGAGAGAGATAGACACACACACACACACACACAACACACACAGACACAACACACACACACACACACACACACACACACACAGAGGGAATGATTGAGAGTGAGTGAGTGGGGGGGTGTGAGAAAGAAAGAAAGAAAGGAGAGTAGAGAGAGTGAGAAAGAAAGAAAAAGAGAGAGAAGAGAAAGAGAGATAGAGATAGAGAGAGACAGAGAGAGAGAGAGAGACAAGAAGAGAGAGAGAGAGAGAGAGAGGAGAGAGAGAGAGAGAGAGAGAGAGAGAGAGAGAGAGAGAGAGCTCAATGAATGTCTTCAAAAAGACGCGATAAACCTGGGAGATTATGGGCAAACCACATGGAATGATTGACTAAAATGAAACTCAATGTAGAAAGCGAACAAACCAGCAGTTAACACACACACACACACACACACACACACACACACACACACACACACCACACACACACACACACACACACACACACACACACACACACACACACACACACACACACACACACACACACACACACACACACACACACACACACACACACACACACACACACACACACACACACACACACACACACACACACACACACACACACACACACACACACACACACACACACAACACACACACACACACACACACACTCAAACACATTTTAAGCAGAATGCTGAAAGCATAAGAATAGTTCACCTTTCCTGAAGTGTTTTGCACATTGACTTCAAATAGGATTCCCGTTTAATCGTGTGTCTGCATTAGTGGCAGCCTGTTAATGGAATATACCACTCAAATAATTGTTGAAGATCCATCTGCAAAAGCTGAATCATTTATGTTTCATAAACATGCATGCACAAAGAACACAAGCACACAACGTCCCTTTACAAAAGAAATGTCTGAGATAGATGGAGAGAGATACACACACAGAGAATGACAGAGACAGACAGACAGAGACAGAAACAGTGACGGAGACAGACAGACAGAGCCAAAGCTAGAGTTAGAGCCAGAAACACACAGACACACAGACACACACCACACACACACACACGTACGCAGCACCCACGCACGCACGCATGCACGCTCACAAACACACGCACACACGCAAGTCCGCCTAGTATTTTCTCCCTGGGTCTACATGGTGCTCTCTTTCCTTCCAGCGTTCCCGTTGTGACCAGGTGCTCCAATCCCCTTTCCTCATAAAATGGCCTAAAAATGTTGCTGTCTTTTCCTAATCTTCCTTATGAATGATCTACCTGTGTCTGCTCCATCAAGACTGTTTCGTTCGTTTTCTTTGCTGTCCATGGAACTCAACATTCTTCTTAGAAACCACATCTCGGCTGCCTCAATCTTGTTCTGGCTTTGCTTGTAGACTGTCCACGCTCACAACCGTACAACAGTATTGGTTCTATATAACAATCGAGAACTCTCTTCCTGATGTTAATTGATAGGTATTTGTTGGTAAGAATGCTTGTCATCTTCTTGAATGCTGTTTTGGCTTGGCCGATTCTGCTGGCTATCTCTGATGTGTATCTGCCGTCTGATAAAATGATCAGTCCCAGGTATTATTTTAAACTTATCAGCCTGTCTCAAGATCGTGCCGTTTGCTGTTATCTTGCATGAGGGGATTTCATGTTTTTTACTGATCACCATGACTTCAGTCTTCCTGCTGTTTAGTTCCAACCCCTTACCTTTGCTTTCTATTTCTAATGTATTCACAAGGTTTTGTAAGTTCCTTTCATTTTCTGGAATTAGCACAGTGTCATCTGAATAGAAAATGGATAGATATTACTTTCCAACCCCAGAAAGTAAAGAACAATTTCTTCTGTATTTCGTCTTTATTTTATTTAGCTCATTTCGTTTTCACTGTTATTTTTTTGTTTGTTTTTTTAATCAAGGTAGCGTTTCTGCACTGGGAATTAAATCCATATGCACTAGCGCCACAGACAATTTCCTCCCAAAACGATCATGACAGGCCTTAAGCCTGTGCGCCTGTGCATAAACCCAATACACTGGCGTAAAACCTTGAAGATCTACCTAACTTAATGGGCTCTATCTACTAATGTCTGTGAAGAGTGCTGAAACGGTCCTAAGGCAGGCAGCAGACAATGAATAACCAACGTACCACTGCAGCACTGTCCTGGTCTCTGAATACGGGAAACAGAAATGAGGAAACGGGGAATCCCCCTTGAGGAGAACAAGAATGGCACCACAAGATGTCCAAAAGCCAGTCTTCAGCCACCAGTAATGTACATGTAGTGTTACAGTGGATGATACGTTGCTATCTACTTCTGCTATATGGTAGACTGTTCATTTCACGATAAGATAAACCAAACTTTCGCTGACAATTTCGTCTACATGATCAGGCCACATCCGGCGATGAACATGGCCATTTTTTCCAATTCCTACCAGTGCCGTGGAGCTTGGTGGTCAGAGGATTTGTAAAAGCTCAGGAAACGGGTGCTGTTCCATTCTGGAGAGACCTCAATGAGCGCGCACCATTTTCGTCTGTTGTAAATGGCCGTCTAGACATGTACGTTATATTGCATGGTACCATGCTTTGTTACAAGGCGTCTGAAGGCTTTTTTTTTCATGGGATTACCCAGCCAATAGCTAATAGCCAACAGACCTACATGTGAGCGTAATGGAATAGGGCTTTAGACGGCACTTGTCTGCCTGATGGCTCTGTCATAGAAGACAAATGCAGCGTTTTGTAGGTGTAGACTTGCCAGGTGCCATACGCTGCTCCGTCCTGATACAAACCATCGCCAGTAGATCCATAACTGCTTAGTCGTCCAAGTAAGCCTGGCTAATTTTGCAGTTAACCTCTTTGTCTGAAGCCATCAGCCATTCGCTACCTCTAACCAGCTGGTTGGGAAAGGTTACCACACTATCGAATTGGAGGTAGCCCTTCCCCAAGCTGAAAGCACTTGAACGGC
>CM060306.1:35134480-35146980 GCA_030674185.1 Monoplex corrugatus
TGTTATTTCATGTTCTAGAAGAAAAGAAAAGGTGTTGATATGCCATGATAAATATGAGCATGGATGCATACACAGCGTTGGAACTGCAATGCACCATTGCTTCTTGATGTACATGCGTATAAGGAATGTGCTGACTATCATTCTGAACAGTCACCATGGTCTCAAACATTTCTGTACTTGAACCCACACAAAAGGTTTACATAACATGCATCTCTTTCTGTCTCTTCCCTCGTTCTTCCTTCTCTCTCTATATATATTTCTGTCTGTCTGTATATATGTATGTATATATGATGTATGTATGTATGTATGTATGTATGTATGTATGTATGTATGTATGTATGTATGCATGTATGTATGTCTGTATGTATGTATATGTGTCTGTCTGTATGTATGTATGCATGTATGTATGAATGTATGTATGTATGTGTGTATGTGTGTCTGTCTGTCTGTCTTTCTGTCTGTCTGTCTCTGTCTGTCTGTCTGTCTGCTGCCTCTGTCTCTCCCTGGGTCTCTGTCTGTCTCTGTCTCTCTCTCTGTCTCTATCTCTCTGTCTCTCTCAGTGTGTCTGTCTCTCTGTGTCTCTCTCTGACTCTCTGACTCTCTCTCTCTTTCTCTCTATCTTACTATGAATGTCTATGGATCACAATCTCAAACCGCGCGGGCCGCTGCGCTCCCTGAGTCTCTCTCGATTGCCTTAGCCTACCTCGCTCCAGCTTTCTTTGTGTGTGACGTTCGGCAGGCGTTGAGGCGCGAAAAGAACGCGTTAGGTCGAAATGAAAAGGGCTGTGTGGCGTGCGGTCGCCATTGTGCAAGGTATTCATTTTCTGAAAACCAGTTAGAGTGTAAACCTGGTATGTGTTTGGCTACTTGTGCGAAAGACAAAACAACCAGAGCAAGTTGGGTAACTGGAAGCGCTTGGATCAAACAAAACTCTTGATTATGTTAAGTTACACTTACTTACCAGGAAGGGGATGTAGCTCAAATGGTAGAGCGCTCGCTTAGCATGTGAGAGGTACGGGGATCGATACCCCGCATCTCCATTTTTTTTTTTTTTTTTTTCCGTTTCATACTCAAGTTTTCCCCCGTCTTCTCTGTTTTCTTCTCTTCTTTGTCATCTTGGTTTTTTTTTCTCTCTTTTTGTTTTACTTACAAAAAAAAAAAAAAAAAATCGAAACAACTAGCAAAACTAATAAAATAGTATAAAATGAAATGAGATTAAATAAAACGAAATAAAACGAAATGAAATAGAATAAAATAAAATGAAATTAAAAAAAAAAAAAAAAAAAAAAAAACAGATGGTCATCATGCTACCATAAACAATTTCCCTTTTATGCAAATAATTTTTTTTCAGAACAGACAATCCAACTTAGTATTTTTCAAAATTAGAATGACCACTTGAAGTGGTATCAGTTGAAATAAACATAACATCGCCAAGGGCAATGGTAGATTGTCACAACGATAAACCAAAAAAATCCCTACCCTGTAGTTTTGAATATTATCAGACTGTCCTGACTAAGTGCAGTCCACACACTTTCTTCAGAAAGAGCTGATTTTATCCCCCCCCCCCCCACCCCCCTTTTTTTTCTTTGTTTTCTCCCGTGTGCCTTGAGCATGGATTTTTCCATTCCAACCTTATGCTTTCAGGACTTCTCAACAATCCAAAGCTGTGACCAAAATGTAGTAAAGGTCATGCGATACCGTAATGAAAATAAGAAAAGCTTATTGATACTCTACTCCCTCTGTCTCTCTCCCCCCTACCTCCTTCCCTCCCTCCCCCTCTCTTTCTCTTCTCTCTGTCTCTCCCTCCCTCCTTCCCAACTCACCTTCTCTATCCCTTTATCCCTTTTCTGTCTCTCCCTCCCACTCCTTCCCTCCCTCTATCTCTCCCTGTCATACCTCCCTCCTTCCCTCTGTCTTTTTCTCTGTCTTTCTCTGGTGTCTTTTTCTGTCTGTCTGTTTATATGTCTGTCTCTGTCTGTGTCTGTCTGTCGTTGTCTTTGTCTCTGTCTCTCTCTGTCTCTCTTCTGTCTTTTCTGTCTCTGTCTCTGTCTCTGTCTTCTGTCTCTGTCTCTGCTCTCTCTCTCTCTCTCTCTCTCTCTCTCTCTCTCTCTCAAACAAACAGATGTTATTTGAAAATGGATTTGGTTATGCTTGGATTAATCAGGGTGTTGGAAGCAAAGGTGTGTTTTTACGCTCTCTTCGTGATAGATTAATTGACAACCAATGGCAAAACTGGCATTCAAATATGGAGGACAGTAATAGATACAGTATGTACCGTTTGATTAATCCATCGCATTGCTTCCCATTGTATTTGTCATTACCAATAGACAGGCATATTAAGAGGGTTATGACCAAGTTTAGATTTGGAATTTCTGATTTGAAGAAACATCACTTTTATCACAGGAAAGTTGCTGAAAATGATTTATTATGTCCCCTTTGTAATATGGATGTTGATGATGAACTACATTTTACCTTGGTTTGTCAAAATTTGATTCAGTTCAGAGCGAAATTTATACCTATTAATTTTTTTAGACGACCATGTTTGTTTAGATTGGTAATGTTACTCTCATCCAAAGACGAATCTGTAGTAAAGCAGCTTGCTATTTATTTATACAAGGCATTTAAACTTCGAGATACATTTGTAAATCAATAGAATTGAGCTTGTGTGTTGATATAATTATGATTATGTTTCCCCCTTCAAATGTGGCCAAGGCCTTTTGAATAAAATTTTTCGTTCGTTCGTTCGTTCGTTCGTTCGTTCTCTCTCTCTCTCTCCCCTCAATCTCGCTCACCTCGCTCTCTCTTTCCATTCCTACATCCTGTCCACCTCTCTCTCTCCTATGCAAAAAAAAAAAAAAAAAAAAATACAATAATCGTTTCGTGACTAGACTTCATACATCTTGGGTTTGACGCCTCTTGGGGTTTCGGGGCCATTTGCATGAAAAATACGGTTACCTATGTAAATCACTGGCCGATATCCCAGCGAAACTCAGTCTTAGACTGAAAAACTGATCAAATAAAAAGAACATACATTACATGCGTCTGTCATCTAACCTTCATGGTCTGTGTTACAGCGACGCGACATCAATACTATTTAATAGGTTTTCTTTGAATAAGGTTCTTGGTTCGAGTTTCTGGGCTGGTAGCCAGTTCTGTTGGTGCCGTCGTTTTTGGCTTGGGTGGTCGTTGTGGTTAGTTCAGAGACTTACTGGCACTATGGTCGTTGTGTGTTCCTCTTCTTCTCCCGTTTTCTTTTTTTTTTACCAGTGGTCCGACCCCCGTGGGATCCCCCCCCCCCCCCCCCCCCCCCCGTGGGCTCTTTCAGTATAAACAGTATCCCCACCTTCTGGAGATTATATGCTGGAAATGTCACTTTCTTTATTTCTTTCTTCCTCTTTTGCTTTCTGTCATTTCTTTCTATCATTTTCTGCCTTGCTGGTCCATCCACCTGTATGAGTTCGATAAAGTCTTACATACTTTCTCCCAGGATCGGTATTTGGGTACATGTATTAAATGCACTTTTGGCTCTACGGAAATGAGATATGATGGAAGTAATTTCAAGTAATTTAGGCCCGTTTTTATATACGTTTTAGTGTTCTTAGTTATGTGTAAATTTTTTACTCAGGTATGTATTTTTTTTAAATCCCCTTGTGCGATAAATCGGACGGAGTGGCGTCTCCACGGTGGGAGTAGACAGATGGTGGAGACCTCTACCCAGATAGGGAAGATGGGTAGATAGGCTCATCATGCCAGCAAGAGTTTCAAATCCTCAAGGACATCCCTCCTTTCCTTGAGCAGCTGAGTCACGTAAGAGCCTGAGCGGTGTTCGACCCCGAGTGTTTGGCGTTAGTGGTGATCAGAGTTCCGGATTTCACAGACACCTTCCTTCTACTTCGCACGGCTGGGCAACTTCGGGAATCTGTGATGACCCCTCGCTGCCGATGTCCAGGATTCTGTGGAGGCTGATTTGCTTTATCTCGTGAGGGGGGTTTGAACCAGTAGTGTTGAACGGATGCAAAGCCTCGACAATCCATTGACAAAGTCAGAACAAGACTGAGGCAGCTGAAAGGTGGTTTCTAAGAAGAAAGTTAAGCGTTCCATGGACAGGAAGAAAAACAAGTGAGACAGTCTTGAAAGAATCAAACACAAATGGAACATTGATGAAGAAGATTCGGAAAAGACGAGCAACACTCCTAGGGCGTTTTATGAGACAAAAGCAATTAGAGCACCTAGTTACAGCAGGAAAGCAAGAGGAAAAGAAACACCGGGAAGACTAGAGAGAAAAAATATTTAGACAGTTTGGCAGAGTGGCTGAGGACAGAAAGGATGGGAGATGTACTTGCAGCGACAAAGGGTTAGATTCGCATGGAGGACCATGATCGACAACGCCAAAATGGCATTGCACATGATGATGATGATGATGATGATGATGATGATGATGATGATGATGATGATGATATGATATGTATACGTGCGTATGTACATACATACATACATACATACATACATACATACATACATACATACATATTCATACATACACGCATGCGAGCTCGCACGCATACATAGATACATATACATAGATACATACATACATACATACATATACATAGATACATACATACATAGATACTTACATACATAGATACATAGATAGATAGATAGATACATACATACATGGATACATACATACATGCATACATACATACATGCATACATACATACATACATACATACACACATACATACATACATACATACATACATACATACATACATACATACATACATACATACATACATACATACATACATACACAGATATCTGTACATATTGTTTGTTTCATTAATTCACTAACATAATCATATTCACTAAAGAAACTAAAGAAAAAAATTTGCCTTCCTTAAAACTATCTCCACATCTGAATAAGTCCAGGCACCCACCCACAGTTGCAGAAAATGAAGACCATACTCACCGAGTACGTCAGATCATGAAGTCAAGTAATCATACTAGAAAGAAGACCATACTCACTGAGTAAGTCAGACCATGAAGTCAAGTAATCATACTGGAAAGAAGACCATTCTCACTGAGTAAGTCAGACCATGAAGTCAAGTAATCATACTAGAAAGAAGACCATACTCACTGAGTAAGTCAGACCATGAAGTCAAGTAATCATACTGGAAAGAAGACCATTCTCACTGAGTAAGTCAGACCATGAAGTCAAGTAATCATACTAGAAAGAAGACCATACTCACTGAGTAAGTCAGACCATGAAGTCAAGTAATCATACTGGAAAGAAGACCATACTCACTGAGTAAGTCAGACCATGAAGTCAAGTAATCATACTGGAAAGAAGACCATACTCACTGAGTAAGTCAGACCATGAAGTCAAGTAATCATACTAGAAAGAAGACCATACTCACTGAGTAAGTCAGACCATGAAGCCAAGTAATCATACTGGAAAGAAGACCATACTCACTGAGTAAGTCAGACCATGAAGTCAAGTAATCATACTAGAAAGAAGACCATACTCACTGAGTAAGTCAGACCATGAAGTCAAGTAATCATACTAGAAAGAAGACCATACTCACTGAGTAAGTCAGACCATGAAGTCAAGTAATCATACTGGAAAGAAGACCATACTCACTGAGTAAGTCAGACCATGAAGTCAAGTAATCATACTAGAAAGAAGACCATACTCACTGAGTAAGTCAGACCATGAAGTCAAGTAATCATACTAGAAAGAAGACCATACTCACTGAGTAAGTCAGACCATGAAGTCAAGTAATCATACTGGAAAGAAGACCATACTCACCGAGTAAGTCAGACCATGAAGTCAAGTAATCATACTGGAAAGAAGACCATACTCACTGAGTAAGTCAGACCATGAAGTCAGGTAATCATACTGGAAAGAAGACCATACTCACTGAGTAAGTCAGACCATGAAGTCAAGTAATCATACTAGAAAGAAGACCATACTCACTGAGTAAGTCAGACCATGAAGTCAAGTAATCATACTGGAAAGAAGACCATACTCACTGAGTAAGTCAGACCATGAAGTCAAGTAATCATACTGGAAAGAAGACCATACTCACTGAGTAAGTCAGACCATGAAGTCAAGTAATCATACTGGAAAGAAGACCATACTCACTGAGTAAGTCAGACCATGAAGTCAAGTAATCATACTGGAAAGAAGACCATACTCACTGAGTAAGTCTGACCATGAAGTCAAGTAATCATACTGGAAAGAAGACCATACTCACTGAGTAAGTCAGACCATGAAGTCAAATAATCATACTGGAAAGAAGACCATACTCACTGAGTAAGTCAGACCATGAAGTCAAGTAATCATACTGGAAAGAAGACCATACTCACTGAGTAAGTCAGACCATGAAGTCAAGTAATCATACTGGAAAGAAGACCATACTCACTGAGTAAGTCAGACCATGAAGTCAAGTAATCATACTGGAAGATAGAAAAATCCACGCCTACACTGAGCAATCCTCCTTATGTAAAACACAAATACAAATTCGGTGAACGGATTTCGTATCTCTTGGGTTCCAGGTCTCTGGGGTGCAGGGTGTTTGCAAGAAAATATGGTTATGTCTGTATGAAGCTCTGGCCAGCTTCCTTGCAAAGCTGTGTCTTCGATGGAACTGTAGTCAAAGAAGGAATATACATTTAAATGTACAGGTATATATATATGTGTATATACAGTTGTTGTTTAAGTATACACTGTTCGCGATCTTCTTCTTCTTCCAGAGGTTGCACCTGTTGCTTGTCCAAGAAGAGAGAGAGAGAGGAGAGAGAGAGAGAGAGAGAGAGAAGAGAGAGAGTGACGAGAGACAGAGACAGACAGAGAGAGAGGAAGGAGAATGACAGAGGGGAGAGAGAGAGAGAAGAAGGGAGAGAGGAGGGAGAGAGAGAGAGAGAGAGAGAGAGAGAGACAGACAGACAGAGAGAGACAGAGAGACATACACGCATTCACACGTACATGCACACACTGCGCTTACACACTGCACAAACTAACACACTGTCTCTGTCTGTCTCTGTCTCCCTCCCTCTCTGTCTCTGTCTGTCTGTCTGTCTCTCTCTCTCTCTCATCAGGCACAAACACACACACACACACGCCGCGCGCACAGACACACACACACACACACACACACACACACACACACACACACACACACACACACACACACACACACACACACACACACACACACACACACACACACACACACTCGAAGACACATTCACATAGCAACTGAAACCCCATGACAAAAACTCATTCATTTTTTGGTCATGTCTCCAGAGCTCCCGACATGTACATAAAAACACAAGTTATGTGTATGTATGTATTGTGTAAATTACGGACCGTATCTAAAAGCACTTATATAAACAGACGTAAAAGGACATAACGCATCGACATTCAGTTTCTGTGTATGTGTGTTTGTGTGTGTGTGTGTGTGTGTGGTTTTTTGTGTGTGTTGGTGGTGTGTGTGTGTGTGTGTTGTGTGTGTGTGTGTGGTGTGTGTGTGTGTTGTGTGTGTGTGTGTGTGTTGTGTGTTGTGTTTTGGTGTGTGTGTCTCTCTCTCTATGTCTTTGTCTCTGTCTCTCTGTCTGTCTGCCTGTGTCTGTCTCTCTGTCTGTCTGTCTGTCTCTGCCTGTCTCTCTGTCTGTCAGTCTGTCAGTCTGTCTGTCTGTCTCTCTACTTCTCTCTGTATGCTTCTCTCTCTTTCCCTCTCTGTCTCTCTCTCACTCACTCACTCTCTACTTCTGCCTCTCTCTTCTTGTTTCTCTTCTCTCTCTCCTCCCTTTCTCTATTCTCTGTCTCTTGATTCTCTGCCTGTCTGTCTGTCTGTTGTCTCCCCACCCCCCTCTCTCACTTCTCTCTTTCCATCTCTCTGTCTCTGTCTGTCTGTCTGCTCCCTTCTCCTCTCTTTCTCTTCTCTCTCTTCTCCTCTCTGTCTGTCTGCCTCTCTTCTCTCTCTCTCTCTCTCTCTCTCTCTCCTCCATCTGTCTGTCTGCTCTGTCTCTGTCTCTCTCTGTCTCTTCCTTCTCTCTCTCTCTTTCTCCCTCTTCCTCTCGCTAAGAATTGTTCATCTATTTCACATTTATACTTCTGCGCTTTCGAACATTTACATATAAACGTTAAGATATCGATCCTTCATTCTAAGGATGGAAAAGTGGCCAAAGTGATGAATCCATTTCGATCGCATTTCTGCTAATATCGTCAGTGACAGATATGATTGTGATTATAAGAGGGGATATGTATACCTGCGTGTATGTGTGCGTGTATGTGTGCGTGTGGTGTGTGTGTGTGTGTGTGTGTGCGTGCGAGCATGCGTGCGTGCATGCGTGCGTGCGTGCAGTGCGTGCGTGAGTGCGTGCATGTGTGTGTGTGTGTGTGTGTATTTCAGCGTGCACGTGTCTTTTTTTTATGTATGTGCTTATGTGAGTGTGTGTACGGTGAGTATGCGTGGCGCGCGCGCGCGTGTGTGTGTCTCTGTGTGTGTGTGTGTTTCCCACCTCTCCCCCCCCCCCCCTCTCTCTCTTTCTCAGTCTCTGTATGACATATTTACATATGTGTGTATGGGCTTGTGAATGCGCACGTGCATTCGTGTGTTTGTGTCTGTGTCTACGTTTGATTCCCACCTCCCTCCTCTCTCTCTCTCTCTCTCTCCCTCTCCCTTTCTCTCTCTCTCTCTCCACCTCTGATACAGACACAACCGAACTGGAACTGCGAACTGGATCCTCTTCCAGGTTCTCTCTACTCTGACTGTCTCCCTACTCTCCTCCCATTCATCACTGACATCATCAACACTTCTCTTCAAACTGGAACTGTCCCAGATTCTTTCAAGTCTGCTATTGTCCACCCTCTCCTCAAGAAATACAATTTAGACCCAAATGAACTGAAAAATTACCGGCCTATCTCTAATCTCTCTTTCTTATCAAAACTCATCGAAAAAGTTGTCCTCAACCAGCTGAACTCTCACCTGTCTGCCAACAATCTCCTCAATCCTTTCCAGTCAGCCTACCGTCAGTGCCATAGCACTGAAACTGTCCTGCTACACATTCTCAACAATCTCCTCCTTGCAACTGATACTGGCAAAGTCTCTCTCCTCACACTCCTTGATCTGTCTGCAGCCTTTGATACCACTGATCATGGTATTCTCCTTTCTAGACTTCATCATACTTTTGGCATCTCTGACATTGCTCTCTCCTGGTTCACTTCATATCTATCAAACAGAAAACAAACTGTTCTCATTAATGGCACTTACTCTCAACCTGCATACCTGACCTGTGATGTTCCACAAGGATCTGTCCTTGGCCCTGTTCTTTTCACTCTTTACACCTCCCCCCTGTCCACCATCATTAACTCCCACTCTATAAAACACCACTTCTATGCTGATGACACCCAAGTTCTAGACAGTGACACACCAGATAATATACAGCGCCTCTTGATTCGCACCACTGAGTGTTACTCGGACATTAAGAACTGGATGACGTTCAACAAACTTCGGCTTAATGACGACAAGACAGAAGCTATCCTCATTGGCACCCGTCAGAAACTTTCTCAGCTGCCTCCTCTTTCTCTCCCATTATGTAACACATCAGTCCCAATTTCTGATTCAGCTAAAAACCTTGGTGTCTGCATTGACTCTACTCTTTCCATGAACAACTTTGTTTCTCAAACTGCCAGATCTTGCTACTATCACCTCCATCGTATAAGCCTGATCAGGAAGTATCTCTCTGTCGAAACAACTGCAAAACTCGTTCTCTCCTTCATAATGCTCGCATTGACTATTGCAATTCACTCCTGTCTGGTCTTCCTGCCTCCACCATTCACATCCTGCAGCGCATTCAAAACAATGCTGGCACGCCTTGTACTAAAAAAGAAAAAAGCTGACCATTTATCTCCTCTCCTGGCACAACTTCACTGGCTCCCGTATCAAAGCGCATACAGTACAAACTAGACACCATGTGCTACAAAAGCCTCAATAACGCAGCCCCCATTACCTGTCAAGCCTACTTGAGATCTATGTTCCCTCACGTACCCTCCGCTCTGCCTCCGATCCTCTGACTTTTCGCTTTCCACGCACTAAGCTCAATACCTATGGTCCACGAGCCTTCTCTGTTTCTGGTCCACTTTCCTGGAACAAACTTCCTCTCTCTGTCCGTCAGCAACCTACTTTTGTCTCCTTCAAGTCCGCTCTCAAAACTCACCTTTTCTCCTCTGCATAAAATCTGACCTCACTCAATACCCTCTGCAGCCTGTCTCCACTCGGAGGGGAATCACATTGTAATATATAATTGTATATAATATGCTCTCTATAATTTTCCATTGCTTTTATTCTTTCTCCCCATTTTAGCCGTGTGCGTGTGCGTGCGTGTGTGTGTGTGTGTGTGTGTGTGTGTGTGTGTGTGTGTGTGTGTGTGTGTGTGTGTGTGTGTGTGTGTGTGTGTGTGTGTGCGTGCGTGCGTGTGTGTCTGTTTTAGCGCTTAGATTTGATTTTATCAAGATTTTGCGCTATACAAATAAAGTATTGTATTGTATTGTAAAAAAAACAACTGCACACAGACACACAAATACAGACAGACATACAGAGACACGGACACAGGCACATAGCAATACACACTCACACACACACACCACACCGTTTCAGGAAAACAATGTAAGGGAGATAACAAAATTTCCATATACAAGCGGGAAAAACAAGAGTTGTTTCCCGCATAAAGCTCCTCTGTATATACTAGTATAATAACCCGCATCTGGCCTTGGTACGAACCCGCCATGGCTCTCCAACCCACTGGGGGTGGGGGGTGGGGGGGGGGGGGGCTCCCTTTTCTTTATCTCTTTCTCTCCCTACTTCCTTTTCCCCCGATCTATTCCTTTTTCTATTCCTTCTTTTTTCTTCTTCTTCTTCTTCTTTCTGTTCTGTCTACAGTTCTGCTGACCTCTGCCCTTCTGTCTGTCTGTCTGCCTGTCTGTTTGCATATCTTTTTGCCTGCCTGTCTGTCTCTCCGTCTGTCTCTGTCTGTCTGTCTGTCTGTTGTGTGTCTCTCTGTCTCTGTCTCTGCCTCTGTCTCTATCTCTGTGTCTCTCTCTGTCTCTCTGTCTCTGTCTCTCTGTCTCTGTGTGTGTGTGTGTGTGTGTGTGTGTGTGTGTGTGTGTGTGTGTGTGTCTCTCTCTCTCTCTCTCTCTCTCTCTCTCTCTCTCTCCCTATCCCTCTGTCTCTCCGTCCCTGACTCTGTCTCTGTTCTCTGTCTCTTTCTGTATGAATTCATTTGTCTCCGTGTATGAGTGTGTGTTTTCTGACATACGCACAAGCGCGCCTTGCATGTGCGCGCTCGCTTTGGTGTGTGTGTGTGTGTGTGTGTGTGTGTGTGCGTGAATGTGTGTGTGTGTGTGTGTGTGCGCGTGAGTGTGTGTGTGTGTGTGTGTGTGCGCGTGAGTGTGTGTGTGTGTGTGTGTGTGTGTGTGTGAGTGTGTGTGTGTGTGTGTGTGTGTGTGTGTGTGTGTGTGAGCACGCGCGTGTGTGTATCTATGTGTGTGTGTGTGTATATGTATGTGTGTGTGTTTGTGTGCGTGCGCGTGCACGTGTGTGTGCGTGTGTGTGGTATTTCATGCTTCGGTATGTATTACACTCTGTGCAATAAAAGGATAATTCAGTAATTGTAGTAGCAGCACTAGAAGCACCAACAGCAGCAGTGGTAGAAGTAGTAGTAGTTGTTGTAGCACTGGTGATAGTGATGGTGGTGGTAGTGGTAGTGGTGGTGGTGGTGGTGGTAGTAGTGGCTACAGTTGTAGTAGTAGCTGCAGCAGTAGCAGCAGTAGTAGCAGTGGTGGGGTAGTAGTAGCAGTAGTTGTAGTAATAGTAGTAGTAGTGGTGGTGGTGGTGGTGGTGGTAGTAGTGGTAGTAGTAGTTGTTGTAGTAGTAGTCGTAGTAGTAGCAGTGGTGGTAGTGCTGGTGGTGGTAATGGTGATGGTGGTGGTAGTAGTAGTAGTAGTAGTAGTAGTTGTAGTGGTAGTAGTAGTAGTAATAGTAGAGGTGGTGGTGGTGGTGGTGGTAGTAGTTGTAGTAGTAGCACTGATGGTAGTGCTGGTGGTGGTAGTGGTGATGGTGGTGGTAGTAGTAGTAGTAATAGTAGTGGTGGTGGAGGTGGTACTAGCTGTAATAGTGGTAGTAGTAGTAGTAGAAGTCGTAGAAGTACTGGTGGTAGTGGTGGTGGTGGTAGTGATAGTAGTAGTAGTAGTTGTAGTAGTAGCAGCAGCAGTAGTAGTAGTAGTAGTAGTAGTTGTAGTGGCAGCAGTAGTAACAGTAGTAGTACTTGAAGAAGTATGTGACACAACTGTCATATACACTGGTGTGTTAGGGTCACAGCACAGTTTACTCCCTTAATTTAAGTGATTATAGTTCTTTTTTTCTGCATTACTATATAACCTGGGATGCGTACACGCACATCATTTTGCCCACGCCGAGCAAGCGGTATG
>CM060306.1:35154480-35156980 GCA_030674185.1 Monoplex corrugatus
GAGAAAGAGAGAGGGAGAGAGAAAGAGACAGAGAGAGGCAGAGAGAGAGAGAGAGAGAGAGAGAGAGAGAGAGAGAGGAGGGGAACGAGAGAGAGAGAGAGTGAGAGAGACAGACAGGCAGACAGACAGACAGACAGACAGAGAGAAAGAGTGAGAGAGAAACAGACAGACAGAAAGAGAGTCAGAGACAGAGAGAGAGAGAGAGAAGAGAGAGAGAGGGGGGGGGAACACGAGAGAGAGAGAGAGTGAAAGAGAGACAGACAGAGAGAGAGACAGAGAGAAAGAGTGAGAGAGAAACAGAGACAGATAGAAAGAGAGTCAGAGACAGAGAGAGAGAGACAGACAGACAGAGAGACAGAGACAGAGAGACAGACAGACAGACAGACAGACAGACAGACAGACAGACAGAGAGAAAGGACCACATTTATCGCCAGATGAAGCCTGATCATGCAGACAACGACCGAAATAGGACCAAGAAGAGGATTAAGCAGTACAATAATCTTGGGCCAAAGTCATCTGCATCAGACGCAGATTAGTCAAGTCTAAGCAGACAGGAGATGAGAACCTAGGCAAAGGGAATGTTCAGTAATGACCAGCCACATGTCTCGTCAATTTACTTTCTATCCATTCTGACCGTTGTCTAGTTACTTTGTATCCATTGTGACCCGTTGTCTTCATCAATGAAACGATACCAAATCGCTTCTCCGGAGAACCGGTGTATCAGGACAAAATGTACCCCTTCCAACGTGTGTCGGAGTAAATGAATCGCATAGTTGAAGTCGGGCCTAAATGTACCCTGTTCCCAATAGTATCAAAGAAAAAGAGTTGTGTTGCTGAAATGGGACCATACAGTACATAGCAGATCTGGCTGGGGCTCTCTTAACTCCCTCCCTGCTTTACTTTACCTAACCTTGCAGATGGAGGCAAACACAGGAAGATCATTAATAAGAAAGGTTAGGAAAAGACAGGCAACATTTATAGGCCATTTTATGAGGAAAGGAGAATTAGAGCACCTGGTCACAACAAGAAAGCTGGAGGGAAACAGAGCACCAGGTAGACCCAGGAAGAAAATATTGGACGGATTTGCAGGGTGGCTGAGGACAAAGAGGGTGGAAGATGTGCTTGTGGCAACAAAGGGATAGATACATATGGAGGGCTATGATCACCAACGCCATGCAGCAAGGCACATGATGATGAACCCTGAAGAAAGTCAGCTACCAGTTCACAGCTAGATGGCCTAAAGGCTGCTCGACAAAGGTGTTTAACCTTCCAGTCGCTGTGGTGTAGTGGTTAGCGCAACAGACTACCGACTGGAATGTTGCGGGTTCGAATCCCCATCAGTCCCTTCAAAACTCATTGTGGGATTTTTCGGCTCTAACCGGCTCCTGTCCAGATTGGGCGTGCTAAGGGTTCGTTGGGAAGACTGAGACCACACAGTCGAGTCTCATCCACTTCACGGATGCGTTATTGAGGATGTTGCTCAGATCTTCTGACCAACACCGCAGGTGTCTGTATCTATCGGGTCAGGTTGACGCCAGGATATGATAGTAAGCGTAGAGGACAGCCCTGTTACGCAGTCTCAATCCAGGATGGAACTCCACAGCATCATGATGATCATCTTCATGGACATCATCATCGTCATCGCATTGTAAAAATACTGGCCATTAAAGCGGCTTAGAAAATGGGACAAAAATAAATAAATAAATAAATAAATAAATAAATAAATAAATAAATAGATAAATAAAAAGAAGAAAAAATTGAGCACAAAGATAATGCTTGAGTGCAGAGATCCTATAATAAAATAAATAAATAAAGTGTTCTGGACACGGATGAATAGTTTAACCTAGGTCATTAAATCACACCCGTAGTATGAAATATCATGGGGGTGTATTTTAACCTGCACGTAATACCACGATTACACATTAATTTGATCCGCCAGTTGATGGGTAGTCGCTGGATATGGATACAAAGACTTGTCTGAAAATGGAATGCGTCCAAAGAATTACACGAGCTAGTCAAGAATATCTAACAGTCAAGCAGTGCCAGTCTCAGACAGTCACAGAATAGAAGCATCTCTCAGTTAGCCGATTAAATGATCCGATCAACAGATGTAGGTCGACAAGAAACGAAGGTGCATCTCTCTTCTGACCAGGTCTTCGTCTTTTGTTTCTCTTTATAAGGATTTCTGGGGTTATCTTATTGATGTTTTTGAGATCTTTAGTGAGAATGATTCGGGTTTGCTTGTGCTCTGTTTATCTGTCTGTCTCTCTGTATATGTGTCTGTGTCTGTCTCTGTCTCTCTCACTCTCTCACTCTCTCTCTTCTCTGTCTCTTTAACTCTCTCACTCTCTCTCTCTCTTCTCTCTCTCTCCCTCACTCTCTCTGTGTGTCCATTTCTGTCTGTCTGTCTACTGTCCGTCTCTGTCAGTCTGCCTGCCTGCCCGCCTGTCTGTCTGCCTGTCTGTCTGCCTGTCTGTTTGTCTGTTTGTATGTCTATCTG
>CM060306.1:35159480-35161980 GCA_030674185.1 Monoplex corrugatus
AGACAGAAAGAAAGAAAGAAGAAAGAAGAATGAAAAAGAGAAAGATGTAAGAAAAAAAAAGAAAGGAAATCAATAAAAGGAAAGAAGGAATAAAAGAAACAGAAGGAATAAGAAAGAAAGATATAAGAAAAAGAAAGAAAAAGAAAAAAAAGAAAAAAGAAGAAAGAAAGAAAAAAAACAAAAATAAGAAAAAGAAAAGAAGACAAAAAGAAGATAAAACACAAAGAAAGAAAAAGGAATCAATAGACAAAAGACAGAGAGCAAGAAGAAAGGAAAAGAATCTGCTGGACGTGGTTAAAGTTTCGTGTTTGCTGAAGGCACTAGTCTGCTGTGACCATAACCACTTCGTGGTGCATGTTTGTCTGGTCGATGGAGGCGGTGTTAGGTCACCTTTGTTCTTGTTTCCGTAGAAATCTGCTGTTGGTGGTCATATGATAGGCTGGCTGGCTGGCTGGCTGGCTGGCTGGCTGTTGGTTGTTTGGTTGGCTGACTGACTGACTGGCTGGCTGACTGACTGGCATGCTATCTAGCTGGCTGGCTGGTTGACTGATTGGCTGGCTTGCTGGTTGGTTGGTTGGATGGCTGATCGGTTGGCTGGCTAGCTGACTGACTGACTGTGCTGGCTGACTTGCTGCTGCGCTGCTGGCTGGCTGAGTGAGTGCTGTGCTGGTTGGTGACTGGCTGGCTGGCTGTGGTTGGCTGGCTGGCTGGCTGGCTGACTGGTTGGCTGACTGGCTCTTCGTCACTGTGTCTGTCTCTTTTCATCAACATCAACATCATTACTGTCAAAATTAAGGGGGAAAATATCTTTTTTTTATACACACAGTGTGAGCTTTCCGTCAGAAAACCCAAACTGTTGTATTTCTGACAGTCATTTTGAACTTGAGCAAGCGTCAGAGATAAATTAACGTTTGAAGAGAAGTGAGTGTAATGATAGACTGTCATAAGACTGTGTAGAAACAATTTCTGAATATCATCCAAAGCGTTCACTCTCTCTCTTCTCTCTCTCTCCTCTCTCTCTCTCTCTCTCTCTCTCTCTCTCCTCTCTCTCTCTCTCTCTCCTCTCCCTTTCTCTCTTTCTCCTCTCCCTCTCTCCTCTCTCTCCCTCTCTCTCTCCCCACTCTCTCTCTCCCTCTCTCTGTGTATGTCTCTGTCTTTCTGTCTGTCTGTGTCTGTCTGTATGCTCTCCCTCTCTCCCTTTCTCTTTCTCTCTGTCTCTCTCTCTCTCTGTATGTGTCTGTGTGTCTGTCTCTCTCCTTCTCTCTCACTCCTTCTCTCTCTCTCTCTCTCTCTCTCTCTCTCTCTCTCTCTTTTCTCTTTCTCTAGAAACCGCTTTTCAGACACCTTCCTGAAAACAGTTTGATTTCAAGACACCGTTGAGAATCGCGAATACTTAAGTTTGGAAGCCAGACCTGTCAATCATGCTACCCTCAGATTCGACGCATTGGCTGCATTCGCCGATTCCTTTCAACCGATGCTGCATCTAAACTAGTAACTTCCCTTGTTCTGTCACGCCTGGACTACTGCAATGCTCTTTTATCTGGCCTACCAGCTTCTCGTCTCCTTTGCCTGCAACGCTTACAAAATACAGCTGCCCGCCTCGTCCTTAGAAAGAAAAAAATTGATCATGTTAGTCCCCTCCTTCGGTCTCTGCATTGGCTTCCTGTCGCTGATAGAATCAAATACAAAATAGACACCTTATGCTATAAATCTACTCATCATTCTGCTCCATCCTATCTCTGTGACAAGATCAAAATTCGTACATCAGCTCGCACCTTGCGCTCTTCCTCTGATACTCTTACCCTACAAATTCCCAAGGTTAGACTCTTAACCGTTGGTCAGCGCTCTTTTTCTGTCTCAGGACCAGCTGCGTGGAACAATCTTCCCCTATCGCTCCGGACCACATCTACTCTTTCCGCATTTAAGTCAGGTTTGAAAACTCACCTCTTTCCACGTCAATGAATTTCTGAGGCCTTTTTCGCCGTTTTTTACTGCTATTTTTCCATTGTTCATAATTTCAGCATTGTATGGACATTTATGCCTATTTTTGACTTAATTGATTGTTTTACAAATGTTCATCTTTGAGTGCGATCCTGCGTGTGATTGGTGAGTGAGCGCGCTTTGATTTGATTTACCAAGATTTAGCGCGATATAAATATTGTAATTATTATTATTATTATTATTATATTACGATCATTCGGGTTTCGCGGGCTAATTGGCAGAACAGAGGACTGAGGGGCTAATATCTTGAGTTCAATAGCAGCCCGCAGCATGAAAAACACTGGCCTGGTCACTGTCCATCTTAATGTTGCCATCATTCTGGTGGTGTCAGCTTAATGTTTCATAGATCCCTCTTCAACCCTTCCCCGTTCTCAAGACCTTGCCAGCGCATAGGGTTTTGAGCAGACACGGGATGTCTGTCTGATAATTGCTGGTAGATTTGGGTGGAGCGCATATGAAGTTTTTCGAGTGCAGTGAATCTCTAAAGAACAGACTCTAA
>CM060306.1:35169480-35171980 GCA_030674185.1 Monoplex corrugatus
TTTGCGTCTTTTCACTGAGGTCAGGAGGTCTTCATACGGCCCGATGGCGTTTTCGATTCGGGTTTTCACTTCTTTATTGGTTATATGATCTATGTACGAGATACCAAGGAGTTTGCGGAAGCATCTCATCTCCATTGCCTGTATCCTTCTTTCAATGTCTGCTGTTATGGTCCATGTTTCGCATGCATACAAAAATATTGACATGACCAGGGAACGCATCAGTCTGATCTTGGAGCCGATTGCGATATTCTTGTCGTTCCAGATGACTTTTAGCTTGGTCATTGCAGCTGTGGTCTGTGCAATCCTGGAAAGTACCTCGGGCTTTGATCCTTCATCTGATACTATAGCTCCCAGATATTTAAATCTATGGACGGTCTCAAGTTTCTTGTTGTCTATGGTAATGTCAGTGCTGATGCCATTGGTATTATTTGTCATCAACTGGGTTTTCTCTGCACTGATCTGCATGCCATATGATGTGGAGGCCTCATCAAGATGTTTTATCAAGCTGACTAGCTCTTGCTCTTGCCCAGCTAGTCCGTCAATGTCGTCGGCAAAACGCAAGTTTGTGATTGTTCTACCTCCGATGCTGACTGTTCCCTCGTGGTCTTCAAGTGCGTCAGCCATTATTCTCTCTAAGAAGATGTTGAAGAGAGTGGGGGAGAGCAGGCATCCTTGGCGTACTCCAACTGTGGTTCGGAACCATTCGCCTATGTTGTTGTCATGGTAGACTGCACTGGTCGCCTTTTCGTAGAGGCATTCTATGGTTCTGATCAGGTTGGCATTGATGTTGTACAGCCTCATGGTTGCCCACAAGGCTGCGTGCCAAACTCTGTCGAATGCCTTCTTGAAGTCCACGAAGACGTGGTAAAGGCCTTGTTGGTGTTGCAGGTATTTCTCACAGAGCAATCTGAGGTTGAAAATTTGCTCTGTGGTACTTCTTCCTGGTCTGAAACCTGCCTGCTCTTCTTTTATTATCTCCTCAGCTTGTGGCTTCAGTCTACTCAGAAGGATTTTTAGCATGACCTTACTTGGATGGCTGATCAGGCTGATGGTACGGTAGTTTTGGCATAGTTGTAGGTTGCCTTTCTTCGGGAGAGTGATGATCAGGGACTGGGTCCAAGGTGTTGGCCACTCACCTGTCCGCCAGATCTTATTGCAGATGATGAGTAACATATCTATCATGGCCTCTCCTCCTGCCTGGACCAGTTCTGAGGGAATGTTGTCCATTCCTGCCGACTTGCCTTTCTTCAATGATTTTACTGCAGCTTCAACTTCTTCTCGCAAGATGGGGTAGCTGTCGTTGTTGGTTGGTGGAGGAACGTCTAGCACCTTGGGATCTCCTGTTGTTGTGTGTGTGTATAATTCGGAGCAGTACTCTGTCCACCTCTGCAGAATCTCTTGATCTTCTGTGAGACATTTCCCTGCTTTGTTCTGTATGGTAGTGGTTCTGCCTTGTTTTGAGCTTGCTAGTTCTTTCACAAGTTGGTAGGCTTTTTTGCTGTTATTTTTCTGCAGGTTTGCTTCGATATCTTGGCATTGTTCTTCAATCCATGTTTCCTTTGCTTTCCTCATGCCTTCTTTAACTTGTTGGTTGGCTTTTCTGTATAGTTTAGCACCTTCATCCGTACTCTTCTTTTGCTTTAGTTCTCTGCGTTTGTCGCTCAGCTTTAGTACTTCTTCCGTGACCCAGGGCATCTTTGTTGGTCGGTGTTTTCCAAGGATGTCGTTGGCTGCTTCGGTCACGGCAGTGTTGAAGTTGTTGATCAGAGTGTCTACTTCGGTGTCCATATTGTCAAGGACGAGGAGAGGAGCAAACTTCCCTCCTATCGTTGCTTGGAAGTTTTCAACTATGTTGGGGTCTTTGAGCTTCTCAAGATTGAACTTAATTCTTATGTTGCCCTGTTTCTTCATCCTCTGGAGGCGGAGTTTGAAGGTCATCATTACAAGCTCATGATCGCTTCCAATGTCGGCTCCTGGAAAGCTCCTGGTCTTTGCGATGTTAACACTTGACTGGAAGCGTCTTTGAACCATGATGTAGTCGATCTGACTGTGGTATTTTTCTCCTGGGCTGTGCCATGTCCAGCGTCTAGATGGTTTGTGTGGACCGAACGTGTTCACCACCCTCAGGTCGTTGTAACTGGCGAATTCTAGGAGCCTTAAACCTCTTTCGTTGGTCTCAGGGTTGCAGTATTGGCCACATATCCCTTTCCAGTTATTGTGTTCATCCTCTCCAATCTTCGCATTCCAGTCGCCCTGCACTATAATGATGTCTTTCTTTGGCGTCTGATCTACGATTTCCTGCAGTTGATCATAGAAATCTTCGACAGCCTCGTCATCATAGTCAGTTGTTGGGGCATAAGCTTGGATGACGGTGATGTTAAAAGGTGAAGCCTTAAGCCGAATAGTAATGAGTCTGCTAGAGACTGGTCGGCATCCCATGATGGCATTCACAGTGTCTTTGTGAATGAGGAATCCAACTCCATGTTCATGTTTGTCTTCA
>CM060306.1:35199480-35211980 GCA_030674185.1 Monoplex corrugatus
CTATAAAATTAATGTTGCTTGTCTTTTCCTAATCTTCTTTATCAATGATCTTCGTGTGTCTGCCTCCATCAAGACTGTTTCGTTTGTTTTTCTTTGCACATCAATAACAAAACAAATCGATAAAGGAACAGGTTGGTGATAATGCGGAGCGATAAAGGAGCTCACCAATAATAGATCAGCAGATCAGTAGCGGATCAGATCGATAAAGTAGCAGATCGATGGCGTATCGATTCAACATCGAAGTCGATGAACAGAAGAGCAGATCGATAAGGGAGGGAGCAAGACTGATAGCGGATCAGATCAGTCACGGAAAGGATCGATGACGGACGGAGCAGATCAATAATACATGTACAACGCGGCTACACGTCATCTGCATGGCATCCACCTCTTGCCCTTCTGAGGGGAATCACCGAAGTTTGAAGAGGGCGGGTGGTGGTTGGTGTGGGGGTGAGGATGAGGGATGGGGATGGAGGAAGTGGGAAGATGGGTAAAGGAAAGTGGGATGGTTGTGTGGTGATGAGGGTGGGGTCAGGGGGGGGGGTATGTAGAGCAGAAGGAGACAGCACTGACAGGCTAAGACATTGGGGTCAAGGTAATGAGTGGGAGGGACAGGCCAGGAAGACAAAGACAATTTAAGTAAACCGAAGGATGACTGGGATGGTAGCAGTCACTGGGGCAGATAGGGGACTGCGACAGAAACAGCCAGTCAGCCAGACAACCACACACACACACACACACACACACACACACACACACACACACACACACACACACACACACACCACGCGCGCGCGCGCGCGCGCGCCACATTAGCTCTAACTAATCAAGATTACAGACATTATGAAAGTGAAAATGTAGACATTATGTTTTCTAAATTCCAAGAGACAATTCTAGCCGCTGCAGACCTATCGATTCCGAAACTCAAATCTTCTAGATCAAATAATCGATTGGGTAATGTTTGGTGGACAGAGGCATGTGAGAAAGCAGTTCAATATAAAAGGGAGAAATTCAAAATCTACATCAAAAGCCGGAAACCTGAGGATCATGTGGAAATGAAAAAAGCTAACATCCAATGTAACAAAATCATTGCTGAAGCAAAGAAAGATTATTGGACATCATTCTGCACAAAAGAAATTTCAGATTTCAAAGATTTCCATAAAGTCTGGACGAAAATGAAACAAATGAAGGATGGAACCAACTTACCTAGGTGTCCGATAATGATTGAAACATGTAACACATTTCCTTCAGACATGGACAAAGCAGAAACTTTTGTGGATCTGTTTGCCGAAAACAGTAAAGTTGAAGGTTTATCTCCTGACTGCAAACATCACAGAGAAATGGAAGATTACAACCCAATCTACATTGATCCAGTACCACATAATGATCTCTGGTTTAATTCTCCAATCACCTTAGAAGAGCTAAAAAATACAGTACTGTCTCTACACAACAAAAAGAGTTCGGTAGGTGTTGATGCAGTTTCGACTGAAATGATTAAACATCTCCCTGAAAACTACCTTATTTTCCTACACAAAATTTTGCAGAAATGCTGGGTTAGCGGAACTGTGCCACAAATCTGGCAAAAGTCTATAGTTTTACCAATCTTAAAAACAGGAAAATCGAAAACCGATAAAAACAGTTACAGACCCATTGCTTTGACGTCCCACACAAGCAAACTAATGGAAAGATTGGTCTTAAACAGACTTTCACACTACTGTGATAAAAATAACGTTATTCCGGTAAACCAGGCAGGTTTTAGAAAAGGAAGATCCGCAGTTGAGCACCTGGTTAAACTTACAACTCAGATCAAACAACAGTTTGCCCGCAGAAAAAATGTTTTAGCTACTTTCTTTGATGTGAAAAAAGCTTACGATCAAGTTTGGCATAAACGTTTATTGTTCAAGCTAAAATCTGTTGGTTTATCGGGCAATATGTTCAATTACATTAAATCTTTTTTAGCTAATAGAACAATTCAGGCAAGAGTGGGAGCTAGTTATTCTTCTTCACGATGCCTCGACATGGGGATTCCACAAGGTTCAGTGATAGTACCTATTTTATTTAATATCCTTATACAGGATCTTCCTAAAGCTCTTTCAAATCGTGTTGTTTTAGTACAGGACGCTGATGATATATGCACTTGAATGAATATCACTTTAAAAAAGACAACTCCACAGAGAACGCGAAATTACATCAGGAAGTTGTATCAAATTGATCTTGATAATCTTGGAAACTATATGTTAGAAAATGGGCTGTCGTTGTCAGCAGAAAAAACTAACATGATGCTGTTTGATCCTGGTGGTAACTCAAATAACTTGCCTACTTTCAAATTGCTTGGTGAAGTGTTAAATTACAAACAGGTCGTAAAATTCCTGGGAGTTTACATCACGTCCAAATTAAGCTGGAATGTCCATTTTGATTATATTTTAACAAAAGCGCGAAAAACCTTAAATTTTCTAAAGATAATAAGCAAATTACCCTGGGGAATGGATACAAATGTACTGATTCATCTGTCAACAGCGCTGGTCAGGTCTAAATTATCCTACGCGCAAGAAGGTTTTCTTCAATGCACCCAAATATTTACTAAAAAAGATTCAGAGCTTGGACTGTAAAAGTCTTAAAATTGCACTAGGTGTACCAACTCATGCTTCTACTCTGGAAACGTACAAAGTTGCTGGAATTCTACTTTTAAACAACCATCGTGAGTTAGCTACAGCAAAGTTTGCAATTAGAACTACTTCACAAGCGGATAATTTTGTGAGCAAAGAAATTAAGATCAGGTCTGATACTGACTTTCCAAAACGAGCAAAAAACATTTCATCACAAATTACAGCCGCAACTTACATATCTGGCCTGATCAAACAGTCCAACATAACAATGGATGAAAGCCGAGAAACCAACGATAACGCCTATCCCTACATGGGAAATACTAAAGGCCACATTTGATCTCGATTATGCAAAAGTTAAAAAAGATGATAATGTTAACATTACGCTATCCACAGCTTGTGAACACATCGATGAAAAGTACCGTACCCACCTTCACATTTTTACCGATGGGTCAGTCTTAGCAAATCAGAGCGCTGGAGCAGCCTTTCATGTTCCAAATTTTAACATTAAAAAGTCCTTTTTCATTGGGGTAAATGTATCTATATATACAGCAGAATTGGTCGCTGTTGGTCAAGCGTTGCATTACTTAATAAGCCTTCGGCCTGTGTCATTCAAAGTAGTTCTCTTTGTTGATTCAAAATCTGTATTATATGCCTTACAGTCTTTTGATACAGACACAAGACCTGACTTAATTATTGAGGCAAATCATCTAATACATTGTTTAAAGATAAATGACTCGGAAATCAGTTTATGCTGGGTGCCTTCTCATGTTGGTCTTCATGGCAACAACGTAGTTGACAGAGCAGCTAAATCCGGTGCCCTCCATTCTGAAAATTCCATAGAATTACATGTTAACACCTCGGTAAAAGAAGCTTACAACTCGCTAGAAATTAGCATCATGGATTCGATTTCATGAACATTTAAATGAAAAATTTGTGTCTCAAAAAAGAATCAAATTTTCAGTTCAAAATATTTGTAAAAACTTGCAGTATTCCTCGTTATATCATTTGAGATTAATTGTTATGACATATTTTCGCATTCAACTGAACGCTTTGAAAACAAAATATTGTAACAACGTTTTATGTATTTGCGGCGAACAATTCACATTGTATCACTGTTTGTTTTACTGCAGAAAGCTTCGTTCCTTTTTACCAAAGACGTTTACACAAGAAAACTATCTTGAAACGCATTTTAAAGAAGTAGTATCGGATCAAATTTTGTTAGTTAAAATTTCAGAATCATTGGTTCACAGTCCTGTTAATGCGTTACTTTAAGATTATTATTATAATTATGATTATTTTTGTTTTGTTTTGTTTTTATGACGATTTTTCTTTTACATTATTGATGTTAGCGTTGTTCTAGTTTCATTTCTCTGTTCATCCATATCCTTTTTCTTAAGACCTTGCCGCTTCCTTTTAATTTTTTTTTTTACGTCCCTTACTCTGTTCCCCTCTCCCCTCCACCCCCCCCCCCCCCCCTTATTTCATCCTCCATGCCATTTTTCCCCGTCTAATATCACTTATAGTGAAAAGACGTTAAATCAAGCAACGAACGAACACACCACACACACACACACACACACACACACATACACACACACATACAACATACACACGCATACACACACACACATACACACACACACACACACACGCACACACACATACACACACACATACACACACGCATACATACACACACATACATACACACACACATACACACATACACACACACATAACACATACACACACATACACACACATCCCACACACACACACATATACACACATACACACATACACACACATACACACACACACATACACACACACTCACACACACACACATACACACACAGACACACACACATACACTCACACACAAACACACAAACACACACACATACACACAGATATATATATATATATATATATATATATATATATATATATATATATACGCACACACGTGCACCCGAACAAACATAGTCATTTGTGAACATGGACGCGCGCACGCTAACACATACATACATACATACATCACACACACACACACACACACACACACACACACACACACACACACATAAAACATACACATTCTCACATACGTGCGCGCGTGCATACACACACACACACATACACACAATTCTCTGGAAAAGACGGTCCTTACTCTACTCACTAACCAGCAAAAAAAAAACATCACCATGACAACCCGTAACTGTCACACACAGACGGATCTACATGACACACATCCCACCTACGCTGAGGCACTGAAACAAAACCACACAAGCAAGCAGGACGACAAACAGACCCGAAACCTCAAGGCACCAAAACCCAGCAGCAAAATTAAACAGCAAGCAACAAAAGTGCCTGAAAATAAAATAAAAAACGAGAAAGAACAACGTCATGACGTCATACCAACTAAAGACGTCATTTCGCTTCCCAAACATAGGCCTACACCATCCCGTTCTGAAAATATTTCAAAACAACAAAAAAAGACCCACGATCTTCCGTACGTTCTCACTGTCCACGACTCTGTGTTGAAAGGTGTCAACTCAAGAAGACTGGGACGATCTTACGGTTTTGAAGGAGACTCGTGCCCTGTGAACGACCCTCATAACATTAAAAGCTCATTAGATATGGCCTTTTCCAAATTTGATGATTCAGCAGACTGTATTGTTTTTCACTGTGGTGTGCATGAATTGAACAGCAAAGATCTCCCTGCAACAACTAAACATCTCGCTTCAGGCATAAAACAAATAGCACAAGAACATCCAAAATCTAAACTAGTCGTTAGTAAGGTTGCCCCTGTACGGCAGGCCCGAATGGAGGTTCAACGAAATCTGTTCAACGCTTTTCTATCTGCTGAACTTGTTGATATGAAAAATATTTCTTTTGTATCACATGAGAACCTTCGTACCACTCAACAATTTCTAAAAGACGACATTCACCCCACCACCAGAGGAAGTAGCATCATTGCAGGAAATCTTGGAAGACACATTCGAGACCTATTTTGGGAGACTCCAAGGAGAACATCAAGATCAAGATCATCACAGCTACACCCTTCCAGATTCTCCAGAGGACAGTACCACCCTTTTGACAACTACACACCATGGTGGCCGTATAATTTGTTTTGAAATAACAGTATTACATATACAATACTTAATGTTCATGTCACAGGACTTTTTCCTCGTCATCTCTGACATGTCTTCTGCTGAAAATAAACAATAACTAGGTTTTAGTCCGACTATCAAGACTCGGTCAGACTATACACTTTGTACATTTGAAGACGTGAATGCCATTATTTTGATTTTTGGTTATTTGTTATCCCTTGTAATCTATTATCACCTTTATAAGTTATTCGTACGTTGGACTATGTAATTTTCTTTTTATTGATTTTGCTACAATTTTGTTTTCTTTACTTCGTAGTCTAAGTAATTACGTAATTTTCTTTCTGTCCAGTTCTCCTGGACACAGAAAATCAAAGTATTCATTATTATCGACCATAAATAACAGTTAATAGAAAGTTGGAGATTAACCAATATCAGCAATGCGAAAACAATCCCAAGTCAAGTTTTTGCAATGGAATTGTAGATCCCTTTCCACCAATTCGGCTTACTTGGAGCATTTCCTAGCATCAAATAGGTGTGAAATTTTGATTCTACAGTCGATGAATGTTGTCGCTACCAAGCTTCCCAATTTCCCCAATTATTATTATCCTCCAGTCTATGAATGTGGGAATCACGGGAAGAAGGTATCCACCGCGATTTATATACTCAAAGAGTTACAATACTGCTTACTTACTTCCCCAGTTTTGAAATCAAGCGAAGATTTGCATGCTTGTGCTGCCACTGTCCAATTAAGCAATTCTCTAAACATTAACGTTTTGTCAGTCTACCTACCAACAGGTCCAAATGACCACAACACAGAATGGCTGCGCACTATCCAAGATCAGCAGCGTGGTAAATGGCTAATAGGTGGAGACTTTAATTCCCACTCCCCATTTTGGGAAAAGAACTGTTCTACTGTTACGAGCAATCGTTTGGTAGAAAATATCGTTGATAGTTCGCTTTACCTTCTAAATGATGGTAGTGTCACTAGGATCCCTGATGTTTCCAAACACAGGGCGACAGCCATCGATTTGTCTCTAATCTCACCAGAATTAGCACCATCCTGTACCTGGGAAACTCACAGAGACACTTTGGGAAGCGATCACCTACCTATCATCATAACCATAACTGACAAAAACATCAGGATGAAAGACAGCTCTCCTGAAATTATTCCAAAATATAATTACAAGCGTTCTGACTGGTCCTTATTTCGAACTGCTCTAGCTAATCAAGATTACAGACATTATGAAAGTGAAAATGTAGACATTATGTTTTCTAAATTCCAAGAGTCAATTTTAGCCGCTGCAGACCTATCGATTCCGAAACTCAAATCTTCTAGATCAAATAATCGATTGGGTAATGTTTGGTGGACAGAGGCATGTGAGAAAGCAGTTCAATATAAAAGGGAGAAATTCAAAATCTACATCAAAAGCCGGAAACCTGAGGATCATGTCGAAATGAAAAAAGCTAACATCCAATGTAACAAAATCGTTGCTGAAGCAAAGAAAGATTATTGGGCATCATTCTGCACAAAAGAAATTTCAGATTTCAAAGATTTCCATAAAGTCTGGACGAAAATGAAACAAATGAAGGATGGAACCAACTTACCTAGGTGTCCGATAATGATTGAAACATGTAACACATTTCCTTCAGACATGGACAAAGCAGAAACTTTTGTGGATCTGTTCGACAAAAACAGTAAAGTTGAAGGTTTATCTCCTGACTGCAAACATCACAGAGAAATGGAAGATTACAACCCAATCTACACTGATCCAGTACCACAGAATGATCTCTGGTTTAATTCTCCAATCACCTTAGAAGAGCTAAAAAACACAGTACTGTCTCTACACAACAAAAAGAGTTCGGTAGGTGTTGATGCAGTTTCGACTGAAATGATTAAACATCTCCCTGAAAACTACCTTATTTTCCTACACAAAATTTTGCAGAAATGCTGGGTTACTGGAACTGTGCCACAAATCTGGCAAAAGTCTATAGTTATACCAATCTTAAAAACAGGAAAATCGAAAACCGATAAAAACAGTTACAGACCTATTGCTTTAACGTCCCACACAAGCAAACTAATGGAAAGATTGGTCTTAAACAGACTTTTACACTACTGTGATAAAAATAACGTTATTCCGGTAAACCAGGCAGGTTTTAGAAAAGGAAGATCCGCAGTTGAGCACCTAGTTAAACTTACAACTCAGATCAAACAACAGTTTGCCCGCAGAAAAAGTGTTTTAGCTACTTTCTTTGATGTGAAAAAAGCTTACGATCAAGTTTGGCATAAACGTTTATTGTTCAAGCTAAAATCTGTTGGTTTATCGGGCAATATGTTCAATTACATTAAATCTTTTTTAGCTAATAGAACAATTCAGGCAAGAGTGGGAGCTAGTTATTCTTCTTCACGATGCCTCGACATGGGGATTCCACAAGGTTCAGTGATAGCACCTATTTTATTTAATATCCTTATACAGGATCTTCCTAAAGCTCTTTCAAATCGTGTTGTTTTAGTACAGTACGCTGATGATATATGCACTTGGATGAATATCACTTTAAAAAAGACAACTCCACAGAGAACGCGAAATTACATCAGGAAGTTGTATCAGATTGATCTTGATAATCTTGGAAACTATATGTTAGAAAATGGGCTGTCGTTGTCAGCAGAAAAAACTAACATGATGCTGTTTGATCCTGGTGGTAACTCAAATAACTTGCCTATTTTCAAATTGCTTGGTGAAGTGTTAAATTACAAACAGGTCGTAAAATTCCTGGGAGTTTACATCACGTCCAAATTAAGCTGGAATGTCCATTTTGATTATATTTTAACAAAAGCGCGAAAAACCTTAAATTTTCTAAAGATAATAAGCAAATTACCCTGGGGAATGGATACAAATGTACTGATTCATCTGTCAACAGCGCTGGTCAGGTCTAAATTATCCTACGCGCAAGAAGTTTTCTTCAATGCACCCAAATATTTACTAAAAAAGATTCAGAGCTTGGACTGCAAAAGTCTTAAAATTGCACTAGGTGTACCAACTCATGCTTCTACTCTGGAAACGTACAAAGTTGCTGGAATTCTACCTTTAAACAACCATCGTGAGTTAGCTACAGCAAAGTTTGCAATTAGAACTACTTCACAAGTGGATAATTTTGTGAGCAAAGAAATTAAGATCAGGTCTGATACTGACTTTCCAAAACGAGCAAAAAACATTTCATCACAAATTACAGCCGCAACTTACATATCTGGCCTGATCAAACAGTCCAACATAACAATGGATGAAATTGCTGAGAAACCAACGATAACGCCTATCCCTACATGGGAAATGCTAAATGCCACATTTGATCTCGATTATGCAAAAGTTAAAAAAGATGATAATGTCAACATTACGCTATCCACAGCTTGTGAACACATCGATGAAAAGTACAGTACCCACCTCCACATTTTTACCGATGGGTCAGTCTTAGCAAACCAGAGCGCTGGAGCAGCCTTTTATGTTCCAAAATTTAACATTAAAAAGTCTTTTTTCATTGGGGCAAATGTATCTATATATACAGCAGAATTGGTCGCTGTTGTTCAAGCGTTGCATTATTTAATAAGCCTTCGGCCTGTGTCATTCAAAGTAGTTCTCTTTGTTGATTCAAAATCTGTATTATATGCCTTACAGTCTTTTGATACAGACACAAGACCTGACTTAATTATTGAGGCAAATCATCTAATACATTGTTTAAAGATAAATGGTTCGGAAATCAATTTATGCTGGGTGCCTTCTCATGTTGGTCTTCATGGCAACAACGTAGTTGACAGAGCAGCTAAATCCGGTGCCCTCCATTCTGAAAATTCCATAGAATTACATGTTAACACCTCGGTAAAAGAAGCTTACAACTCGCTAGAATTAGCATCATGGATTCGATTTCATGAACATTTAAATGAAAAATTTGTGTCTCAAAAAAGAATCAAACTTTCAGTTCAAAATATCTGTAAAAATTTGCAGTATTCCTCGTTATATCATTTGAGATTAATTGTTATGACATATTTTCGCATTCAACTGAACGCTTTGAAAACAAAATATTGTAACAACGTTTTATGTATTTGTGGCGAACAATTCACATTGTATCACTGTTTGTTTTACTGCAGAAAGCTTCGTTCCTTTTTACCAAAGACGTTTACACAAGGAAACTATCTTGAAACGCATTTTAAAGAAGTTGTATCGGATCAAGTTTTGTTAGTTAAAATTTCAGAATCATTGGTTCACAGTCCTGTTAATGCGTTACTTTAAGATTATTATTATAATTATGATTATTTTTGTTTTGTTTTGTTTTGTTTTTATGACGATTTTTCTTTTACATTATTGATGTTAGCGTTGTTCTAGTTTCATTTCTCTGTTCATCCATATCCTTTTTCTTAAGACCTTGCCGCTTCCTTTTAATTTTTTTTACGTCCCTTACTCTGTTCCCCTCTCCCTCTCACCCCCCCCCCCCCCCCCTTATTTCATCCTCCATGCCATTTTTTCCCCGTCTAATATCACTTATAGTGAAAAGACGTTAAATCAAGCAACGAACGAACACACACAAAATTCAAAAAAGAAGAAGAGAGAGAGAGAGAGAGAGAGAGAGAGAATGAGAGAGACAGAGACAGACAGACAGACTGATAGACAGACTGACAGTCAGACGGAGTGAGAGAGAGAGAGAGACAGAGACAGAGACAGAGACAGACAGACAGACAGACACAGAGACAGAGACAGAGACAGAGAGACAGACAGAGACAGACAGACACAGAGAGAGAGACAGAGACACAGAGACAGACACAGAGAGAGACAGAGACAGATTGGCAGACAGATAGACGACAGAGACAGAGAGACAGAGATTTTCATCGTATTTCATTCTGTTCACCCCCCACTGTGGAAGAGAGACAGACGGGGACACAGTGAGGTGGGGAAGGCCTAGATCTATGGCTTCTCAAAGTTGACATAAGAGTTTGTGCACAAAGTTGTTGCTAACAGGTTTCTGCTGCTGCCCCCTCGCTGACTTATTAACCCCGTTTTCCTGTTCCTTTTGGTAGAAAGGAAAATAAACGAACAATGGGGGAGGGGGGGGGGGGAGGGGATTCATGTTTGTTTAGAAACCAGTGTTCATGATGGATTTAGATCAACACATGGCGTCTGCGTGTTTGTTTCTCTCTGACTGTCTGTCTGATGGTAGGTTGGTCTATCTGCCTTCCTCTTTCTCTGTCTGTCTGTCTATCTCTGTCTCTCTTCTCTCTCTCTCTCTCTGTCTCTCTCTGTCTGTCTGTCTGTCCCTGTCTGTCTGTCTGTCCCTGTTTGTCTGTCTGTCTCTCTCTTTCTGTCTCTCTTTCTGTCTCTCTCTGTCTATGTCTCTGTCTGTCTCTCTCTCCCCCCTCTCTCTCTCTTAAAGGGATGTTAAATGTGTGTGTGTGTGCGTGTGCGTGCGTGCGTATGTGTTTGCGTGTGTGGCATGTGTATGTGTGGAGTGTGTGTGTGGTCTGTATTTATGTGCGTGTGTGTGTGTGTGTCTGTATGTGTGCGTGCAAGTGTGTGTGTGTGTGCGTGCGTGCGTGCGTGTGTGCGTGCGTGCGTGTGTCTGTGTCTGTGTCTGTGTCTGTGGTTGTGTGTGTGTGTGTGTATGTGTTTTCCTGAATATTGCCAGAATATGTTTTTGCTAGTTGTTGCCTACGTTTCGACAAACGTTGGATGGTAGTGTGGTTTGGTCTATTGTGTGAATAGGGACCACGTCGAAACAGCACCTAGGTCAAACTGACTCGTCAAGATAAAAATCATTTCATAGCTCCAACTGTCTTCCCGACTTACATTTCCAGTGTCACAGTCACATTCAGTGTCACACACATACGCACACACACACACACACACACACACACACACACACACACACACACACACACACACACACACACACACACACACACACACACACACACACACACACACACACACACACACACTCACCTAAAGTCTCGTCTTTCCTATCTCCTGTCTCATGTTCTGTTGTCAAAGCTCTTGTTTCTGTGTCTGATCATAATTATAACATCTGACATTTCACAATATGACATTGTTGGAGATTTTGGACGTTTGTTCAAGAAAGATTAAATCTTCTCGGACATTTCCACATGGCCTCATCACCATCCGTCCCTAACTTGCAGTGACCTGGCAAACATCTTTACTTTGCACAAAACCTTACATGCTAGCAAGGTCTTGAAATATGAAGGGGATCTTAATATGAAACACAGACAGCACCAGAATGGTAAGAGCATTAAGATGGGTTGCGAATAAAACAACGTTTGTTTACTCCCTGTTGATGTACTCGACCCTATCGGTACGTTTTGTTGAAAACTGCATACAGAACGATATATATACTAAATATCAAGTTAATGGCTCAACGTGTTGCTTCGAAAGATTATAAACGTGTATACAATGAAAATTAAAGGTTACGATTAAATTTGAAATGCACTTTTTAAAAAAAATTCCGTGGTATAGTTTGGCCTCCCTATCCCGACCTACTTTTGCTTTCGTCTGCTTTTACAGAGAACGGTGAAGCTTTTTTTTTGTGCTTTTTTCTTTCTTTCTTTTTTGCACCCTCAACAAATTATTCAAAGCCGTTTCATCATTTCGGTAGACAGTCCTGTTTTGATCTATAGTGCAGTAAACAAAACAAAAAAAATCTTAATTCATTCTATACGAACAAGTTTGTTGTGTTTCTGAAACGGAAGTAATGCACATAGAATATAAAGTGGAATGAATGAATTTTT
>CM060306.1:35216980-35229480 GCA_030674185.1 Monoplex corrugatus
TCACGTAACAAATATATTTGTGACAGTGTGGTCGTAATTTTTTTTCTTAGTATACATGTATATTGAAGTGATATAGTTTAGAGAGTTTTCAGCTATCATCTAGTGTTCTTTATAGTCGAGAGACCTTTACATTCCTGGCATAGCGTGTTCTTAACTTCGCTACGACGATGGAACCCGGACAGTTTATATACCATCTCCTTTCCAGACCGCCAAGCCTCTAACATTGTATGCGTTTTCTGTTCTTAGTGTTGAAAGATCTGCTTCCGGTTTAGGCAGAATGTATGTTTGCTGTAGCAGGAAGAGTCGTGGTCCTCAGAACCAAGACAGGAAAAGTAGGGTTGCCTGTCTTCCAAGAGTGAGAACAAAAAACAAACAAACAAACAAACAATCAACAAACAAACAAACAACAAACAACAATCAACAAACAAGCAATCAACAAACAAAAACAAACAAACAAACAACAAATAAACAAACAAACATCAAACAACAAACAAACAACAAATCAAACAACAACAATCAACAAACAAACAATCAACAAACAAACAACAAACACAATCAAACAAACAAACAATCAACAACAAACAACAACAAACAAAATCAAACAACAATCAAACAACAACAAACAACAAACAAACAATCAACAACAACAAACAACAAACAACAAACAAAAAACAACAATCAACAAAATCGACCACAGCAAACAAAAAGGACCTTTTAGACAAAATTAATTCCCCCGTCTCTACCAGCACTTATGTGTCCGGTCCAGTCTGGTTGCTTGTTTTTTTACAGAGCGGCCTGGTTGGTTTGTCGTTGTAGACTCAGGATCTAATATCTTGAGGTCAGTCCCAGCCCGCAACATTAAAAACTGACCTCTTCGATGCCCATCTTAATGTTTCCATCATTCTGGTGGTGTCAAAGTTTACCGTTTTCTTCCCTCTCACCCTTCATATCAAGACCTTGCCTACGCATAAGGTTTTGCGCAGGCTCAGGGAATCTGTCAGATAAATGCTGGCAGATTTGGGTAGAGCACAGATGGAATCACCCGAGTGCGATGAATCTCTCTTGAACAAAACTCTGAACTCCAATATAGAGCCATGAACTCAAGATCTGAAGTCTCGAATTCGATCCTAGTCTGCAGTATCAAAGACCGGACATTTTCACTGCCTGTCTTAATGCTTCCATCATTCTCGGGATGACAGCTTAATGTTTCACAGGTCCCTTCACCTCCCCTACCCTTGCCAACGTATTGCCATGTGCGCAAGGCTCTAAAACTCTGCAAGATAATTGATGTCAGATTAGGGTGGAGCATGTATGGAGCTGTCCGAGTGCTATTAATCTCTCTTGAACAAACTCCCAACCCCATTTACATGTGGAATTGACATAAGTGTTGATAAACTAACAGCTCAAGGCAGACAGCTTTGCTCTTGTGTATGTGATACTTGTGTGTGTGTGTGTGTGTGTGTGTGTGTGTGCGTGTGTGTGTGTGTGTGTGTGTGTGTGTGTGTGTGTGTGTGTTGTGTGTGTGTGTGTGTGTGTGTGTGTGTGTGTGTGTGTGTGTGTGTGGTGAGTGTGCGGGAAGTCAAAGGGTTCAGTTCAATATATAGCCTTTTAGTTATACTCTATGTCAGGTCGTACTCTGCTAAAGAAGACATCTTAATGTCGGTCATATGAGCAATCTCTGAGTAATACTGTAGCTCAGTAGCACTCTATTGACGATTTCAGCCTTTACCTAAAGTTCAATGTATGATCTTTGAGTCATCATTTAGTTCAGGTCATATTTTCTGTCACAGAATACACCAAGATCAGCATTAAGTTCCGTGTACAACCCTTGAGTAATACTCTAGTCTAGTTCAGGCCGTACTCTCTTGAAGAAGACTTCGGTCTCAGCATTGAGTTTAACATACGATCTTTGAGTGATATTCTAGCTTAGGCCGCACTCTGCAGAACAAGAACTTTACTTTAGTGTCAGTAATATTATATATATATATATATATTATATATATATATATATATATATATATATTTATATGATGATTATATATATATGAAGATTATAAATAATTATATGTATATATACAATCTTTGAATAATGATCTAGTTCAGTCGTGCTCTAATGAAGAAGACATAAGTGTCAGTCTTAAGTTCCATATACACAAAATTTCAGTAATATTCTAGCTGAAGTCGTCTTTGAGGACTGGAACTTACAGTGCGGTGCCAAAATAGTTATACAAGTACATAGTACAAAGGCGATGGCGATTGAATGAAGTGTTCACAAACGTGCCCCTCAAACGATGGGGACAGACTGTTTGAAATCATGCTTAGGGATGTTCTTTTTTTTTTCCAACCATAACGTGACATTTTGTGTTGATGATGGCCACTGTTTTGTAGAATGCTTGTGAAACACCAGGTGGATACATGTGATCAAACACCAGTAGTTATCAGAACTTCGACTGTCTTGTTATGTGAGTGGTGTACGACTTCTCTGCACATGTGAATGGACTGAGGGTTGAATTGGTGTGTACGGTGAAGATCAGTACCTGGACATGTGTGCGGTGTTCTGGAAAGGATGGAAGTCTACCTGGTGAAGACTGACCATCTGGACAGGTAAAGGATGTAGATAACTAACATCAGCGACAAGACCTGGTCAGGTGATGCCGAGAAACTTTGGAGTTATAATGCTACCAATTTTGAAGAACAGTCTCCAACAGTGTAAAATCGCTACTCACAGTTCCGTAGCTTGGAGTTGTTCAAGTGGAGTCATTATATATATACGCTGTGCTCAACCTGCCAGCAGTAATCTGACAGACTCCTTGTGCCTGAGCGCAAAACCCTGTGCGCTGGCAAGGTTGTGAAATAGGGTGTGATGAGGATGAGATGGCTTAAAACACTAAACTGACACCATGGTGCTTAATAGACACTAAACTGACACCATGGTGCGTTAATAGACACTAAGCTGACATCATGGTGTGTTAATAGACACTAAGCTGACATCATGGTGCGTTAATAGACACTAAGCTGACACCATGGTGCATTAATAGACACTAAGCTGACACCCTGGTGCGTTAATAGACACTAAGCTGACACCATGGTGCGTTAATAGACACTAAGCTGACATCATGGTGCGTTAATAGACACTAAGCTGACACCATGGTGCGTTAATAGACACTAAGCTGACACCATGGTGCGTTAATAGACACTAAGCTGACATCATGGTGCATTAATAGACACTAAGCTGACATCATGGTGCGTTAATAGACACTAAGCTGACACCATGGTGCGTTAATAGACACTAAGCTGACACCATGGTGCGTTAATAGACACTAAGCTGACACCATGGTGCGTTAATAGACACTAAGCTGACACCATGGTGCGTTAATAGACACTAAGCTGACATCATGGTGTGTTAATATACACTAAGCTGACATCATGGTGTGTTAATATACACTAAGCTGACACCATGGTGCGTTAATAGACACTAAGCTGACACCATGGTGTGTTAATATACACTAAGCTGACACCATGGTGTGTTAATAGACACTAAGCTGACACCATGGTGTGTTAATATACACTAAGCTGACACCATGGTGCGTTAATAGACACTAAGCTGACACCATGGTGTGTTAATATACACTAAGCTGACACCATGGTGTGTTAATATACACTAAGCTGACACCATGGTGCGTTAATAGACACTAAGCTGACACCATGGTGTGTTAATATACACTAAGCTGACACCATGGTGTGTTAATATACACTAAGCTGACACCCTGGTGCGTTAATAGACACTAAGCTGACATCATGGTGCGTTAATAGACACTAAGCTGACATCATGGTGCGTTAATAGACACTAAGCTGACACCATGGTGCGTTAATAGACACTAAGCTGACACCATGGTGTGTTAATATACACTCATAGCTGACACCATGATGCGTTAATAGACACTAAGCTGACACCATGGTGTGTTAATATACACTAAACTGACACCATGGTGTGTTAATAGACACTAAGCTGACACCATGGTGTGTTAATATACACTAAGCTGACACAATGGTGCGTTAATAGACACTAAGCTGACACCATGGTGTGTTAATATACACTAAACTGACACCATGGTGCGTTAATAGACACTAAGCTGACACCATGGTGTGTTAATAGACACTAAGCTGACACCATGGTGTGTTAATAGACACTAAGCTGACACCATGGTGCATTAACCCTTTGCCTCCTGCACCCTATCCACCAACTGCCAAAAGCTTAACCCTTTGACTCCCTCACCTTGTCCACCAGCTTCCTGCACAGGGTGAGGGAGTCAAAGGGTTAAGCTTTTGCTTTGCTAACATGATTGGCAATGCAGGATGCTGGTAGACAGGGTGCGGGACTCAAAGGGTTAATCGAAATGGGCAGCGAACAGGACAGGTTTTAATGATGCGGGCTGGGATTGAACTCGAGATACTGGATACTAAGTCCACGCTCTACGACACTTGCAATGTCAGCTTGGTGAATTTAACCATTTAAACTAACGAGAACAAGAAAGACAAGGAAGAAACCTTGATTTATGTACCACCGTAGCGATATGCTACTCTCTATATTTTTTAACTTTTTTAACTAAAAACAGTATTACAAGTACTTTGCGCTTCAAAGGAAACATGATACAATGTTCTGTTGGTAATTCATTAGGTCTCACAAAAATGGGTCGTCTATGTTAAGTCTCTCCACGGGGGATAACCGTCTTTGAAAACGAAGTCCGTATAAATATACTGATTGTCAAAAAAATTACTATATTCATGAAGTTTGAATTTAGTCTGTATCAAATATACTGACTGTCAACAAATTAATATATACTTATAAATTTTGAATTTAGTTAGTATAGGTATACTGATGGTCAACAAATTAATCGAAGTCTAACAGTATTTCTTTTTTGTTTGTTTGTTTTTTTGGTTGTTTGTTTGAAGGAAATACAGGTGTTAGATTTATACCATTTTTGTTTTATAACTGAATAGACGACCAAGACCCAAATTCTTTTCTGGGTCATCTTTACCAAGTCTAGTTATTCTTTATTGATCTTTATATTGTTCTTTCTTGGCGTTTCAAAAGTTTTATATGTACATGTAAACGTCCAAACTTTGTCAAAAACTCACGGTCCTTATCGTCAACGCCATTACTTTACTTTTCGTCACCTTTCCCTTATTATGGATACGACGGGAATTATGTGAAAAAAAACCCTGCTGGTATTATACTTATTACTGGACACAAACCCATCTCTCATACTCATTCACGCACCAATGTGTTTATAAATCACTGAACAAACGAGTGAGGAAAAGTTTAAAGGAGATGCTTCGAAAACTTTGTGGACTTTTTTCACTCCTTCACTCATTCTGTCTCTCAGATTCGAGCAAAATCAGTCACGACAGTAAAGCAAAAATGTAACCCTTTCCCTCCTTTACCGTAACGAGTCTCTTGTAAAAAAAACTTGACACTTTCATTCCTTCAGCCTCAGAGACAGAGAGAGAGAGAGAGAGAGAGAGAGAGAGAGAGAGAGAGAGAGAGAGAGAGAGGAAGAGAGAGAGAGAGGAAGAGAGAAAGAGAGTAGAAAACACTTTATTACCGTGAATAGTAGCATTAGGTCTACCACATATGCCTCACATCTAGTCCTAGTTATTCTCTCCGTATATAAGTAAACAAGCATAAAAGCGAAGAGCAATAATGAAAACCAAAGAAATAATGAAGAAATTCTGAGTAGATGACAAGCATCTAAGCAAAGGGGAAAAAAACAAGCGAGAGCAAAATAAAGAAACAAACGTAAAATCAAGAGAGAAAGAGAGCGAGAGAGAGAGAGAGACAGAGAGGGAGAGAGACAGAGACAGAGACAGAGAGGACAGACAGAGACAGAAAGAGAAAGACAGACAGACAGACAGACAGGCAGGCAGGCAGGCAGAAAGCCAGACAGACAGAGAGAAAGATAGAGAGATAGTGACAGACAGACAGACAGACAGATAGATAGATAGAGAGAGAGAGAGAGGACAGACAGAGACAGAGAGTCAAACAGACAGACAGACAGAGAGACAGAGACAGACATGTAGGCAGACAGGCAGACAGACTGACAAAGACAGAGAGACAGACAGAGAGAGAGACAGAGACAGACAAACGGATAGAGAGAGAGAGACAGAGAGAGACAGAGAGAGAGACAGACAGACAGAGACAGAGAGACAGACATACACACAGACAGACAGAGACAGAGATAGATAGATAGATAGATAGATAGATAGATGATAGATAGATAGATACATAGATAGATAGATAGATGATAGATAGATAGATACATAGATAGATAGATAGATCGATAGATAGATAGATAGATAGGTAATAATAATAATAATAATAGTGCATTTATAAAGCGCTTTCCGAAACCTCAAAGCGCTTTACATCAGTAAACCATACATATATAAACCAAATAACAGGCTACAATACAAACAAACTCATCAAAAACTATCCACAGGAAATCAACAACCACACAGACACACCAAATAATCTCTCTCCCTCTCACCCCCTCCCCGCCCACCCCTCTCCCCCCATTTTCAAACACACCACACACAACACCCACACACACACAGCCACACATCACACACACACACACACACACACACACACACACACACACACACACACACACACACACACACACACACACACACACACACACTGGCATACACCCCATTGTGCACAATTTCATCCAGAATGTCAAGCAGGATCAACCCACTAGCCAAAATCAGGAAAAACACTGTTTAAAGAAGTAAGTTTTTAAACTTGTTTTGAAAGATGGTAGAGTTTTAGAGTGGCGGACGGACTGAGGCAACAAGTTCCATGTCTGAACAGCAAAAACTGCAAAGGCTCTACCACCGTGAGTTTCTCTGTTATATTTTGGCACACGAAACTTCTTGTCATCCACAGAAGAGCGGAGTGATCGAGAAGGTACGTAGACAGTCAAGAGTTCAGAGAGATAGTCAGGAGCAGTTCCAGAAATGATGTGATAACAAAGGCAGCAAATCTTGTATTTTATTCTTTGTTCAACCGGGAGCCAGTGCAGTGTCTGAAACAGGGGTGTGCAGTGCTGTGACCTACGTGCCTTGAAGATGAGTTTAGCTGCAGAGTTCTGAACTTGTTGCAAATGTTTGAGATGTTTCTGAGGGCAACCCGCAAGGAGTGAATTGCAATAATCTAACCTAGACAGAATGCATGCAGTAACTAACGTATTGGTTGCGTCTAATGTAAGGTAGTGTCTAATAGAATTAATGCGTCTAAGTTCGATGTATGCAGCCTGACATGTTTTGATGATGTGCTGATGCATGGAGAGATTATGGTCAAAGACAAAACCGAGGTCACGAACGCAATCAGAAAAAGCAATAGCGGTATTACCGACAGTAATAGTGGAAGGCAGAGAAGAAAGATCTGCAGGCAATGGAGAAACACGAAGGGCTTCAGTCTTGTCATCATTCAACTTAAGTCGATTTTCATACATCCAGGATTTTACTTCAGAAACGCAGTTCTGAAGAGACTGAACTAGATGATCGTAGTTAGAAGGAGAATCAGTATGATTGAGCTGGGTATCGTCCGCATACATTTCATGACGGATGGAATATGAGTCAATAAGGTGGGTCAGAGGAGAAGTATACAATATGAAAAGCACAGGACCCAGAACAGAGCCTTGAGGCACGCCAAAATCCAAAGGCAGCTCAGAAGATTTGTTTCCGTCGACAAGTACGGTTTGCTTTCTTTCTGAAAGATAAGATCGAAACCAGTGTAAAGCAGATTTTTGAATTCCAAAGTTGTTTTCCAAACGGGAAAGCAAAATTTCATGGTCAATAGTATCGAAAGCAGCTGAAAGATCCAAAAGGAGAAGAATAGAAATTTTGTTTTGATCCAGGGAGGTCAAAAGATCATTGAGAATACGAAGCAGAACAGTTTCTGTGCTGTGCCCTGGCCTGTAAGCGGATTGGTGAGGACTAAGGAGGTTATGGGATGAGAGATGGGAGAAAAGCTGGTCTAGAATCAGACGTTCAAGCAGTTTAGAAAGAAATGGAAGATTGGAAATCGGTCTGTAATTTTTCAGGTCATTTTTGTTGAGGTTAGATTTTTTCAGCAAGGGCTTAACAATGGCAGTCTTAAATTCACGGGGAACAATTCCAGTGGTAATAGACTGATTCATGATGTTTGTAATGGTCGGCAAGAGAAGATCCACATGTTGAAAGAGAAGTTTGGTTGGAATGGGATCAAGTTCACATGATTTAGGGGAGTCTTAAGAATGGTCTTCCGGACAAGGTCTTCAGAAACTGGAATGAAATTTACAAGTGGTGAGCCAGAAAACGACACAGTGTTTGAACCAGTACTTTGAAATGGTGGAAAACTGTCACGGATCTTGAGAATTTTCTTATGGAAAAAATCGGCAAAAATGTGTGGGAGCAGTTTGACATCGGACACAGTGGGAAGAGACACAGGTTTGATTTTTCCAAGAAGCGAGGACATATTGTGAAAGAGTTGTTTACAAGTGGTAGAACTGGACACTAGCGAAGAATAATGATAGATAGATAGATAGATAGATACATAGATAGATAGATAGATAGATAGATAGATAGATACATAGATAGATAGATAGATGCATAGATAGATAGATAGATAGATAGATAGATGATAGATAGATAGATAGATAGATACATAGATAGATAGATAGATGATAGATAGATAGATACATAGATAGATACATAGATAGATAGATTGATAGATAGATAGATGATAGATAGATAGATAGATACATACATGCATAGATAGATAGATAGATAGATCGATACATAGATAGAGAGAGAGAGAGAGGGGGGGGAGACGGAGAGAGAGAGAGACAGACAGACAGACAGAGAGACGAGAGACAGAGAGACAGAGAAGACAAAGACAGACACAGACACAGACACAGAGACAGACAGACAAACAGAGAGACACAGACAGAGGGCGTTCAAACTTTGAAACATTTTATCACTCAAGACAAAGTCAAGGACAAGTCTCCATCTTTCGCTGTCATTCACTGTGTACGTAATGAAGTCAGGCCACACGTGGCTATGACTGTGGCCGTCTTTCCCATTTCCTGTCAGCAGCTAGCTAGCTGCATGGAGCTAGAGACAGACAGACAGACAGATAGAGACAGAGACAGAAACAGAGACAGACAAGAACAGAGTAGACAGACAAGAAGAGACAGACAGACAGAGAGAGAGACACAGACAGATGGACAGACAGACAGACAGACAGATACAGAGAGAGACAGAGACAGAGACAGAGGTAGAGACAGAGACAGAGATAGAGGACAGAGACAGAGACATACAGACAGAGACAGACAGACAGAGAGACAGACAGACAGAGAGACACAGACAGACGGACAGACAGACGGGCAGATACAGAGAGAGCGAGGCAGAGACAGAGACAGAGATAGAGAGACAGAGACAGAGACAGACAGACGGAGACAGAGACAGAGACAGAGACAGACAGACAGACAGACAGACAGTCAGACAGACAGAGAGACAGACAAACACACAGAGACAGAGAGACACAGACAGGGAGCGTTCAAACTTTGAAACAGTTTATAACTCAAGACAAAGTCAAGGACAAGTCTCCATCTTTTGCTGTCATTCACTGTGTACGTAATGTAGTCAGCCGTCTTTCCCAATTCCTGTCAGTAGCTAGCTAGCTGCATAGAGCCAGAGACAGACAGACTGACAGATAGACAGATACACAAAGAAAGAGAGAGAGAGAGAGAGACAGAGACAGAGACAGAGATAGAGACAGAGAGAGACAGAGAGAGACAGAGATAGAGAGACACAGACACAGACACAGACAGACAGAGACAGACAGACAGAGAGACAAAGACAGACAGACAGACATACAGACAGATGCAGAGACAGAGAGCGTTCACACTTTGAAACAGTCTATAATAATGACAAGGACAAGTCTCCATCTTTTGCTGTCAGTCACTGTCAATATGGTCAGGCTGTGTGTGGCAATGACTGTGGCCATCTTTCCCAGTTCCTGTCAGTAGCGAGCTACATGTAGCTGTATGGAGCTTGGTGGTCAGAGGAGCTGCTGCCTGTCGATCATGTTTCCTGTCATTCTAATTGAAGGAGGTGATGAGGTGAATTCGCTGCAGTGTATGTTCGAAGGTCAGCTGTCAGGTCCTACTTGACGGCAGGGGCAGGCTGGAAGTGGTGGTGGTGGTGGTGGTGGTGGTGTGTGTATGTGTGTGTGCGTGTGTGTGTGTACGTGTGTGTGTGTGTGTGTGTGTGTGTGTGTATGTGTGTGTGTGTGTGTGTAAGCATGCACATGCAAGCTCACGCACATGCACAAACCCACGCTCACAGACGCACACACACACACACACATACACACACACACACACACACACACTCTCTCTCTCTCTCACACATACACACACAAACACACACACACACACACACACACTCACACACACACACACAAACACACACACACACACACACACACTCAGACACACACACACACACACACTCACTCACTCAAACAAACACGCACACACATACTCCCACTTGCGAGTACACACACATACACTTCACACGTATTATATTTTTCAATAATAGAAATCATTAGCTTTAAGCTGAGAGAGAGAGAGAGAGAGAGAGAGAGAGAGAGGAGAGAGAGAGAAGAGAGAGAGAGAGAAAGTGAGAGAGAGAGAGAGAAAGAGAGAGAGAGAGAAAGAGAGAGAGAGAGAAGAGAGAGAGAGAGAGGAGAGGAGAGAGAAAGAGAGAGAGAGAGAGACAAGGAGAGAAGAGAGAGAGAGAGGAGAGACAGAGAGAGACAGAGACAGAAAGAGACCACACAGAACAGAGAGACTGAGACAGAGACAGAGGCAAGAGACAGAGACAAGAGACATACAGAGTCTAACAGAGACAGATAGAGAGACTAACTTGTAACAAGTTCGAATATATGGATGTCATTAATGATTAATCTTGCATCTTTGCATTTTGTCTTTCCGTCTGTCTGCCCTTCTCTCCTTTTCTATCCATTTTCTGTTGATGACTCCTCTTTCTATGTCTTAAATTCTGGTTTGTTTCTGTGTGTCTGTTTTTGTTCTTTAACCCTTTTGTTTCTGTGTGTATGTTTTGGTCTTTAACCCTTTGTCTCCCGCACTCTGTCCACTAGCTTCGTGCATTGTCAAGCATGCTTGCAAAGCAAAAACTTAACTCTTTGATTCCCTCACCCTAGGAAGCTGGTGGATAGGGTGAGGGAATCAAAGAGTTAAGTTTTTAGTGATAATGGATCGGTAGCGGGAGTCAAAGGGTTAAGTAAACAAACTGTCTATAGTTTACTGTGTTTGCCTGTCCTATTTTTCACATAAGAGATCGCGTGCGTGCATACACACACACACACTCACACACACACAACACACACACACACACACACACACACACACACACACACACACACACACACACACCACACACACACACACACACACACACACACACAACCACACACACAAACGCACACACACAACACATACGCACACACACAACACAACACAACACACATTCACGCACACACACACACACATAACGCACCACACACACACAACGCACACACACACAGACACATCACACACACACGACACACAGACAACACACACACACACACACACATACACACACATATCACACACAACACACACGCACGCTCGTTGCGCATATATGTTTATACCCCTCCACCCCCACCCCACCCCCACACACACACACAAATACATACAAGTGCTTCACTCTGGGAATTTCATTGTACCACTATGCAATTTGCCTAGAATAAAGCAGAAGATGCCTATTAATAAGGAGCGTGGTTTATTAGACGAGAATAGTCTTAACTGACAATGTCGCTAAAAAACAACAGTCGACATACGATACAAAATAATATGTCTGTCTTCAGCATCGTCATACTCACATTTCTTTTATTAACCCTAAAGATACAAAAGTAAAAGACAGAAAAAAAAATATGAACAAAAGAAAACATCAACAGGCAAGCACTCACACTAACACACTCGCATGAGCGTGCACACACGCATACTCATGCACACACACATATGCACACCTTCTCTCTTGCTCTCTTCCTATATAAATTGTCTCTGTCTTTCTTTCGCTCTGATTTTTTCTCTCTGTCTCCCTGTCTCTGTCTCTGTCTGTCTGTCTGTCTCTCTTCTGTTTTTCTCTGTCTCTCTGTATGTCTGTCTGTATGTCATTCTCTCTCTCTCTCTCTCTCTCTCTCTCTCTCTCTCTCCTCCCCCCCCCCCCCCCTCCTCTCTGTCTGCTCGTCTTTTTCGTTTTTTTTTCCTTCTCTCTGTTAGTCTGTCTGTCTGTTAGTCTGTCTGTCTGTCTCTGTTTGTCTGTCTCTTGTTCTCTCTCTTATCTTCTCTTCTTCTTTTCTTTCTTCTTCTTCTCCCTCCCTC
>CM060306.1:35231980-35234480 GCA_030674185.1 Monoplex corrugatus
AACAATAATAACAACACATACAATCATGGCAATAACAACAGCAGCAATAATGTAGCACAGCAACAACAGTGTCAGCAATAACAACAACCAGAATATTGATTGACAAGTAGGGGCGGTTGTGATATTGACAGGACACCGCACACCGACACACACACACACTACACACACACACACACACACACACACACACACACACACACTCACACACACACACACACACACACACACACACACACACACACACACACACAAAAACCCAGATACATACCATACATACACACGTGCATACACAAACACACACGCACATACTCATACATTAATATACACACATACACACACATGCAAACAATCACATACACTCATATACATCACACGGAGACATATGCACACACACACACACACACACACACATACATCAACATGCACTCACACACACATACACACACATCTGCTTGTACTCATATACTGACAGAAAGACAGGCAGACAGACAGAGACAGACAGACAGAAAGACAGACGGAATACACACAAAACTCATACAAAGACAGACAGAACATCCACACACACAAACACACAAATAAACACACACACACACACTCTTATACACAAACACACACGCATACACACACTCACACACATACACACACGCATACTCACATTACATACACACATAGACACACACTCACAAACACACACACACACACACACACACACCACACACACTACTCTCTCTCTCTCCTTCTCACACACACACGCACACACGAGCGCGCGTTCGCACACACACACACACACACACACCACACACACACACACACACACACACACACACACACACACCACACACTCTCTCTCTCTCTCTCTTTTTCTCTCTCTCTCTCACACTCACCACACACACACACACTCTCTCTCTCTCCTTCACCTCACACAACCCACACAACACACACACAACACACACACACACACACCACACACACTTTTTTTTTCTATCTCTCTCATTCTCTCTCTCTCTCCCTCACATACGCACACACACACACACACAACACACACACACACACACACACACACACCACACACACACACACACACTAAGTGGTTGTAATATTGACTGCAGAAGGAACAATCGTGCCAGCTGTTATCCTCTTAGCCTGGGGTGCCCTGATGACTGCTTGACAGAGAGACACATAAAAGTACGTAAGTGGCCTGCTTGGTTCCTAAGACCCCGAGAGGATTTGAGCGAGAGTGTTCTTTCTCTGTCTCTGTCTCTCTCTGTCTCTGTCTCTCTCTCTCTTGTCCTTCTCTTTCGCTCTCACGTGTTTATCTCTCTCTTTATCTCTCTCTCTCTCTTGTTTATCTCTGTCTCTCTATTTATCTCTCTCTCTGTCCCTATCTCTCTCTTTCTCTCTCTCTCTCTTTATTCTCTCTCTCTCTGTTTATCTCTCTCTTTATCTCTCTCTCTCGTCTCTGTGTTGTCTCTCTCTGTCTCTGTCTCTGTTTCTCTCTCTCTCTCTCTTTGTCACTCTCTCTTTGTCTCTGTCTCTCTTTGTCCCTATCTCTCTTTGTCACTCTCTCTTTGTCTCTGTCTCTCTTTGTCCCTATCTCTCTTTGTCACTCTCTCTTTGTCTCGTCTCTTTTGTCCCTCTCTCTCTTTCTCTCTGTGCTCTCTTCTGTTTATCTCTCTTATCTCTGTGTTGTTCTCTCTCTGTCTCTCTGTCTCTGTTCTCTCTCTCTCTCTCTCTCTCTCTCTTCTCTCTTGTCACTCTCTCTTTGTCTCTGTCTCTCTTTGTCCCTATCTCTCTCTTTCTCTCTCTATGTCTCTCTCTGTGTTTATCTCTCTTTTATCTCTCTCTCTCTGTGTCTCTCTCTGTCTCTGTCTCTGTCTCTCTCTTTGTCTCTGTCTCTCTTTGTCTCTGTCTCTCTTTGTCTCTTTCTCTATCTTCTCTCTCTATTTCTGTCTATGTCTCACTCTCGTTCTCCCCCCCCCCTCTCTCTCTCTCTTTGTTCTCTGTGTCTCTCTTGTGTCTCTCTGTGTGTCTCTATCTGTCTCTATTCTCTGTCTCTCTGTTTCTGACTTTCCTCTCTCTTTCTTTGTTTTTCTTTCTCTCTGCCCATGCTGTTCTCCTTCCCCATGTTTTTTTGTTTGTTTGTCTTCTGTTCTTTTGTTTCTATGGGAATGGGAGTTCTTAGTTGTGAGGTTGATTTTCAAATTGAACTGTAGTGCGTCTGTACGTACGTGCGTAGTGGTGGTATGTGTGTGTGTGTGTGTGTGTGTGTGTGTGTGTGTGTGTGTTGTGTGTGTGTGTGTGTGTGTGTGCGTTCGCGCGCGTGTGTGTTAAGGAGAGGGGGTGGGGAGAATAGGTAAGGAAGCATTTATGGACTGTTTAAGTGCGCATTTTCTTCATTGCTAGAGAAGATAAAACTTAAAGCAGCGAGGGAGAAGAATGCGACTCACATTGAAAAATATAGAAGTAGTGAGGTCCCCCCATCTCACTCCTGAGAAGACCC
>CM060306.1:35241980-35246980 GCA_030674185.1 Monoplex corrugatus
TTGACCCCCTCCCCCTCCCCTCCCATACATACACACCCACACACACATACACGGACGCACGCACACACACACACAGACACATAGAAACAGACACACAGACATAGACACAGACACAGACACACAAACACACGCACACAGACACAGCCACACAGACACAGACACAGACACACAGACACAGATACAGAGACACAGGCACAGACACAGGCACAGACACACAGACACACAGACACACAGACACACAACACACACACACACACACACACATACACATACACACACAGCCACAGAGACATAGACACACAGACACAGACACACATAGACACAGACACAGACACAGATACAGGCACAGACAGACACACACACACAAATACACACACATACACACACACACACACACACTTAATTATTATAAAATTATTAATGACTTAATTATTGAAGCAAATCATCTAATACATTGTTTAAAGATAAATGGCTCGGAAATTAATTTATGCTGGGTGCCTTCTTCATGGCAACAACGTAGTTGACAGAGCAGCTAAATCCGATGCCCTCCATTCTGAAAATTCCATAGAATTACATGTTAACACCTCGGTAAAAGAAGCTTACAACTCGCTAAAATTAGCATCATGGATTCGATTTCATGAACATTTAAATGAAAAATTTGTTTCTCAAAAAAGAACCAAACTTTCAGTTCAAAATATCTGTAAAAAATTGCAGTATTCCTCGTTATATCATTTGAGATTAATTGTTATGACATATTTTCGCATTCAACTGAATGCTTTGAAAACAAAATATTGTAACAACGTTTTATGTATTTGCGGCGAACAATTCACATTGTATCACTGTTTGTTTTACTGCAGAAAGCTTCGTTCCTTTTTACCAAAGACGTTTACACAAGGAAATTATCTTGAAACGCAGTTTAAAGAAGTAGTATCGGATCAAGTTTTGTTAGTTAAAATTTCAGAATCATTGGTTCACAGTCCTGTTAATGTGTTACTTTAAGATTATTATTATAATTATGATTATTTTTGTTTTGTTTTGTATTTATGACGATTTTTCTTTTACATTATTGATGTTAGCGTTGTTCTAGTTTCATTTCTCTGTTCATCCATATCCTTTTTCTTAAGACTTTGCCGCTTCCTTTTAATTTTTTTACGTCCCTTACTCTGTTCCCCTCTCCCCTCCCTCCCCCCTCCCCCCCCCCCCCCCTAATTTCATCCTCCATGCCATTTTTCCCCGTCTAATATCACTTATAGTGAAAAGACGTTAAATCAAGCAACGAACGAACACACCACACACACTGGGTAAGACGCCCTCAGGTCCCGAGGCCAATCTACGACCTTAACCCCAAACCCAAATGCTAACTCTTGAAACTGGGCCTTGAAGTAAAGTAATTAAAATCTTCAATTTCAATTCGAATCATTACAAGAGGGTCTGCCTCCTGTTCTTTCTTACTCATCCAACGTTCTGGTGATTATCAGCTTTATAGTCGATGTACTCTCCCAGTCCATGTACACTCTTCTGCAGCCTTCGCCTACGCTCGAAGGCTTGCTTTAGGTTGGAGAGACGTGCTTGATGTACTTAGAGGGACAGCATATGAATGAATCCATGGCTGATTTAAAGGACTCCTTCTTTAATAACATATACACTACAAAACCTTGTAGTTCAGAAATGACAGTGTGTGATATGTAAGCTTGAGGATGACCTCTGTTTTGGTTGTTCATGTTGTTGTTGTTGTTTTGTTATTGTCATTGTTGTTGTTGTTGTTGTTGTAGTTATAGTAAGTGTTGTTGTTGTTGTTCTTGTTGTCATTGTTGTTTCTGTTCTTGTTCTTGTCGTTCTTGTTTTTGTTGTTACTGTCGTTATTGCTGTTGTTGTTGTTCTTGTTGTTTTGGTCGTTATTGTTGTTGCTGCTGTTGTTGTCATCGTCGTTGTTGCTGTTGTTGTTATTCTTGTCCTTGTTGTTGTTGTCGTTCTTGTTGTCGTCGTTTGTTGTTGTTGTTGATCTTGTTGTTGTTGTTTTCGTTGTTCGTGTTGTTGTTGTTGTTGTCGTTATTGTTGTTGTTGCTGTTGTTGTCATCGTCGCTGTTGTTGTTGTTGCTGTTTTTGTCATCGTCATTGTTGTTGCTGTCGTTATTGTTGTTGTTGTTGTTGTCCTCGTCGTTGTTGTTGTTGTTGTTATTGTCTTTGTTATCGTTGTTGTTTTGTGAAATGTGCTTTAACACTTTCCTCAGAGATTCAGTGGGAGAAATTCGTTTTGAAAGAAACAAGAGTTGATATGAATAAAAAAAAAAAAAAAAAAAAGTCCATACAAGCAGAATTGAACGAACAGTGGAAAAGGAACAACACGATGAAATGGACTTTATCCAAAAGCGGATCGTGGAGGACCAAAATAGATCACGTGTGTATATTTCTGGCATCATTCTCTTGGGAGAGCAGGGAAGGTGGGATGGAGGGTAGGAGAGAATAATGGAATTCTGTTTCGAACACACACACACACACACACACAACACACACACACACACACACACACACACACACACACACACACATACACGCAAGCACGCACACTCACACACACACACACACACACACACACACACACACAAGTGCGCGCGTTCGAACTCACGCACACACACACGCACGTGCACACACACGCGCACGCAAACACACGCACACAACACACACACGTACACACACGCGCGCGTGCGCGCGCGCGCGCACGCACATACGCGCGTATGCACACACACACACGATAACAATGACGATGATGATGATAACGATAAACGATAATAATTATAATAAAAATAATGATAAAATAATAATAATGATAATAATAGTAATAATAATATGATAATGATAATAATGATAATGATAATAATAATAATAATAATAATAATAATAATAATAATAATAATGAAAATAACAGTTACGATGATAATGATACAGATGATACCACTACTACTACTATTGCTACGACTGCTGTTGCTGCTGCTTCTACTGCTGCTACTGCTACCACAACGATACCGACTTCTTTTACTGACGGTGATGGTGATGATGCCGCTGTTGCTGCTGCTATTGATAATGATAACAATGATGCTGTTGAGGACAATAATATAACAATAATATATTAATGGTAATAATAATATATATACATTACTATTATAATCATTATTATTATCATTATTATTATTATTGTTATTATTATCTATTATTATTATTATTAATGTTGTTGTTGTTGTTGTTGTTGTTGTTGCTTCTGCGGGCTGTTGCTGCGGCTGTTGTTGATATTTTACGAACATCAACAATTCAACAACTAGCATCCATATCGTGACTTTTATAAACTGATCTTCTTCGTCATCTTCGTGTTCTTCTTCTCCTTCTCTTTTTCCTTCTCCTTCTTCTTTCTCTGCTTCCTCGTTGTCATTTTCTTGATTTTCTTGTTGTTTTTTCTTGTTGTTCTTCTTTTCTTGTTCTTCTTTTGTTCTTCTTGTTCTTCTTGTTCTTTTTGTTCTTCTTGTTCTTCTTCTTTTACATTCTTTTCTCTTTCTGCTTCTTCTTCTTCTTTTCGTCTTCTTCTTTTTCTTCTTGTTCCTTTCTTTTCTTCTTCTTCTTCTTCTTCTTTCTTCATCTTCATCTTTTCTTGTTCTTCTTGTTCTTGTTCTTGTTCTTCGTGTTCATCTTGTTCTTCTTATTGTCTTTCTCGTTCTTCATGTTCTACTTTCTATTTCTTTTTCTTCTTCTTGTTCTTGTTCTTCTTGTTGTTCTGGTTGTTCCTGTTTTGTATTCCTTTTTCTTGTTCTTCATTTTCTTGTTGCTGTTGCTGTTGTTGTTTTTTTTCTTTTTCTTCTTCCTCGTCTTCATTTTCTTGTTGTTGTTGTTGTTGTTTTTATTCTTCTTTATCTTCTTCGTCTTCTTTCGTTTGTTCTCTGCATGGTCAGGCCACACTTGCCGATGAATTTGGTCATGTCTTGCAGTTCCTCTCGGCTCCATGGAGCTTGGTGGTCAGTAGAGTTGCAGTAGGCCTTATCATGTCCTGTCTGCCCACTACTTGGCATTAGGTGACATCATCTGCAGTTTAAGTTCAACTGTTGTCTTCTTGGTGGTAAGGGCAGGATGGTAATCTGAAAAGTATCGTGACTCATTGACTGTGCCGGGCGTATGCCGACATTCGATCCGTTCATTCTTTCACTGACGAGAGTAGACAGCCAGGTACTTTCACCGACTCCAGTGTACAGTGAGGCATGTCTAGCGTTTTGAACCTCTGAAATGAACAGTACGAAATCTGACAGGGATATTGCGTTCTTGTTCTTATCCTTTTACTTACTGTCATTACATTCTTATTCTTATTCATTTTTTTCTTGTTGTTTTAAAGCCCAGCTTATTGCACAGAGCAATATCAGGGCTGTCAATCATCATCATCATCACATCATCAGGTGCCCGCCGCATGGCGTTGGCGACCATGGACTTCCATCCATCTCTATCTCTCGTTGCCCCTAGCATCTCCCCCACCCTCCTCATCCCCAGCCATCTGCAAGTCCGTCCAGCATTCTCTCCCTGGGTTTACCTGGTACTCTCTTTCCCTCCAGCTTTCCCGTTGTGACCAGGTGCTCCAAATCCCCCTTCCTCATAAAACGGCCTGTAAATGTTGCCTGTCTTTTCCTAATCTTCCTTATGAGTGATCTACTTGTGTCTACCTCCATCAAGATCAGGGCTGTAATCATTTCAAAAACGTACTCAACATTTGGTTGGGAAAAAAAAGCTGGGAAAGAAAATTAAGTACATATATTATTGCACGCGCGTACATAATCAAAGGACATGCCTCTGGCGTTGACCATTCTGTCCAGTGTATCACCAGAGGACTTTTTTTTAAAAAAAGCTGATTACAAATTCAGACAAAACTAAGGACTCTAAAGTATACACGAAAATGGTGTACAGGTGCATTACGTAAAAGTGTTCCTGCACAGCACATTTCTTTAGAGGCGAACATACGGTCAATACGT
>CM060306.1:35249480-35254480 GCA_030674185.1 Monoplex corrugatus
AAAAAAAAAAGAAGCATTTCCTTACTGGCAACCAACCCGAAAAAACAAACAAACAAACAAACAAACAAACAACGACAGAAGACAAACAAACAAAAACAAACAAAGAAACAAATCAACAAACCATTGTGCTGAGTTATGAAATCTCAACAATTAAAGAACAGGCGTCTCTTCGCTTGTCGTCAAGGCCTCGCTACAGTCTTATACATACTGCACAGAGTACACTCATAAATCTTGATTTGTCTTTTCACTTGTTTTTGTTGTTGCTGTTGTTAAAGAAAAAAAAACACCAACAAAGATGGCTTCCTTTGTTGTACAGATATCCGGCAGATGTGCTTTTCTAAGCAGTTTTCAGCCAAACAGTTTTCAGATATCTATCGCACAATTCACCATAGACTGTGCTGTTTGATGTTTGCTTGCAAAGAAGAAATGCAAGCATAATCGCATAAGATCAAACGGAAGCTGACGCATTTGCATCCGGCACGAAGTTAACAGGAAATCGAGAGAGAGAGAGAGAGGGGGGGGGTGGAGAGAGAGAGAGAGAGAGAGAAGGAGAGAGAGGGAGAGGAGAGAGAGAGAGGGGAGAGAGAGAGAGAGAGAGAAAGAGAGAGTATAGAAGTTGGAGAAGAAAAGAGCAATAAAAGACAAATCTACACATCAGAGAAGAGAGAGAGCAGAGAAGACAGGACAGACAGACAGAGACAGACAGATCGTACAAAAAAGTTGGAGAAGAAAAGAGAGATAAAAGACAGAAGATCTACACAATACAGACTGACAGAAAGAAAGAAAGAGAGAGAGAGACAGAGAGACAGAGAGAGGCACAGAGAGAGACAGAGAGAGTACAAACATTGGAGAGAAAAAAAAAGAGAAATAAAAGTTAGAAAAATCTACGCAGAAGAGAGAGAGAGAGAGAGAGAGAGAGAGAGAGAGAGAGAGACAGACAGACAGATAGATAGACAGAGACAGAGAGAGTACAAAAGTTGGGAAAAAGGGGAAAAAAGAGAGCTAAACTACAGACTCTACACAATCTAGAAAGCATATTTATTTTCCAACACAGGCTGTGTGCCAGCATTACAAGTTCGAATCATAAAATCTATATTGTTTGTCAGCAGCGTTATGTCTCAGAGAACAACTTGAAAGCGTACAGCCTCACGTTGCCTATACAACTGCCTTCCAAATGTCAGTGCATAATGAAATACGGTTCGTGTCATCCCTTACGATGGAGTGAAAAACGATACGAGATAGATTTTTAAAAAAAGAAAAAAGAAAAGAAAAAAAAAAAAAAACCAACCCGTGGCCGACTTGTTGCGTTGCAAAGGAATGGGAACATTGAGTACCGAAAATCTAGAGATACACACTGAAAATCTGGCGACAAACACTGAAAATCTAGCGACAGACGCTGAAAATCTAATGACAAACACTGAAAATCTAGCGACAAACACTGAAAATCTGGCGACAAACACTGAAAATCTAGCGACTAGACACTGAAATCTCTGACAAACTCTGAAATCGAGCGAACAAACACTGAAAATCAGCGATAAACAGAAAATCTATGTGACCTACACAGCGCTTAGATTGATTTTATCAGATTTTGCGCTATATAAATAAAATATATATATATTATTATTAAAAATCTAGCGACTTACACTGAAAATCTAGACACAAACACTGAAAATCTAGACACAGGCACTGAAAATCTAGAGACAGACACTGAAAATCTAGACAGAGACACTGAAAATCTAGAGACACACTGAAAATCTAGACACAGACACTGAAAATCTAGCGACAGACACTGAAAATCTGGAGACAGACACTGAAAATCTAGCGACAAACACTGAAAATCTAGACACAGACACTGAAAATCTAGAGACAGACAATCTAGAGACAGACACTGAAAATCTAGAGACGACACTGAAATCTAGAGACAGACATGAACTAGAGACAGACAATCTAGCGACAGACACTGAAAATCTAGAGACAGACACTGAAAATCTAGCGACAAACACTGATAATGCAGTGAACAAATTCTGAAAATCTAATTACAAACACCGAAAAGCTAGCGACATACACTGAAAATTTAGGGATAAATCACAATTTTATAATCATGTTGTGGTTTATAGACTTTAAAATGAGTGGACTGATATAATTACAGAGAAACAATTGTGCTTTTAGAAGCAAGCAAGTAGTAAATATCTCTGTAACAATAGTACCATATTCGCTTTATTTCCTTTTTGGCATCAATTTGTATAAACTTGCAGAAACAAACGCAGTTTTCACTGTCGCACAATGTACACGCAGCTCATATATATAACTGATAACTGTAATTGTCTCCATAACTGACTAAAAAGTAGGGGGTAAGAAACGCCAAAAGTACGCTGTTCTTTTAAACATTGCTATTATCACTAAAACGGTTGATTTTTAGTCAGAACATTACGTCTGTTTCATAAATCGCTAATTAATGATGAAAGTGCATTATTTTTTACGTTATTTTGTTCTTCCATATGTGGATTTTTGTTTGTTTTTTCTTTGTTTTTGTTTGTTTGTTTGTTTTTTTTTTTGCTTTAAGATCATTGCACTTATGCTGTTTCTTTTGTGCTTACCCCCTCCCACACCATTTTTTATTGTGCCATTTTCTACGCCATATTAATGACCACAGAAATTGGGATGGTTTCTGCAATGCTGTGATGATGATGGCGATAACGATGATAACCATGACGTTATGGAGTTCCATCTGGGATCAAGACGACACGACAAGGCTGTACTCTACGCTTATAATCATATAAAATGTCATGGCATCAACCAGGCCCAAGAGATACAGACACCTACAGCACCCTCAGTGACTCTCTCCTGTGAAGAGGATGAGATTCCAAGCATATCCCAGTCTTTCCAATGAGCCCGCAGCACATGTAGGAGCCGGTTATGGTCGAACATCTCACCATGATTTTGATAGCAGTGATGGGGATTCGAACTTACAGTCTTTCTGTTCGCAGTCCGTTGCGTTAACCACTACGCCACGGCGACCAGTTAATATGTGAACTTAGCTCCCCCCCCCCCAAGTGGGGGTGGGGGATGGGGAGGGGATGATGGTAGGTGGTACTGAGCTGAACTTTCCTCCTGCCACTATCCTCTGGGTATGTTTAACTCACTCCCCACGGGGCGATTTTTCCTATGCTTTCTTCTGTATACTGGCCATTTGTATTGGTTAGTAAAAAATTCATTAAAAAAAAGTACTCCACACAAATATATAAAATTTAAGGTTTTATTGTTAACATGTTGCTGCACTATAGTGCAAAATTTCAAGTGTTTCTTGTGAAAAATGTCTGATTTAGATGGGGGGTATAAATGACCCTTTTTCTGGTATAAAAATCATGCAGACCGCAGGAATGTCACTCCACATAATGATGAATAGGCTGGTCCAGAGAATGTTTTTGTTCACACACATACAACACAAACCTGGTGTCTGGAAGATTACGGCACACCTGTGAGTGGAGTCTTATTCCCCAATACAGTCAAAGTTTCATTTTCTTACTGTGAAGTCCTAATTTTGTCTGCAAAATAACTGTCTTCTTCGTTCGCTTCAGGCTGCACGTTATGCCTAATTGAAGCAGAGGTGTGCAGGTGGTGTCTCGTGACATTATCTCTACAATTCCTTTTTTTGTCTTTTCTTTCTCTCCAAATCTTTTCTTCATAATGGACAGCAGCGTGTACAAGCACATTGAACATCATAAGAATTGGCATGATTGGTACACACATGCTATGTCTGTTATACGTAAGTAACTACACGCATACATGTACATAGATGCAAAACATACGATATGGCGTGGTCGTTTCTTTCTTTCTTTCTTTCTTTTCTTCTTCTTCTTTCGTCTTCTTCTTCTTCTTTCTTTCTCTCTGTCTCTTCCTCTGTCTGTTCTCTGTCTCTCTCTCTCTCTTTCTCTCTCTGTCTCTTCTTCTTCTGTCTGTCTCTCTCTTTTCTTTTCCTTTGTATGTTTTTTCTTCTTTCATTCATGAAAACTGTTTTCAGCTATACATTTTCTGTTTAAGTTTATTCGTAATTAAGTGTTGGGGCTGCACTGAAACGATTTTCGGGTGGAATGTCGTCTCGCCATAGCAAAATGCGTTTCTTAAGATATCTGCTGTTTAAAAAATGCACTTTGAAAGCAGTAGTATTGTCTCTTCTTGATGTAATCGTATGTTTTTGTTTTCTTCTATTTTTGGGGGCGGGGTGGGGTGAGGGAGGTTGACTTGTTCACCTATCTGATTTTCCCTGTCTATCTGTGTGTGTGTGTGTGTGTTGTGTGTGTGTGTGTTGTGTTGTGTTTGTTTGTTTGTTGTTGTGTGTGTGTGTTTGTGTGTCTGTGTGTGTGACTGACTTTCTGTGTGTGTCTGTGTCTGTGTCTCTCTCTGTGTCTGTCTCTGTGTGTATGTTTGTCTGTCTGTCTCTGTCTCTGTCTCTGTCTCTGCCTCTGTCTCTGCCTCTGTCTCTGTCTGTCTCTGTCTGTCTGTCTTTGTCTTCTCTCTTTCTTCTGTCTTCTTGTCTGTCTCTTCCTCTCTCTCTCTCTCTCTCTCTCTCTCTCTCTTCTCTCTCTCTTCCTCTTGTGTGCGCATGTGTACGTATCGGAGAATAAAGAGTGCGTGCGTGTGAAATATTCGCGGTTTAATACAATTTGTGCTTGTTTGGATGAAATTTGATTTTTGATTCAGCATTCGAAAAAAGGATTCATGATTTCAGAAATCGAGCGGTTCACACAGAACAGTTAAGACAACCGTGCATTCAGGATTTCATCTCTTTGGGGAACTGAAGTAGTGTGGATTTATTTCTAAGATATTTAACAAAATCAGCTCAAAATGAATGAAGTACAACACTTGCAACACTGATGTTTGAGATTTGCTAGATTTCTGACTAAAAAAAACAACTTTTTTAAATTTCAAGTTCTAATCGAATCAATTGGTTAAACCTTTGAACTGCTGGATCTTATCGACTAACTGCAAAAACTAAACCC
>CM060306.1:35271980-35274480 GCA_030674185.1 Monoplex corrugatus
AAGAAAGGATGAGTGACTGTCACATTAAGGAACCAAACAATGTTTATTGCTATATTGCATCCGAACGGAAGACAATCATACAGAATGGGACTATCTGTCTTAAGATTACAAAGAGAACCTTAAAGAGAATCTGAAGTAATTTTGTGGTTTTGTGTTTGCCTCGATGATATAGTGTGCTGGTCTTGTTAATTTACTCAGAAAGATGTCAGGAATAAAGAAAGAAAAGGGAAAAAATCAGAAAAGAATGAAAAGGGAAAAAAAATAAAAAGAAAAGAAAAGAAATTAACAACAAAAAGAAAAATGAAGTGGCTGTCTGTTATTGCTTGCAACGCCTTCAACCCACAAATCTCTGTGATCTAGTGACTGACTTCGTGTGATCCATTTTGTAGTTGTCGTGAAGATTAATGTCCAGAGATCATGTCCTATAATTTGTCCATAACGATTAGAAAATTTATGTGTCTTCCTTAGACAATGAAGGTGAGACTTTATTTTCGAGAACAGCTTGTAGAAGTAAAAGGCACGTAAAGTTGACATAAGTCAGAAGGGCAAAAAAGTGTTACGTGAAGTTGACATAAGTCAGAAGGGCAAAAAAGTGTTACGTGAAGTTGACATAAGTCAGAAGGGCAAAAAAGTGTTACGTGAAGTTGACATAAGTCAGAAGGACAAAAAAGTGTTACGTGAAGTTGACATAAGTCAGAAGGACAAAAAAGTGTTACGTGAAGTTGACATAAGTCAGGACAAAAAAGTGTTACATGAAGTTGACGTACGTCAGAAGGACAAAAAAGTGTTACATGAAGTTGACGTACGTCAGAAGGACAAAAAAGTGTTACATGAAGTTGACATATGTTAAAAGGACAAAAACGTGTTACATGAAGTTAACATATGTCAGAAGGACAAAAAGTGTTACATGAAGTTGACATTATGTTAAAAGGACAAAAAAGTGTTACGTAAAGTTTGACGTATGTCACAAGGACAAAAATATGTTACCTGAAGTTGACATATGTTAAAAGGACAAAAAAGTGTTACATGAAGTTGACATATGTCAGAAGTACACAAAAGTGTTACCTGATGTTGACATATGTTAAAAGGACAAAGAAAGTGTTACGTGAAGTTGACATATATTAAAAGCAACCAAAGGACATAACTCTTGAGAGTCACGTAGAAATTATCTCCCATGTTGTTGAACTTCTCAAATCTAACATAGTTTGCGCTACCCATTCAGCTAGCATAGAAGCAGATACAAAGCACAAAAACCGTAAGCTCAGAACACTCCTCAAAAAGGAGCGCCCAAGCCTACCTTTATACTCTGCAACTACCCTACACACAACTATGAGAGAGGAGAGAAATAATACAATATATTGGTCTTATGTTCAAGATTGACATAGTCTTTTATTCTTGAACTGACCAAAACACACACACATAGACAAGACAGAACATATACAGGGTTGCTTCCAAGGCATATAGGTAATCCCAAAGAAATAAAAATTCTCCCTGCTTCCCTCTTATTTCTTTGGGATTACCTATATGCCTTGGAAGCAACCCTGTATATGTTCTGTCTTGTCTATGTGTGTGTGTTTGGTCAGTTCAAGAATAAAAGACTATGTCAATCTTGAACATAAGACCAATATATTGTATTATTTCTCTCCTCTCTCATAGTTGTGTGTAGGGTAGTTGCAGAGTATAAAGGTAGGCTTGGGCGCTCCTTTTTTGAGGAGTGTTCTGAGCTTACGGTTTTTGTGCTTTGTATCTGCTTCTATGCTAGCTGAATGGGTAGCGCAAACTATGTTAGATTTGAGAAGTTCAACAACATGGGAGATAATTTCTACGTGACTCTCAAGAGTTATGTCCTTTGGTTGATATTATAAAAATTCTCCCTGCTTCCCTCTTATTTCTTATATATCAAAAGGACAAAAAAAAGTGTTACGTGAAGTTGACATATGTCAGAAGGAACAACAATAAATACGTTGCCTCTTTGAGTCTAAGTGTTGATGAACAAGGTCTAACTCACGGCAAAGACCTTTGTTGTTTCCTGATCAAGAGGATTTAGAACGGATGAGAAAGTAAAAGATGGAGACATTTTTTTTCAATGTGTGGGAAGTATATCTACTGCCCATTACGCCATATTGCCAGAAAGGGAAGCAACGACTGTTTTCCACTATTGTCTGCTCTGATTCAGCCTCTGTATAATTCCCCAAAGGTATTCCAGAGTCTTACGTTTTAGCAGTTGGTGGATGGGGTACAGGAGTCATAGGATTAAACCATCGCTAGACTGATTATGTCGTCTGGGTGCGTTCTTGTGCTGTCTTGTAAATTGGAATCTGTGCTCTGTTCGTTTACGGTGTTTCTGTCACATCCCCCACACCTCCCACCCCCGCCCTTGCTCCACCTCCCTGTCTTCATAAGTCTCCACCTCTTTACCCACACTCCAGTCTTGTTCGCTTTCGGCACTTGCAAAGACAGATATGAACTGATACTAGAACACACACACACACAAACACAC
>CM060306.1:35276980-35286980 GCA_030674185.1 Monoplex corrugatus
TGAGGCTGAAAACTGACTGACAGACATAGACAGGCAGACAGACACAGGCAGGTAGACAGACAGACAGACAAACAAACAGACAGGCAGACAGACAAACAGGCAGGCAGACAGAGAGATGGATAGACAGAAGGGATGAACAAACTGACAGACCGAGAAAGATACACGCTTTATGACAGGCTTAACAAACAGACAGACAGCCAGACAGAGAGATGGACAGACAGAGGGGTGAACAAACAGACAGACCGAGAAAGATACAAATTTTATGACAGGCTTAATAATGGACGGGATGGATCAGCTGATAAAACTGTGGATTTGAGATAGGAGTTTTTGAGTTCATTCCGATCAATACAGATAATGTTCTGGGATGTAATCAAAAGTTTGTTTTATGGAAATATGAGAGCGATAATAATACAGCTAGACCGTCGCTGACAATGATACTGCCAATATATATATATATATATAATACAATACATATATTACATATATACATACACATACATACATACAACATACATACATATATGTGTGTATATATATATATATACAATATATATATATTATAGTATATTGATATGATGTATTATATTGTAGTTTGTGTTTTTTATATGTGGATGTGTTTAATATTGTGTATGTAAAATATATAATATATAATGTATATACATATCTGTATAATTATGTATGTATGTGTGTGTGTGTGTGGTGTGTGTGTTGTAGTGTGTGTGTGTGTTGTGTGTGTGTGTGTGTGTGTGTGTGTGTTGATGTGTGTGTGTGTGTCAGTTGCTTCACTTCAACTAGAAGTAAGCGCAGCGTCCGTAACAACACGACAACATCGATTATCTCGAATTAAAACAAGACCTTATTGGAATTTCAAGTTGGGGACAGAAGAAAACACATGAAAATATGTCAAATATGACTGAGCTGACACCAGTACAAACAGCACACAACACATTGTTATGGTTACAATCATCTTGCTGATGGAGATACAATTTTTGATGGAACACTGGAAAACCTGCCTTATGACTCAGCCAACCATTCATAACTATGACTAAAAACAGGTAGATGTGGCCAAAACTCGGTCAGCAGAGATATTTCCATATTTCAAGTTTTGCCATGTAATTTTCAACTTCCGGAAATTTATCGTATCTTATTACTAGATTATCCTAAAATGCAATATTTTAGTGGGTTCCTTTTTCTTTTCAAAATTTTATGAATGTTTTACTTCTCTTCCAAAAAGACCTTTACAAAGTTGAGATGCGTCTAAAGAACACTATAAAAGATAAACGAATTGAGTTTTTGCGTGCTGATTTGTAAACTTTGACATTTCAAGACGAGTTAAAACCCCAAAGGGAACTTTTGCACTTCAGCCTGATACATACATACATACATACATACATATATACATATATATATATATACATACATACATATATGTGTGCGTGGTGTGTGTGTGTGTGTGTGTTGTGTGTGTGTGTGTGTGTGTGTGTGTGTGTGTGTGTGTGTGTGTGTGTGTGTGTGTGTGTGTGTGTGTGTGTGTACATATCTGTATATGTATGTGTGTGTTGGGTCACATTTGTTAACGGCTTCATCGAAAAAAAAAAAACTATAACAAAATCGTTGGTCTGGACATAAGATTAAATGGAAAGTTTCCAATATGACTGTTTGGTATGCTCACTGTTAGCTTTAATGTGTTGTTCAGTGTGATCTTGTTTCGGAATAATGTTTGCTGTCAAACTAGCTTTCCATCTCATGACCTACACACATTCCGTTGCGTGGATGTTGAGCAAATCTTTCATTTCATTACCCCGTAGGCTTTGGTGCAGCGTACATGAATTTGTCAAGGTGCAACGAAATCCTCTAGGACTAATTTATGCCAAAGTCTTTGTTGTGTTTTTAGGTCCTGGATAAAACTTGTGGAACTGAAACACAGTGATTTGTTTTTTCAGCCTGAAACAACGTAAAATGATCAATTCTACCGAATGTTTAGTCTGAAGAAATGTAGAAGGAAAAAAAATCACAAATGGTAAGAAGAAACTGTAGAAGGAAAAAACTCACAAATGCTAATTTTTCCTTCCAACTTAAAAGAAAAGTACAGTACTTTTGACATACAGACAAATAAAATTAAGAAAACAAAATCCACAAGGAATGGAAAACAAAGCAATTAAGCAGCAATCCATTACAACTTACGATTCAAAGCAGCATTTGAATTCAGAGTTTTGTTCAAAACAAAGTCATCATGAGATATTTGTACTCCGAGCATTACTTCTTTCAAACACGTCAGTAATCATTTCAAAAACCTTCCTAAGTGCGTGCACATCTCTATGGGCAGACGACGTCTTAAGATGGGAAGGGGCAGGGAACTTAGATTGCATATCAAAGGCTGTCCTGAATGATTGGCACATTAATTAAGATGAGCAGCCTGCAGGCCAGGTTTTAATACTGAACCTGATAACTCTGATCTTGAGCCGATGGCGTCATCAAGGGAACGGGCCGTTTGCGTGTTATCACTGCATCTACTGTGGGAAAATCGTGAATAAGGGTCATGCTTTGTGTGTGTGTGTGTGTGTGTTTGTGTGTGTGTGTGTGTGTGTGTGTGTGTGTGTGTGTGTGTGTGTGTGTGTGTGTGTTTGTGCGTGCGTATGTCTCTCTCCCTCTCTCTCTCTCTCTCCCTCTGTCTCAGTCTCTCTCTCTCTCTCTGTCTCTGTCCTCTGTTTCTCTCTCCCTCTCCCTCTCTCTTTCTCTCTGTCTCTGTCTCTCTCTGTCTGTCTGTCTCTCTCTCCCTCCTCTCTCCCTCCCTCTCTCTTCTCTCTCTCTACCTCCATCTGTGTGTGTGGTGTGTGTTGTGTGTGTGTGTGTGTGTGTGTGTGTGTGTTGTGTGGGTGTGTGTGGTGTGTGTGTTTGTGCGTATGTGCCTGTGTCTGTAAGAAAGACTTGCTTGTCCTCTGCAGGTCGTGGTGCCATTCCACGCTTCATTTTCAAGATGAAACACCCAAGGAGAATACTGACTTAGAACAGGCTAGTCACTGTGGATCTGACTTTGAGCACAGCTTTGAGAATGCAAAGTGTGTATATGCAATGCATTGCTCCTGGTGATTTATACGAAGATCCTTTTTAAGTGTATAAGTGAGAAAATGTGCTGTAGCCTTCTGTGAGACCATCTTGTGCAAGTTGTATTTTTGAAAAAAAATGAAGATTTGGACTTGTTAAGAAGAGAAATAGCGCGCGCATCACGTAGACATACGTTTGAATACTCAAAAAACATATCCTACATTTTGCAATGATATTGTTTTGTAACCTAGCCAAGAATTTTATAAATAGCTTTCATTTTGCACCATTTCGTTTACACCATGTGTTGATGCACTAAACATGGTCATTCCTTAGACCATGTTCTAGAAACCAAGGCAACGTTGTTTCGTAAGGGCATGTATAAGATTTTGCATGTATAAGATTTCATCATTTCTTTAGTGCGTTGAGACCATAGCAGTGTGGTTGTTATAGGGCACTCTGTTTTCTGTGGAATTGTTGCTCGTCTGTCATTTTAAACTGTTTCTTGAAGTGTCTGCGACCGAAGCTGCTCGTGATGGATATATCAGCGTCATGCATGCTGGATCTCTGGTTATTTCTGTAAAATATTTCACAATCCTCTCAATGCAGATACATTCTTTTTAACGTTCCAGACTTGTGACATCTTCATTTCAGAAACAAAAAGAAGTGAAGAGCGAGGGTGTGTCCAAATCACGCTGATGTCACAAAAAGTGGAATATTATGATTTCAGATGTTTTCAGGAGGGTGGGGATGGGAAAAGATTTTATCAAGAAGGATTAATCGCATACAGACATTCCGTACATAAGCAACCCAAATCAACTAACAATAATCTTGCAAGCAGCATATTGAGGTTATAAGAGACAGAGAGAGGAGTTACTTTTGTGAGGCAGAGAGAGGAATGACGCTTGTGAAATTTTGATTTGAGAAACAGAAGAACGGAAGAACGAAGGTGTTTCCAGTTCAGGCTGAGGTCAAAGAAGCAGTGTATTATGATTTTAGAAATTTGACATTTTGGGATTCCGTCAAGAGGGATTCATCGTATTCAGATATTCCATTCGTGCTCCACCCAAATCTGCCATCGGTTATCTGGCAAATCTCACGAGCCTGCCAAAATCCTGTTTACTGGCAAAGCACTGAAAGTTGAAGGAGGAACGGGACTTGTGTTAATACTAGCACCAGAGATAGAGAGACAGACAGACTGACTGGTGCATTAAGATGGGCCGTGTATAAGTCAACTGCTGTATTATAGTGTGGGGTTGAACACAAGACATGATATCTTAAGTCCACAGCTCTCTTAAAAGAGCCAGCCAGTTTGCACAAAGTGAAATAGGACACATACACAGAAAAAGAGAGTGGGGAGAGGTGGAAGAAAGAGAGAGAGGGGTGTGTGAGAGAAGGAGGATGGGATAGCAAGAGATTGAAAGACAGAGACAGAGACAGAAAAAGACAGACTTATAGAGGGGAGAGAGACAGAGAGACAGAGAGACAGAGATAGACAAACAGATAGACAGACAGAGGGGGGAGAGAGGGGGAGAAAGAGACAGAGATAGAGAGACAGACAGACAGAGTGGAAGAGAGAGAGGCGGAAAAAAAGAGACAGACAGAGACAGACAGAGAGAGAGAGAGAGGGAGAGAGAGGAAGAGAGAGAGAAAGAGAGACAGAGACAGAGATAGAGAGTGGGATGGAGAGAGAGGGAAAGAAAGAGAGAAAGAGAGAGAGAGAGAGAGAGAGAGAGAGAGAGAGAGAGTTATGTTTTTTAAATAAGCTCAACAACAGGCAAAGCTTGAATGGAAATGTTGCGGATTTGAATTCAGAGTTTTTGAGGTCAGTCCTATCAACATAGAAAGGTCTGTACATCTGTACACTGTTTACTTCAGTATGCCATTCATTCTGTTTTGGTGTGGGATTTGTGTGCTTGTTTGCTATCAAACTTGCTTTCCGTTCCACGACTAATCCAAGCATTATGTCAGTTTTAAAATACGCTTGATAAGATTTATACACCATCACGAACAAACGTGGATGAAAACGTAGGAATTTATCCCGAGTGCAGTGAACCTCTCGAACTGTTGATTCCAAATTGTTTACTGTGAATTAGGATCACAGTTGATGCTGACAACATCAACGGATGATACTGTCTTTTATTTTTAAGTGCGTGTAAAGTATTTCTTTCTGCACAGTTTCTAATCTGGTAAAACCTGACAAGAAACGAAAGAGAAAAAACTGGCAAAAGACAGTTCTTTGACCTAGCTTTAATTAAACTTTCTTATTCCATTACGATTGTAGTCTGGCAGTTCTACAGATCCTGAAGGTACCACAGCCAACTTGTGTTGCTATTTTTTTTTCAGACAGTTGATCTTTTTACTCTAACGTGAATGCACCCAAACCTTAGTATGATTGTTTTAAATGACGCTAAAGACACACACACACACACACACACACACACACACACACACACACACACACACACACACACACACACACAGACCACACACATACGCACCCAACATACACATACACACGCATGCACACCCCACCTCCCCCCACATACACAAACACTGCAACACACACACCAACCACACTACACACACACACACACACACACACAACACTACACACACACACACACACACATACACAACACACACACACACACACACCACAACACACACACACACACACACACACACACCACACACACACACACACACATCACACTCCACACTACCACCCAACATACACAAACACGCACACACCACCCACTCCCCACACATACACAAACACTGCACACACACAACACACTCACACACCACACACACACACACACAACACACACACCCACACACACATCACACCACACACACACAACAACAACACACACACACAACAACACACACACACAACACACACACACACACCACACACACACACACAACACACACAGAACTGCACCGTATTCATTCGATCAGTGCAAGACGAGCTCCTCATTACCGCCTTGACACTTGCTTATTACTGCCTCCAGACAGGCATTCCCCCCAACCCTGCCACATCACCCCAACCAAAAAACAAAAAAACAAAAAAAAGAAAAGAACAAAAACCTTCAAGGGCCTATGCACAACTGCATGGACAGACGACGTCTGAAGACAGGGAGGGGCAGGAAGGAGACTTAGATTGCATATCAAAGGCTGTCCTGAATGATTGGCACATTAATTAAGATGAGCAGCCTGCAGGCCAGGTTTTAATACTGAACCTGATAACTCTGATCTTGAGAGCCGATGGCGTCATGAAAGGAGCTGGTCAGTTTGCGTGTTATCACTGCATTTACTGTGAGAAATCTGCTATAAAGGAGGTTACGCTTTGTACGTGTGTGTGTGTGTGTGTGTGTGTGTGTGTGTGTGTGTGTGTGTGTGTTGTGTGTGTACATGTGTTTGTGTTTGTGTGTGTGTGTGTGGTTGTGTGTGCCTGTTAATGTTAATGTGGCTGTGTGACTGTGTATATGTGTGTGTGAGTGTGTGAGTGTGTGTGTTTCTGTATGTATGTTTCTGTGTGTATGTGTGTGTATGTGTGTGTATGTGTGTATGTCTCTGTGTGTGTATAATGTGTGTTGTGGGGTGGGGGGGGGGGGGTGTCTGTGTGTATGTGTGTGTGCTTCTGTATGTATGTGTGTGTGTCTGTCTGTATGCGTGTGTGTCTGTATGTATGTGTGTGTGTCTGTGTGTACGTGTGTGTGTGTGTCTGTGTCTGTGTGCATGTGTGTGTTCATGCACGAAAGACAGCTTCATCTTCTTCAGGCTGCTTACAGGTTGTCTATTTAAGACAGGAACATGGAACAGAGCACACACTTGAACTCTCCAGTGACCGTGGACCGAAGATACATGGCTTTGAGAATGTCAAGTGTATGGACAGATGTACCATGTGTAGATGACAGACTCAAAAAGCCTTACTGTGTATATGTGAGGAAAAATACTTTAAATAACATTTTTAAAGACGTGGCTATTAAATACGCTGTTAGTTATTGTTTTAAGAGGGACGTGCGTAGGGTTTTTGAAGACAAAGAATGACGTATGTACATAATATACAAACATAGAGAACAGCCCTGTCAGACAGTCTCAATTCTAGAAGGAACTCCATAGCATCATGATTATTATCCCTATCGTTATCGTCATCATCATAGCAACGTTAAAATTATCCCAACTTCTGCAGCCAATTAAGTGGCGTAGAAAATTCCACAGAATGGAAGTAATAAGCTTAATAAAAGGTGAACACAAACAAAACTGCATACGTTGTAATACCCTTTGAAAAGAAATAGGGCACTTGGGGGACACGTCTTAGACGGAAGTAGTATCACTGTTAACGGATACGTGCTTTTCGTAAGATTTATTCTCTCCCTTTGAAATGACACGGCTCTGGCACGCCCAAAATCAAAACTGCCGTGACGGTCTCAAGAGTATCAGAATGTGACGGTTGCATTATCTATATTTATTGCGTTTTTTTTCTTTTTTGACGGTCTCAAGAGTATCAAAATGTGACGGTTGCATTATCTATATTTATTGCGTTGCGTTTCTTTCTTTTTTGTCGCAATGGATTTACCATGTGAAATTGGGGCTGTTGTCCTCGGCAAGAATGTGTCACCAATGCAGTTCAGTGCCATCGATTTTGTTGTCTTTTCTCCATTTCTTAGCATTGCATGTATAAATTTCTGTTTACCTATGACTGCGCATTTTGTTTCTGCAGGAGTTTGCCTGGGGCGACTTTTTGTAACTGTGGAATCTTTAATGTGAGCTGAATGTGTGCTGAACATGTGACTGTAGTTTATCGCCTCATCTGATCTATGATCGAATCTGGGTTTTTCGCGTCCTAGGCAGTTGTAACCACTAGGCCATAGGTTTCAACCTACGAGCATCTTAGAATTAAGGAATTAAAATCAACCAAAAAAGAATGTTTTTTCTAAGCTTCTTGTTTTCAGTTTTATGCCATTTCACCAATCTCAGAGGTTGGAACCTTTTTTTTTCATTTTGCTTTGCTTGTACATGACGATGAGTATGATCATTATTATTTTTTTCTAAGCTTTTTTGTCTCGTTTTCGTGCCATTTCACAGATCACAGAGGTTGGAATTTTTTTTTCTCATTATGCTTTGCTGATGCATGACGATGAGTATGATCATCATGATGCCATTGAGTTCCATTCTGGATTGAGACTGCCTGAAAGGGCTGTAATCTACGCTTCCTTTCATAGTTACCATATATCCTGGCGTCGAGCAGGCCCGATAGATACAGACAGCTGCGGTGTGGTCCTATGAGCATCACTTCATTGACGCATCCGTGAAGAAGATGAAACTCGTCCGTGTAGTCCAAAGTCTTCCCTATGAACCAATAGCACACTCAGCTAAGTGTAGGGGACGAAAATCTCACAATGATTCTGGTAGGATTGATGGAGTTCGACCCCATAAGTAGAAGAGTGGCAGAATGGTTCAGACGTTCGCCTGCCAATAACTAAACTAGAAGTTCAAGAGTTTGTTTTCCTTCAGGCCTCGACTTTTCTCCTCAGTTTGGCCTAAAATTTGTACTGAACGTCCAGTCTTTCAGGAAGGGGTCTAAAAACGAGTTGGATCCTTGTGCCTTTTGGCTTGCGGACGCTAAAGATCCCGCGGCAGTTGAAAATCGTGAAGAACGGGACATTCTCCCGGCTGTCCTGGTATAAAACATTTGAGAGATAGGTCGATTTCCCAGGTCCCTCCCCTTGAAAGCCAATTAACCGTCCGGCCTTTCTGAAGTCTTGGTAAACAAAAACAAAACCAAACAAAAAAATGGGTGGCATTGCGACGCGTTCTCGAAGGGGAGAACAGCTCGAATTCGGCATTGTAAAACCATTATGACAAATGAAGTAAATATGAATATGAATATAAATATGAATATGAATAAGAATAAGAATAGAATATGAATATGATCATGAATATGCATCTGAATATAAAGATGAACATGAATAATCTTCCAATCGTTAGTCCGCTGCGCTAACCACTGCATCATGGCGACTCACTCCCTAACCGGCCTGTTTGATACCTATTTTAACCCTTTGACACCCACACCATGTCCACCAGCATTCTATATTGTCTACCACGCCAGCAAAACAAAAACTTAACCCATTGATTCCCTCACCCTGTCCACCAGCTTCCTGCGGGAAGCTGGTGGACAGGGTGAGGGAATCAAAGGGTTAAGTTTTTGCTGTTGATAGAGAGGGTGCAGGAGTCAAAGGGTTAATGTTGCAGTCATTCTGGTGGAGTCAGATTGTTGTCTGTAGGTATTGTTTTCTTCCCTTTTTTCCATTTTAAGGCCTCGCCACCTTGGGTTTTTGCGCAGGTTCAAGGAGTCTGCCAAACAATTGCTGGCAGATGTGTATGGTGGAATGCACAAGGAAGTGTCTGAATGTGGTCAATCCCTGCTGAACAAACTCAGAACAATGAAGTTTCAGTTATTGAGTGTTTAGATTTTTAGCCAGCTTGAGTTATAATTCGTTCCGCTTCCAGCTTACCGTCTTTCTTTCTTTTTTTTTTTTAAGTTTTGCATTTGTCGTTATTTTGTTTTGACCAGTCCGACCTTAGAGCCAACTGGCTATAGGCCTAAATGATTGACTGGTGAGGATGTTTTTTTTCAGTCTCCTGGCATTGTCTGACGATCCTCACCGTAGGGATGCTGGCGGCTCTTCCAGTATAAAAAGTATCCCCACCTTCTGGAAATTCTGTGCTAGAAATTTCCTCTTTTCTGTCACTTTCTTTGTTTCTGTCTTGTTCCTTTGCTTTCTATCATTTCTTCCTATTATTTTCTGCCTTGCTGGTCCATTCACCTGTATGTGTTCGATAACGTCTTACGTACTTTTCTCTTTGGATTGATAATTGGGTACATGTATTAAGTGCATTTTTTGGCTCTAGGGGAGTGAGATATGCAGAAGCAATTTTAGGTAAT
>CM060306.1:35296980-35311980 GCA_030674185.1 Monoplex corrugatus
TCAATTCAGATGAACCGAACGATCTAGATATTGTCCAACTATTCCAGCCGGCCACATGAGGAATATTTGCCCCACTGCTTATGCTTAAAGAAGACTTTCAAGTCGACACAATTTTAATCAAGTGCTGACTGAAACAGCAACGGAGGTCTTAGGATAAACCGGTGGAAATCCAAGCCCTGGAACATAAACGGTAATGGAGAATGTGGAACACTACAAGGAGCTTAAAGGCAGAAAAAAAACTGAGAAAGGAAAAAAAGAGAAATACGACCTTGCAAACAAGAGGCTGAGCCAAGAAATGAAAAAAAATACAAAGGAAAGTTGGATCGAACAGTAACTTTGAGAAAAACCGTTGGCAACAACAACACAAAGAATGGTTTTTAAGATTGAAAAGGCATTGACCAAACAAAGGCAAAGTAAAGTCAACGCCTTTCAGGACAAAGACGGCAACCGTGTTACACAGAAAAAACAACAACAACAACAGATTAAAAAAGTGGATTGATCAGTGTTCTGAACTGTCTAACAAACAGAACAAACACAACCCAAATGTACTAGCAGCACAAGATTCATCAAATGAACTTCACTGCCGAATATTCAGTGAAGGAAATGTAGCTGTGGTGCAGTCGACATGTGGTAGATTGCAGGCACCGGCAACAAGCTTGCAATACTTTTGAGACATGGCGGAGAGAAAGTGACTAATATCATAACTGATATCATAACTGATACCATAACTGATACCATAACTGATATCATAACTGATATCATAACTGATAAAACTGATACCATAACTGATATCATAACTGATACCATAACTGATATAACTGATATCATAACTGATACCATAACTGATATCATAAATGATACCATAACTGATATAACTGATATAACTGATACCATAACTGATATAACTGATACCATAACTGATATAACTGATACCATAACTGATATAACTGATACCATAACTGATATAACTGATACCATAACTGATATAACTGATACCATAACTGATATAACTGATACCATAACTGATATAACTGATACCATAACTGATATAACTGATACCATAACTGATATAACTGATACCATAACTGATACCATAACTGATACCATAACTGATACCATAACTGATACCATAACTGATATAACTGATACCATAACTGATATAACTGATACCATAACTGATATAACTGATACCATAACTGATACCATAACTGATACCATAACTGATACCATAACTGATACCATAACTGATACCATAACTGATACCATAACTGATACCATAACTGATACCATAACTGATACCATAACTGATACCATAACTGATATCATAACTGATACCATAACTGATACCATAACTGATACCATAACTGATACCATAACTGATATCATAACTGATACCATAACTGATACCATAACTGATATCATAACTGATACCATAACTGATGCCATAACGGGTATCATAACTGATACCATAACTGATACCATAACTGATACCATAACTGATACCATAACGGATATCATAACTGATACCATAACTGATACCATAACTGATATAACTGATACCATAACTGATACCATAACTGATATCATAACTGATACCATAACTGATACCATAACTGATATCATAACTGATACCATAACTGATACCATAACTGATATAACTGATACCATAACTGATATCATAACTGATACCATAACTGATATCATAACGGATACCATAACTGATATCATAACTGATACCATAACTGATACCATAACTGATACCATAACTGATACCATAACTGATACCATAACTGATACCATAACTGATACCATAAATTATATCATAACTACCATCTGCAACAATATTCTGGCACACAGGTGAGGGTTCACGCCATGGACTCAATCACCAATCGTCACCTCTCCCCAGAAAGGAAATCTCCAAAACTGCCAGAATCTCCGCACCTTCAGGTTCATCAGCTATGCCAGTAAAATAACGCTTAAATCATTTCGAATACATTACACCACAAGCAGATATCATTAGCGTTATAAAGAACAGGATGGGTTCTGCAAGGACAGAAGTACCATCGAACAGATCTTTAGCTTGCGTATCTTTGGCGAAAAACACCTTTGATACCTTATCGAGTTCTACCGCATCTTCATAGACTTAAAGATGGCGTTTGTCAGAGCCTGGCAGGAGGCATGGTGGGTCACGATGAAGAAGCTCAACATCGGGCAAAAAATGCATCAACGCCATCCAGTTATTATACACCGAAACAGCCAATGCAATACTTACACAGGGTGCTGTTGAAGAATTACTCGATACTTCGATTGGAGTTTATCATTGCTGTCTTCTGTCCCCCACGCTTTTCAACATATTCTTGGAACGCTCATTCCTGACAAACTTGAAGATCATGTCAGCACAGTCAGCATTTGGGGAAGAACCATTACAAACCTTCTTTTGACGGGTGCCATTCACGGCTTTGCGGGCATTGAGCAAAAACTCACCAAGTTTGTTAAAAAGGTTAGATGAAGCATCGAAAAGATATGGCATGGAAATCAGAGCTCACAAGACTTCAGTTGATGGCCAGCCACAACATCATTATCACCATTAGTGTATAACAGTCATGGACGAAACAATTCACATACCTGTGAACTAGAGGCAGCTCACACTCCGTTTTGTAATCGAGCCAGATTCGAACTCGAGCAGGCAAACTCACCATGTTGCGCCCTGCCGCATGGCATTGGCGATCATGGCCCTCCATACGAATCTATCCCCTGTCACGGCAAGTACGTCTGCCACTCCCTCTGTCTCGCTGTTTAGCTCCAGCCCTGTAGTTTTGCTTTCTGTTTCTATTGTATTCACAAGGTTGTGTAGGTCTTTTTCCTTTTCTGCAATCACCAGACAGACTGGAAGACAGAAACCCTACCACTGTACCAAGCAGGCCTCTAAAATGAAAATAAAACAAAACACACAAGAAATCCCAAAGGAACAAGCAGTTTTAAACACCTTGCAGATAACGCCCAACGTAACAAACATCAACAAAAACAAAGGAACAATATCGGAACGTTTCGAGTTACACCCAGTCATTAACATTTGAACACAACAAAGCAATATAGACAAGCTATACTAAAAAAAAAAAGAAAAAAAAAAGAAGAAAAAGAAATGAGTCCTGGCTGAAGTAGATGTGGAGCGCTTGCCTTTCAATTTGTCTGCATGAGTCTGGATGGATGCAAGTCACACCCGTGGAATTTTATGAGGGAATGAAGCCTCCGGTCTCACGCAGCTGTAAATGGATGCCTGACCTGTCTTCAAAGTTAAAGACAGGTAGGGAGGGGTGGTGGTGCTTCTCCCCTTAATGCTGGCCCCGAAAAAAAGCTTACATTTCTATCGCCTCATTCCTACCTTGCCCTAACCGTTTAATACTGAAAATGTCCATTTACTCGAAATGAAACCAGAATAAGGCGTAATCACTTAAAATGGGCATTTAACCCGTTGACTCCTGCATCCTATGCACCAACTGCAAAAACTTAACCCTTTGACTTTTCACACTATTCTCCAGTTTCTGCAATCTGGTGGATAGGTGAGCGAATCAAAGGATTGTTTTCTTGTTTTGCTAGCATGGTTGACAGTGCACAATGCTGGTGGACAGGGTGCGGGAGTCAAAGAGTTAAAAACAATTGGTAAACACTAGCTGAATGTGATTACGTCCCTTTAAAGTGACTTTGACTCGCAGAACCTGTCCGCCATCTTTATCCAGCTGTAATCCTTTCATTTCGTCATCATATCCACCAGCTTTGAAATCCCCTCATGCAAAATAACAGCAAACGGCACAACCTTAAGACAGGTTGATAATTTCAAATACCTGGGAACGATCACTTCACCAGATGGCAGATGCACATCAGAAATAGCCAGCAGCATCGGCCAAGCCAAAACAACATTCACGAAGATGGAAAGCATTCTTACCAACAAATGCCTATCAATTAACATCAGAAAGACAGTTCTGGAATGTTATATAGAACCAATACTGCGTATTGTTGCGAGGCGTGGACAGTCAACAAGCAAAGCCAGAACAAGATTGAGGCAGCTGAGATGTGGTTTGTAAGAAGGATGTTGAGAGTTCCATGGACATCAAAGAAAACAAACGAGACAGTCTTGATGGATGCAGACACAAGTAGATCATTCATAAGGAAGATTAGGAAAAGCAGGCAACATTCATAGGCCATTTTATGAGGAAAGGGGAATTGGAGCACCTGGTTACAACGGGAAAGCTGGAGGGAAGGAGAGCACCGGGTAGACCCAGGGAGAAGATACTAGATCGGACTTGCAGAGTGGCTGAAGACAGGGAAGGTGGAAGAGATGTTTGAGGCAACAAGTGATAGAGACAGATGGAAGTCCATAATCGCCAACGCCATGCGGCAAGGCACCTGATGATGATGATGATCCACCAGCTTCCACCAACTTTACCCCTTTGACTCCCTCAATCTATCCACCACCTTTCAAACCAGCTTCATCCCTTTGATTCCCTCATCCTATCCACCAACTTCCATCCCAGCTTGAATCGTTGGACTCTTCCATCCCAGATTGAATCGTTGGATTCTCCCATCCCAGCTTGAATCGTTGGATTCTCCCATCCCAGCTTGAATCGTTGGATTCTCCCATCCCAGCTGAATCGTTGTCTCCCCACAATCGTTGGATTCTCCCATCCCAGCTTGAATCGTTGGATTCCTTCCACCGTTACACACCGGTGTAACCATTTGACTCCTTTATTCTGTCCACAAGTAATCACCAGTTTTATCTGTTGATTTCCTCAGTTCATCATACCTTCTATTCCAGTTTTAACTCTTTAACTCCCTCATTCTCTTCACCAGCTTTCACAAGTCCATACCAGTTTTAACCCTTTAACTCGCTGCAAACACACATAAACTCTCTCTCTCTCTCTCTGCTTTCTCTTTTGTCTCTGTCTCTTGTCTCTCTGTTCTCTGTCTGTGTCTGTGTCTGTTTCTCTGTCTGTCTGTCTCTTTCTCTCTCTCAGTCTCTCTCCTCTCTCTCTCTCTCCTCTCTCTCTCTCTCTCTCGCTCTCTCTCACACGCCACACACACACACACACAACACAACACAACACACACACCAACACACAACACACACACACACACACACCACTCACACCACCACACCACTCATTTCACTTCCTGCAAACAGCTTTCCTCTATTCGACATTGAGATGGAAAGCGAAGAAACAAAAACAACAAAAACAAAACAACAAACGCCAAAGAAAGATATGTATGCGTGTACAGTGAAGACTAATCTTATCATTACAACAGCTTTATTTTCGAACAGCGAAGATTCAGGCTGATCGATGTCAGGACCAAAGATGGATGGTTGGGGGAAAAATGAAAACAAAGTCGATGACATAAACACGATGTTTATTTGAAGTGTGTTTGTTACAGTTATCTGCTGACACCATACAACGCTGTCACGTGTCTGTGATGCAGGTGACTGAAAAATGAAGAAGTTAGCGTTTTATTTCAATCTAGAACTCTGACACTTTTCTTTTTGTGTTTTGTTCAAAACACAGCAAAACTCATCACGTATTCTTTTGTATTATGTTCAGAAGAAAGGAGAATATATCACGTGGAATGCGTACCACACAAGATGAATTTTCCACTTATTGACAAAGCAATATGTTACATGCAATGAATACCAGTAAGCTCTTTGCTTCCTCTTCTGATGGGCATCATGACTTCATAGATGCATCTTGCAACAGAAGGAAAATAAGAATTCATTTAAAATAAAATCAACCTAGCTTCTGTAAAGTTTTGAGTCACAGGACATTCAGTAAAACAAGAAGAAAAAAGAAAGAAAAAAAGAAAGAAAGAAAATAGGAAACAAGCAAAAGAAAAATTATAAAGAACTAAGTGCTTCAATTCATGACTTATTCATGTATTAATACATCTGTGTGTATTAATCTCTGTGTTTCTTAAAATCTGTAACACACAGCATGCCCGAATTACAATGGAGGATAGCACATACAAATTTGACTTTTTCGTAACCGAAATTAAGCTGGGTTTTTGTTGTTGTTGTTTTACAACCAATTAAGAATCATGTAGAGTTTTGTTTATCTCTATACAATTTATCATTTTTGATAAGGTAGTTTGCCTTCATATATCTCTACACATTTTAACAGTTTACAAAGAGATGTAATATATGTACATTCAGGCAGTGTAAGTATTGTGACTGCTGTGATCGATGTAAAATGGGTGTTCTCCAATTACATGTATCAGTTTACAATTTATCAGCTCACAAAAAACAAAAACAAAACAACACGAAACACTCATCTCTATACTGTGTATAATAAAAAAAAAGGGTTATGTCAGCGGAGCAGGAATTGAAAAGAACGATAGAAAGAAATAAAAAGAAAGAAAGAAGGAAAGGAAGAAGGAAGGAAGGAAAGAAAGAAAGAAGAACAGAAAGAAAGAAAGAAAGAAAGAAGGACAGAAAGAAAGTAAGAAAGACAAAGAAAAGAACATGAAAAAATGATAATAATGACAGGCCCCAAAATGTTTAAGCCAGTCTAACAATTCCACCATTTACATAAACAGTATTATCGAAAATCCAGAGTTTGCACTTTACTTCCCAAAGTCACTGTGTCCTTGAAAAAGCATCAAATTAAAAGATGAGAAAGCAACATTTCACATGAAGCGAGAACATCGATACATGAACACAATAGAAAACACAGAATAAAATATTCTCAAAAGTTCTTCAGAAAGTTTTGTCCACACACCTGCCTAAAAAGTGCTGTTCTTTTTTTTTTTTTTTTTTTTTTGCACTTTCGTTTTTTCTAATAGCCTTCACTTTAGCGCCATGACTTCTGAAAACTTACGCTTTTGCGTCTTCTCAACGGTTCCCATCTTTGACTCAAAGTCAGTAAAGATCCATCAAGAAGCAGCCGAGAAAATCAAGCTAACATTACTACAAACAGACTGACAAACGACTCAGACAGACAGACACTCACCTCTCTACAGTCGATATGAAACAATCCCCCTTTTTTGAAATATGAAATGTAAAAAAAAAAAAAGAAAAAGTATGACTGGTAGTGGTAATGTGTGCCACTGCGTCATATCAGTTTCCTGTTATCTGGTGGGGCTGAAGTGTAAAACTAGGTTAGGGGGACCTTCGGAACTGCATCTGGAGACGATCAATATTGCACAGACATTGTGCGGAGCCTGTAAGCAGCGTGCATGTTAAAACTCGCCTTTTATGGAGTCTCTGTATTCATATTATACAAAACAGGTCTTCAAGACACAAAGGAAGAGATGATGAGAAGAAGAGTTCTTCTCGAGAGGTGGTGTTTTGCCTTCTGCCTTTTACTGTCGGTGTTTTCTTATTCTGGTAAACTTGACTCTTTTTTCTTTTTTTTTTTTTTTCTTTTTTTTTTTGGGGGGGGGGGTCTGTTGTAGTCGCACGTACCAACTAGAAATGGATTGTTTTGTTTGTCTGTCTTCATGTCTGTCATTCTTTCTCTTTGTTAGTTCATTGTTCTCCTTGTCAATTTGCCTGTTTTTCTGTCTCTTTGCCAGTCTCTATCTCTGTCTCTGTTTCTCTGCATTGTCTGTTTCTGTTTCTTTCTTTGTCACTTTGTCTCTATCTTTTCTGTCTGTCTGTTTCTCTCAGTTTAAATACCGGTATCTGGGAACAGTCATCTCACCAGACGGCAGACGCACATCAGAAATAGCCAGCAGAATCGGCCAAGCCAAAACAGCATTCAAGAAGATGAAAGACGTTCTTACCAACAAATGCCTGTCAGATAACATCAGGAAGAGAGTCCATTGAATAATAGATAGCATCGATAATGTTATACGGTTGTGAGGCGTGGACAATAAACACGCAAAGCCAGAACAAGATTGAGGCAGCCGAAATGTGGTTTCTAAGAATGCTGAGAGTTCCATGGACAGCAAAGAAAACAAACGAGAGTCTTGATGGAGAAAGACACAAGAAGATCATTGATAAAGAAGATTAAGAAAAGACGAGCAACATTTATGGGCCATTTTATGATGAAAGTGGAATTAGAGCACTTGGTCACAACAGGAAAGCTGGAGGGAAAGAGAGCACCAGGTAGACCCAGGGAGAAAATATTGTACGGACTTGCAGGGGTGGCTGAGGACAGAGAGGGTGGAGGATGTACTTGCAGCGATGAGGGATACATTCAGCCAACGCCATGCGGCAGGGCACATGATGATGATGATGATGATGATGATGATGATGATGATGATGATGATGATAGATGATGATGATTTTCTCCCTCCCTCCCTCTCTCTCTCGTCTCTCTCTCGGTCTCCGTCTCTCTTTCTTTCTGTTTGCTTCTCTTCTTCTTTTTTTCATTTTTTTCTTTTTGTTACTACAAATACCATGTCGTTTTTCTTTTTTGATGTCCTTCTCTTTAGTTTTCCTCTCTCTATCTCTCTCTCTCTCTTCCCTTCCACCCTCCCTCCTCTCTCCATCCTTCACAACAGGCGGCTTTCAAATGATGGATGACTTGCACATGATAAATGAAGCCACCTGTTGGATGATGGAGTGGTCAGTGACACAGTGAACTTTAAACACACCGTGATCTGTGGTGTCCAGGTCAGGAAACAAGTGTACTGTTTGTACGATATATCAAGTGTTTGGTTATTCCACGTGTCACCCTGTTGCCTGTGTCTCCCGTGAATGGGTTTAGTGCTTAACGAAGTTAATTGTTAGTATTCTCTCTCTGTCTCTTTCTTTTTGTCTCTGTCGCTGTCTCTGTCTGTCTGTCTGTCTCTCTCTCTCTCTAATCACTCTCTTTGTCGTATGTATATATGCATGTTAATATATATATATATATATACATATGTGAGGAATTTTGATTGTCAAGGTATTAATGCTGTAATACTGAAGTTGTAATGTTTTTCCTGTATATGGATTAGAATTTTTCTGTTTTTATCTTCATTCAAAATATTGATTATAATTTTATGTACAACTATTGCATGCATAAACACACACACACACGCATGCAAACATAGCACACGCACACACACACACACACTCTCTCTCTCTCTCTCCTCACACACACACACACCACACACACACACACACACACACACACAACACATTCTTACAAACACACGCGCACAGCAACGCACACGCACGCACACACACATGTACACACACACGTACGCAAGCACACACACACAGCAATATATAAACACAGTATGCCTCTTTATTCATATGAAAAATCTGTTAATCTTTCTTCATTACATAAGTCAGTGTTTAAATTTTAATATTCTGTGGTTTCTTATGTGTCTTCTTACTTGTATAGCTTTAATGTTTGTTGTTATCTTATTGTGTATGTAATTGTGAACATTTTTTATCACCTTTTGCATTTCTTGCGAAATGTAAAGCGCTGGTGAGCATGTTTTTATATGGAATATGCGCTATACAAATAAACATTATTATTACTATTATTATTATTATTATATGTATATATTATATATATATATATATATATATATATATACATAACATGCATACATACATACGTACACACACATACACATATATATAATATATATATATACGTATATATGTATATATATAGATATATTTCTTTGAGGATGGGATAGGGTGTTCGGCAATGTGCCTATGTAAAAGTGTTTTTCAGTGTGTGTGTAATTGGGGGTGGGGGATGGGGGGTGGGGGTAGAGTCAGAAGAATGTGAGCACATCAGTCTCCTCTTAAAGGTAAACAGCTCTGCATCCTGAAGTTCAGCTAGGATCCGCCCATACGATGTCGAAAAACTCTGGCTAAAAATACATGTATTTTGACAGTCAAAACAAAAAAACCCAGTCTGTTTCCTCCCAAGGCCTACCACACATGGCACTCTCCCCATTCTTCCCACACCTTCCCCACACCCACACCCACACCCACACCCAGACCCCCGTGAAAGGACATGCTATTCAAAGTAACACATTCGCACAAACTTCTGTGGGACTGAACCTGTTAGTCAAATTTTGGAAAGGTCTGTCCATCTTTAGTATTCTAAAAGAAGAATGGGGAGATAATATGAGCAAAAATCACTGTCAAAAGAATGACAAAGAACACTCCTTCCTTCCTTTCTTTTCCTTATTGACAAAAAAGAATTGAAAAGAGAACAGACGAATGTCAGGGTAGCGCTTTTCGTCTTGTCATAATATTGACTTGAGTGTTGATTCTGTTGCCCACTGTGCACCAGTCCCTCCTCTGGTTTACCGCATGACAGCGAATTGATTTCAAATCAAACAATGGTAGGCCGCTGCTTTCAAAACCCTCAGTGACTGAAGGCTGCAGTACTGTAGGTATGTGTTACCTTCAGAGTTGCTGTCTAATATTGCCATTCCACCAACATTTTCAGAGACAAATATTGAATAAATTCTCCCTTTTCGTAAAAACAAAAACAAACAAAAAACAAACAAAAAAAAACCCTTATGGAAAAGGTGGGATTGAAAACGCGTCTGCCTCGCCTTGTTCTGCGTTTTGGAGAAAACCCTGCAGTCCCCCTACACGCGCGCGCGCGCGCGCACACGCACACTCGCGCACACGCAAACACACGCGCGCACACACGCACGCATGCACGCACACACACACACACAACACACACAACAGACACACAAACACACACACCACACAACACACACACAGACACACACATACACACACATGTACGCACGCACGCATATACGCACGATTGCACACGCTCACACGTACACACACACGCAATCTCTCTCTGTCTCTGCCTCTGCTCTGTCTGTCTGTCTATCTGTCTGTCTGTCTGTCTCTCTTTCTCTCTCACGCTCGCTCTGTCTGTCTTTCCCCTCTGTCCGTGTGTCTGTCTGTCTGTCTCTCTCTCTCTCTATCTCTCTCTCTCTCACACACACACATACACACACACACACACACACACACACACACACACACACACACACACACACACACACACACACACCACACGACGACACGCGCAACACTACACACATCATCCCATCTCCACCATTGTTGGTAGGCGCATCTCGTACCTACTGTCTGCCGATGACATCGACCTCAAGACGAACACCAACATCAAACTAGTAGATCTCACGAACAGTGCTTCTGACAGCGTAAGAGTGCATGGAACGGAAAAGTGCAACGAGAAGAGATAAGCCAATGTCAACGACACTACAACACAAGCAGCAGTGCATAAGAATCTGTATGGCTAACCAGAGGTTGGATGGAAGGAGGCTGGCATTTCATGTGCCTTGGAGCCTCCCTGACCAAAAAAAAAAAAAAAAAAAAAAAAAAAATTGGCAGCTGTGTGGCAGAAATACGAACCAGATTCTTAACAGTAACAATTTCAACAATAGGCAGATGGAACGGAAACTGGTGAAGTAGCTCCATTGGCACACACGCACACACTTACGCATACACACAGACACACACACACACACACACACACACACACACACACACACACACACACAGGCGCGCGCCACACACACAGACAAACACACACATACACATACACACTATCTCTCTCTCTCTTTCTCTCTCTGTCTGTCTGTCTGTCTGTCTGTTGCTGTCTCTGTCTGGCTGGCTGGCTCTGCCCGTCTCTCTCTGTCTCTCTCTCGGTCTCTGTCTCTCTGACTCTCTCTCCCCCTCTCTGTCTGTCTGTCTGTCTCTGTCTCTGTCTCTGTCTGTCTCTATCTGTCTGTCTGTCTCTTTCTCTCTGTTTACATCTCCGTCTCTGTCTGTCTGTCTGTTTGTCTGCCTGTCTTTCTCTCTCTCTCTCTCTCTCTCTCTCTCTCTCTCTCTCTCTCAGACACACACACACACACAAACCACACCATATCACTCAAGCAAAAAAAAAAAAAAACACAGACAGTATAAGCCACTCGTATCTTCCTTGATGTGAAACGTTGGACGCTACTTACTGATTCAGAAAAGAGAGTACAGGTATTCACGTGTCCGGGGAAAGTGCCTCGTATATTCAGAATACATACATACATATATATGTATATGTATATATATGTATATAACATATGTGTGTATATATGTATACATATATATATACATATATATATGTATATAATATATATACAGTATATATATATATATATATATGTGTGTGTGTGTGTGTGTGTGTGTGTGTGTGTAGTGTGTGTGTGCATATATATATATATATATATATATATATAATTATGTATATATACATATATATATATATGCACACACACACATATATATATATATATTTATATACAGATATATATATATGTATATGTATATGTATATGTATATGTATATGTATATGTATATATGTATGTATTCTATATACTGTGCATTCGTATATTTTAAATTAAGATTCACCATTACGTACTGCTGAAGATCAGTACTCTGATCGGCCCATATACTCGCTTCTGCGATTGTGAAATGATGCAAGCTTGACACAATATTCGCCATGACACACTGTTTCATTAATTAAAGACATTCTCTCAGTGTACTGTCGAAGGAGGCCGTTGTAGGTAGTGCTGGGAGATAAAATTCAAAGACTGGACCAGTGTCAGTACAGCTGACCTTGCTTGTTGTGCTGCTTCCGAGACAGAGAGATGGAGGATCTTGTTGGCTGCTGTATCGCATTAGTCCCCACACGGCCTTGCTGGTTTCTACATTACAACAAAAACGAAAAGAGTGTTTTGTTTATGCGGGAGTGGTGTGGTGTAGTGTGTGTGGTATGTGTGTGTATGTGTTATGTGGTGTATGTGTGTATGTGTGTGTGTGCGTGTGTGTGTGGTGTGTGTGTGTGTGTGTAGTTGTGTTTGTGTTGTGTGTGTGTGTGTGTGTGTGTTGTGTGTGTTCTGTTCGTGTGTGTGTCTGTATGTGTGTGTGCGCGCGTCTGTGATGTGGTGTGTGTGTGTGTGTGTGTGTGTCTGTATCTGTGTCTTGTGTGTGCGGTGTGTACGTTGTATCTATGTGTGTGTAGTGTGTGGTGCGCGCGTGCTGTGTATGTGTGTGTGTGTGTGTGTGTGTGTGTGTGTGTGTGTTGTGTGTGTGTGTGTGTGTGTGTGTGTGTGTACATGCAATGGAGTGATGTTGTTTTGTTTGTGATGTGTGCGTGTGTGTGTGTGTGTGTGTGTGTGTGTGTGTGTGTGTGGTGTGTGTGTGTGTATGGTGTGTGTGTATGTGTGTGTGTGTAGTGTGTGTGTGTGTGTGTGTGTGATGTGTGTGTGAAGATAATTGTAGCAGTATTAACTTGCTAGTGTAAAAGAATCTAGGAGTGGTGTGAATAATATAGACGAAAACAAAACTTCTACCCTTGGCTTAGCTGTGGAGTTATCTAATGTTTTGACCTTATGTTGCGGAAAAGAAACTTAGTAACTCTTGGCTTAGCTGTGGAATTATCTAATGTTTGACCTTTATGTTGGCGGAAAAGAAACTAAATTTGTGAAACTGGAGATATCAGTTTTCCTTGGAATACTTAAATGTTTCAGAATCAGCCAAATGGCCAGATCCTTTCTATGGAAAATAGAATCAGATCAGTTTCATTAGAATGAAGGGAAAGCAACTGGGTATCTTTCTTTTTCATTTCGTTTAACTTCATTTTCACAGAAATGTTTCGTTTTTTTTTTTTTGTTTTTGTGACCATGAATTTCAATGCCGTCCCATTTTAGCCAGAAATGTCCCTTCTAGCATAAATCTCCCTCCCTCCATTTGTCTGTCTCTGTCTCTTCTCTGTCTCTTTCTCTGTATCTCTCTCTCTCTTCTCTGTCTCTCTCTCTCTCTCTCTTCTTTCTCTCTCTCTTTGTTTCTGTCTCTGTCTGTCTCTCTTTGTATCTCTCTGTCTCTCTGTCACTGTCTCTGTCTCTCTGTATCTTCTGTCTGCCTGTCTGTCTATCTACGTGTGTGTGTGTGTGTGTGTGCGTGTGTGTGGTGTGTGTGTGTATGTGTGTGTGTTGTGTGCGCGCGCGCGCGTGTGTGTGTGTGTGTGTTCTGCATGTGTGTGTATGTATGTGTGTGTGTGTTTGTAAGTGTGCGTGTGTGTCTGTAGGTCTGCAAGAGTGTGTGTTAAAAGTGCATATGTGCGTTCGTTCGCGCACAGATTTGTGTGTGCATGCATGCGTACGTGCGCATCCATAATAATGTTTTCTATATTAAAGAGCATCAGGAAAGAAAGTAGCGAGCAAATATAAAATGACATACATAAAAAAAGAAAAGAAACGAAAAGGAGAAGAAGATTAAAAACACAAAGGTTTAAAACTCCTTTCCTTGGCTTGATAAGGCAGCCATAGAGTGGCTGACCTTTAAATTAAGATGGTAATAAAAAAATGTTTAAATAGTAAAACTTTGGCCGTCGGATTTTTGTTCCCTGTGTTTGTACTGCCTTCAAACTCCAACAGAAAATAGAACAAAACGGTAAAAAGTGGGTCAAGAAAACTTTACTAAAGAAAGAAGAGGAAAGAAATTGAGTTTGGTTGCTTGTTGTTTGTGTGTGTGTTTGTTCAGTTGTTTGTGTCACTGAAAAGGTTCATTTTCTTGGGGCTATGAACATCAAAGCCGTGCCATTTTAACAAGATATGTCACTTCCAGAAAAATAAGTTCCCCTTTTATTCTTTCTAACCCAAGGAACACATTGTCTCCCCAAAAAGACATAGCGCCCAAGGTGACGCATCCATGAGCTTCGTTTTTGACTGAGCCTGACAGTCCAAATTGGTAAAAGTCAGTCCATTTGTAGCATTCTAAAACAAGAAAATGAAACCTCGTCAATGTTGTCAAAAACAAAGTCGAAGAAAGACCACTCCTTGCCTCCAAACCAAAAAATCTAACTACACCAAAATAGCGCCTTTCATTTTCGTCATCTGATGATGCACATAGTTTTGATTCTGCCACCTCCAATGGCTTCCTGCTGTGCATTGAATCGATTACAAATATAACAATTATCATGCTGCTTTCATGGGTTTACTTACTGAGGGTTGTACTGTTTTTCTGATTCTCTC
>CM060306.1:35319480-35321980 GCA_030674185.1 Monoplex corrugatus
GTAACGAATGAAAATGGCAGAGAACACTGGGTTAACTGCCTTTTATTTTTCCCTGCTCAACGAAACGTCGGGAAGTCTTCAACTGTGCCCCCCCCCCCCCCCCCCAACTAAGTTTGTTGTGTAGTTATCCTTCGTTGTCTTTTGTACACTCTTGGCAAAGACCCGTTGGCTGAAAATGCACGCCTGTCTTACGTTCTGATTCCATTTTTTGTGTATTTCTTGTTTCTATTCGTTTTGCTCTGTTGTCTTGCTCTTGTCATTAATGATAGTTGAAGATTAAAAACGTCATTTCTGTTTCTGTTCTTCATCTCTCTCTTCACTCTGTCTGTCTGTGTCTGTCTCTGTGTCTGTTTCTCATTTTTTTTCTCCTTCCCTTTTTTTGTCTTTGTTTCTGTCTTTCTGTCTGTCTGTCTCTCTCTGTCTTTCTCTCTGTCTGTATCTTTATCTCTGCTGTCTCTGTCTGTCTCTGTCTGTCTCTCTCTGTCTGTCCTGTCTTTGTCTCTCTCTCTCTGTGTCTCTTCTCTGTCTCTGTCTCTGTCTGTCTCTGTTTCTGTTTCTGTCACTCTCTTCTGTCTCTCTGTCTGTTTCTGTCTCTCTCTCTGTCTCTCTCTCTTTTTGTCTCTCTCTCTCTATGTCTTTCTCCTGTATATCTCTCTGTCTCTCTGTCTGTCTCTCTCTCGTTCTCTCTCTCTCTCATGTCTTTCTCCTGTATATCTCTCTGTCTGTCTGTCTCTCTCTCTCTCTCTCGTTCTCTCTCTGTCTCTCTTTGTCTCTCTGTCTCTGTCTCTGTCTCTGTCTCTCTCTCTCTCTCTCTCCTCTCGTTGCTCGCCCCACCCCTCTCTCTCACTCTCTCTCCCACTTTTGCTCTCTCCCCTTTCCCACTTTTCCTTTCTCGTCCTTTATCTTCTCATCTTCCACTTCCTACCCTCCCTCTCTTTCTAAACAGTCAGAAGCAATCCAGGTCAGTATCAGTGACAGTGTTACATGAGTCATTGGATCTGCTCCTGTTCAGATTAGGAGCGCTATTGCTTTGTTCCGACACCGTTCTGCTCCACCGCTCTGACTGTTAACAACGTTTTGGTCAGTGCTTTGTGCTGTGACCGTTTGATAGTGAGCGAAGTCTTTGATCACATACGGATATGACAGACGCGGTAGTCAGGTGGTTAAACATGGGATTTCCATTTGCAAGATCCCAAGGTTCAAAACCGCTGGGACATTTCTGTCTGGTGGGTAAAGAACGGAGAGTTTTCCAATCTTACGTATCATCCTGTGTGTAGATGTGTCAGTGTTTAAAACTCCCTTTCGTTTACGTATGCATGCATGAATATTACATATGCATGTTAGAGATGTTCTAGGTCGTGTCAGTAGATGGCTTTTGGAAGTATGAAAAAACCAGTATGCACGTCTGACGAATACGGTGTGTGCAGATTGTACGCGTGCAACAACATACCGCATTATGCAGTGTTGGCAAAAACAACGTGCGAACACTAAACCAAGAGACATTGGAATGCTTTTAGAAATAGAGATGGATACCATAGTGCTTTTGGACTAGCTGGATAAAAGTGTCGTGAATACGTGAGCATGCGTGCGGTCTCACACACAGACACACACACACAGACACACACACACACACGCACACACGCACACAAGAACACACACACACGCACACACTCGCGCGCGCGCGCACACACACACACACACACACGAACACACAACACACACACACATACATACACACACGCACGCACACACACACACACACACCACACGTACACACACGCACACGCACACACACACACGCACGCACATGCATACACACACATCATACACACACAAACACACACACACAGACACACACACAAAGACGCGCACACACACACACATGCACACAACACACACTCTCTTTCTCTTTCTCTCTCTCCCTATTTCTCTCTCTCCATCTCTGTCTGTCTGTCTGCGTCTGTCTGTCTGTCTGTCTCTCTCTCTCTCTCTCTCTCTCTCTCTCTCTCTCTCTTTGCCAACAGGATTGACAACTGGTCACAGTCTTTCTTGAATTAAGATCATCATTAACATCTCAACCTCGGAGACCATGCTGAATTTGCCCATGGAATGTCGTCTGTTGGCTGTGTCATAGCACCGTCTGCTACGGCAATGGAAGCCGATGCGTGAGTGGCAGTCCCTGTTGCAGGTGGTGCAGATGAACTGGAAGGCCTGAGTGGCAGGAGTTGTTGCAGCTGTCTTCTTCCACTCTCTCTTCCTCTACTGCGAGCTGATCTCTCCTCATGTCTGCCTTTGTGATAGCCTTGTAGACAGCGTGATGCCAGGCAGCACGACCCATGGCCCGAGTTTCCTGGCTGTCTGTGGAGATGTTGTATAGGCATTCAGGTCTCTTTTTCAGGCGTCCGTGAAACGTTGGTCAGGGGTGGCTGTTTTTTTTGTGTGCCCTGACTAACTGTCTGTACAGGATGTCTTTTTGGCAGTCTCCCATCCTCCATGCCAC
>CM060306.1:35326980-35341980 GCA_030674185.1 Monoplex corrugatus
CGAAATGTTTGAATTTATTAACATGCGCTCTTTTTTTTTTCTTTTTTTTTTTTTTTTTGTCATCATTTCTAAAAGTTTGATGTTTAAGAATGTTGGGAAAGAAGAAATGGATGCTCAACTGAAAAAAAAAGATTGGAAAAGCAAACAAGTATAGCAAATGAAAGAATTAACCTGTAAAATGATATGGTTTATCGCTATCCAAACAAAACTATTAACCCCAAAATCTTGACAAGTGAGAAAAAAAAAAGTTCTCCGTCTAATATCACTGACAGTGAAAAGACATTAAATCAAAGAACAAACGAACGAATCCCAACATTTTTTTTAAAATAAGGATCCCCTGGTTTTTGTTTAGTTGTTTTTGGTTTGCTTGTTTGTTTGTTTTTCTGTTTGTTTGTCTGTTTGTCTGTTTGTCTGTTTGTTTGTTTGTTTGTTTCGTTGATTGTTTCTTTCGTTGCTTGTTTGTTTGTTTGTTTGTTTGTTTGTTTGTTTGTTTGTTTGTTTGATTCATGTAAAATCACGTAAGTGAATGGACATTAGGTCAATGACCCCGACCGCATACACTTTCTCTCTCTCTCTCTGTCTTTCGTAAGAGCATGCTAATGATGTGTATGGGTCGATGGTCCTTACGATGAAAACAGTATTCCTCTGTTTCTGTCTCTGTCTCTGTCTTTGTCTCTGTCTTTGTCTCTGTCTCTCCCCCCCCCTTCTCTCTCTCTCTGTCTCCCTTTCTCCGTCTCTGTGTCCCCGTCTCTCTCTCTCTCTCTCTCTCTCTCTCTCTCTCTTTCCACTCACTCTCTCTGCTCTCTCTTACTCTCTTACTCTCTCTCCCTCTTTGTCTCTCTCTTCCTCCTCCTCCTCTCTCTCTTCCTTTCTCTCTCTCTTTCTCTCTGACTCCCTGTCTCTCTGTCTCTCTCTATCTCTGTCTTTGTCTCTCTCTGTCACACACACACACACACACACACACACACCCACTCTCTCTCTCTCTCTCTCTACTCTCTCCCCAACCCTCCCCAATACCACCATCACCAAGTGCACACACACACTCGACCTTGGCCGAGTGTTATGAAATCATCAATCGATGTGGAAAACCTTGGACGCAAGACAAAATTGTATGATGAGACCGAGTGAAATTAGAAAATTTTATCTTGAACTATTACGCATTTTGTAACGGTGAACTGTCAGAAATGATAAATGAATCTGCGCACTTTTGAAACGATTTAAACAAAAAAAACTTAATCTTTCCCAACCACCCACCACCGATCCCTCCACATCACTATTTCTCTGGAAAAAAAAAGAAAGAAAGAAAGAAAGAAAAAAAAAAGAAAGAAAGAAAGAAAGAAAGAAAGAAAGAAAGAAAAAAAACTGCGCGTTAACTGCTCACTATGAAATGCCCATGTAAGGTATCGTACGAGTTGCTCTCTCTCTGTCTCTCTCTGTTTCTCTCTCTCTCTCTGTGTCTCTGTTTGTCTGTCTGTTTGTCTGTGTCTCTCTGACACACACACACACACACACACACACACACACACACACACACACACAACACGCAACACACGCGCACGCAAGAAGGCACACACGCATGCACGCGCGTACGCGCACACACACACGCCACAAAAACAAAAAAACACGCATACACATACTCAGTGGCATTGATGGATTCGACTGGATTGAACTTTTGTTTTGTTTTGCTTTGGGTTTTTTTTCTTTGTGTGTGTGTATGTTGTTGTTGGTTGACTCCTTGTATATTTCTTTGTGTGCGTGTGTGGGGGGATGGGTTGTGTTTTTTTGTTTGTTTGTTTTTGTATTTGTTTTGTTTGTTTTTTTCCCCTTGTTTTACAGCTGATTTTTCTCATATGAAAATTTGGACCACTATCCTCAGAGAAATCACGTCGTCACAGTATGGTGCAACCATTTTTCCCGTTGTGCGTGTGATTTTCCTGATCGATGAAAGAGAATTTTGTAGCTGTTTTTTTCCACGGAAATGTTTGTTTTTGCTCTGGGATGCATATGGATCCTAATATATCGTGTCATTGGAAAGACTAGCTTCAAGACTGCCATTTAAGGTCCAGTGCAGGGTGGTATGGCAGCGAGAGGAAAATGACTGTGATTGGAACGCTGGTTTCTCGCACCCTACGTTGCAGAATGTGCCTATGATTGCCTGCATTTGAGAAAAAAATGTATTCTTATTTACTCGCGTATTTGTACTGCCATTGCTGCTAATGATGATAACTTGACAAATGAGATCGTTAAGTCTTAATTTTCAGCTCCACGTTATTTTATAAAATATGTTGGTGTGACCATGTAGCAAATCCAGTGGCCTTACTTAATCAGTCCTCCAGGGAACTATTCAGAGAGGAAAACGAAGGGGAAGGCAGGAAAAAACCAATGTGCTGACAGTATTGCGGAATGGATACAGAAACGATTTTGTACAAACCCAGGCTTTGTCACATAACTGACAGAGTTGGAGGAATTTGGTGATCAGTTCTATGGTGTGTCGCCCTCATGACCCCCGTTAGTGTTTCCCGTTGAGAGGTAAACATAATGTCCATTATCTGCCAAAATCTGTAACTGATTTCTCATTTTGAAAAAAATAATATTCGCTGTTTTCTATTCACATGGTTACAGGCAGTTTAATCTCACTTTCTCCAAGAGCTCAGCAGACGTGTTCCTTTCCATCAGCCAATCCACAGATACATATATATATATATATATATATATATATATATATACTGTCTCTGACCTTGGGAAGAATCTCATTAGAGTAGACTACATTGTGGATCAGGCGCTGAAAGGTGAACAGGTATAGCCCCTACATCAATACTACAGGTACTTTGTCCATGAAGCTCAGTCAAACTGGTTCCTAGTCAAAAGATAATAATCATGTTATGTGCCGTGTGGAAGATCAGGTTTCAACCACAGAGCTGTCTGGAGTCAGTGAGTACCGGTAACAGACAAGGTTTTCACTCCACCCATCAGCCTTGACATTCCAGACACTGTCGGGTAGACTGGTACTGTCGTCTGCTGCTTCATTCGTTAATCGTCATCCTGTTTCTTCCTCTTTCAGTTTTTTTTCTCTTGTGGCAGTTTTCTTTCTTTCTTTCTTTCTTTCCTTTCTTTCTTTCTTTCTTTCTTCTTTCTTTCTTTCTTTCTTTCTTCGTTCTTTCTTTCGTTCTTTCTTTCGTTCTTTCTTCGTTCTTTCTCCTTCTTTTTTTTTAACTCTTTTTGGGGGGAGAGTTTTGTTTTTGTATGTTTGTCTGCCTTTTTGTTTGATTTGTTTCGTTTTCACTCTCTCTCTCTCCCTCCCTCCCTCCCTCTCTCTCTCTCTCTCTCTGTATCTCTATGTGTCTCTCTCTTACTTTCTGTCTCTCTGTTTCTCTGTCTCTGTCTCTGTCTCTCTCTCTTTCTGTCTCTCTCCCTTTCTCTCACTCTGTGTCTGTCTGTCTGTCTGTCTCTCTCCCTCTCTCTGTTTCTCTCATTCACACATACACACATATAAGAGACACACTTCATACACAAACATGGTCAAAACCTCATTCATTTAAACACCCACATACATACACATATACTTATATATATATATATATGTATATATATATATATATATATATATATATATACATGTATATACAGATGCATGCACGCGCACGCACATACATACAGAGAGAGAGAGAGGGGGGGGGAAGAAAGAGAGACAGACTGCAGTTCCTACATTCCTTGTATTCAAAAGATAATATTCTGTAATGGTACATCTTTTATCTAATGTACTTTCATGTGTTCTAAATGTAGTTGTATGCACAAGGGCGTATACGTCAAGTGTCACTGTGTCACCAATGTGCATAGTTTGACATCATCCTCCAATATCATGTTATGCACACCACATACAGAACAGAATCCAACCCTCCATGTAACAATAACTTGAAACCAAACAAAACGTTTTATTGATAAAGTTATCTGCTTACAAACCCCAACGTTTAAAAAGGAAGTAAGGCACGGATTGGATGGATGGAAGACATATGAAAAAAAGTTTTTGTAATAGAGTAATAAAAATTCTAGACTATTAATCACTCTTTCTATTATGTTTTGATATGTTTTTGATAACGCTTCCGTTTACGTCAGGTTTATGTTGGTGGGTTTTTCTATCTTGTTTTTGTTTGTTTCTTTGTTGTTGGTGGTTTTTTTGTTTTGTTTTTTGTTTGTTTTAGATGTGGAACTTTTTGCCAGTTCAGCATTCGCTAATATAACAGTATAGGCATCTTAATCTCTCGCCTTTAAAGATGTGTTGTTCATTCTTCTTATCCTGACCATCACCTGTGCTTTGCTTCACGAAAACAAGCGTGTTGATTATGCAACTGCAGTCATGAGCCCTGTTAGCTCAGTCGGTGAAGCATCAAACTTTTTAATCTGAGGATCAAGAATTCGAGTTCCTTACTGGGTGACATTTCCTTGAGATCTTGCCTACGTACAGGATTTATGTGCAAGCTTAAGTACTAACGCCGTGATCATTTTGGATCTTCTCCATCACATGGCATCAGTGTCCCAGTCCGTGTGGATCTGTTCCGGGCACGGGATGCGCCGTCTGGAGAATTTGAAAATTGAAACTGAAACTATGGCCATGACTTTTCAACAGGTCAAAGGTTGTCTCATGAGGCTGCGGTCGAAGAGGATAAAGTTGTCGATTTCTCAGTCTTTCTTAGCGTCAGCATTATGAGAACAGTGATCTTCTTTTCGCCCTCGGTGCCTTACCTTCACCAATCATCATCATCATCAGTGCTCTGCCGCATGGCGTTGGCGACCATGGACTTCCAACCATCTCTATCTCTCGTTGCCCCCAGCATCTCCCCCACCCTCTTCATCCCCAGCCACTCCGCAAGTCCGTCCAGCATTCTCTCCCTGGTCTACCTGGTGCTCTCTTTCCCTCCAGCTTTTCCGTTGTGACCAGGTGCTCCAAATTCCCCTTCCTCATAAAATGGCCTATAAATGTTGCTTGTCTTTTCCTAATCTTCCTTATGAGTGATCTACTTGTGTCTGCCTCCATCAAGACTGTCTCGTTTGTTTTCTTTGCTGTCCATGGAACTCTCAACATTCTTCTGAGAAACCACATCTCGGCTGCCTCGATCCTGCTCTGGCTTTGCTTGCTGACTGTCCACGCCTTGCATCCGTACAAACAGTATTGGTTCTATATAACATTCAAGGACTCTCTTTGTGATGTTAATTGATAGGCATTTGTTGGTAAGAATGCTTGTCATCTTCTTGAATGCTGTTTTGGCTTGGCCGATTCTGCCAGCTATTTCCGATGTGCATCTGCCGTCTGATGAAATGACCGTTCCCAGGTATTTGAACTTAACCTGTGTCAAGGTTGTGCCATTTGCTGTTATTTTGCATGAGGGATTTCATGTCTTCCTGCTGTTTAGTTCCAACCCCTTACCTTTGCTTTCTGTTACCTTCACCAATATATTGAACAAATTATTGCCAAAGACTGCCTAAAGACTGTTCAGGGACTGGGACAAACAAAGAAACTATGAGTATGGTTTCATGATCTCTTTTGTCATGTTTATTTAGGAGATATCACTAGATCCTGCCTAAAGTGTCTACGGACAGGGAGAATAAAATGAGGCTACTTGTTTTCTTGTTTATGAGGAAGATCATTGCTAGAGACTGCCTAAAGTGTCTACGGACAGGGAGAATAAAATGAGGCTACTTGTTTCTTGTTTATGAGGAAGATCATTGCTAGAGACTGCCTAAAGTGTCTACGGACAGGGAGAATAAAATGAGGCTACTTGTTTTCTTGTTTATGAGGAAGATCATTGCTAGAGACTGCCTTAAGTGTCTACGGACAGGGAGAATAAAATGAGGCTACTTGTTTTCTTGTTTATGAGGAAGATCATTGCTAGAGACTGCCTAAAGTGTCTACGGACAGGGAGAATAAAATGAGGCTACTTGTTTTCTTGTTTATGAGGAAGATCATTGCTAGAGACTGCCTAAAGTGTCTACGGACAGGGAGATAAAATGAGGCTACTTGTTTTCTTGTTTATTAGGAAGATCATTGCTAGAGACTGCCTAAAGTGTCTACGGACAGGGAGAATAAAATGAGGCTACTTGTTTTCTTGTTTTTGAGGAAGATCATTGCTAGAGACTACCTAAAGAATGTCTATGGGCTGCGACAAAAAAGTGAGGCTATGGGTATGGTTTCGTGATCTTGTCATCTTTATACAGCTACTGCGTCACGACCCGGTCAGGTGGTTGTTGGCTTTGGGAGGTGGGCTACAAAGATGGGCAGTGATAATCAGGACCTGTCTGGTGAGCTGACGGTTGCTTTGTGTGCATGGTGCTTTTGAACACGCAAGCAAACGCGCCCATGCGTACGCACGTGCACCAACACACAGGCATACATAAATAACACACACATACACGAGCGCTCACACACACATGTACACACATGCAGAGAAATATCATTCTCCTCCCCCCCCCCCCATCTTTCTCCTCCCTCCCTCCCTCCCTCCCTCCCTCCCCTCTCCTTCTCTCTCTTCCTCTCTCTCTTTCTCTCTCTCTCTATCTCTCTCTCTCTCTCCTTCTCTCCCTCTCTCTTTGTTATATATATAATATATATATATATATATATATTATAGCACACATATGCAGTTTACATTCAAAGCAGGCATATACATATTACACATGTACATATTATACATTTTCTTTGCGTTCAAAAATAGCCGATGAAGAATTGAACCCACAACTTGGCGTTATGAGCATGGCACTCTCACCCACTGAGCTGATAGGGACGAAACCTGTGGGCCTTCCTGGGAGTTGAACACACGACCCCTGTGTTATGAGAATAACATAATAATGAAAATAGTTTAAAAAAAAAACAAACAAACAAAAAAGACAAGGCTAACGGGACCTAAAGGAGGAAGTAACGTAATGGACCTGCTTCGTGACCAAACCTAATTTGCTGACACGTTTTTCATAATCACGACAAACGTTTACGACAACCGTTAGCCTCCAGACATGTCTGCCTGCCAGTAACAACATGTCTGGAGTCTGTTATAATCCATTGGCCAAAATGTCATTTGGCAGCACTGGAAGGGAGCAGCCAGAAGTGACATTCTCCAGCAGCCTGTTCTAATTGAGACTGGTTATCGGTCCTGGCAGATTAAATGAAAAAAAGGGAGAAAGAGGGTGATCGGTGTAAAGGTAGCAGGAACACTGTTTTTTATGATAGACGTTTTTAACTATTACTTTCCGTTTTCAATATAGTTTTCTTCAAAAAATCCATGTCATCTGACGTATTTATCTATAGGCAAAATGTAATGGACATCACTCTAAGTTCGTCATTGTTGTCCATTTGTCCTTCTGTACTTCTTCTATGATAGACGTTTTGGACTACTCTTTTCCGTTTCCAATATAGTTTTCTTAAAAAAATTATGTCAGCTTATGTATTTAGTCTTCTTTTTATCTATCGGCAAAATGCAATGGACATCACTTTAAACTGGTCATTGTTGTTCATTCGTCCTTCTGTGCCTCAGTTTAAAAATAATGTCTGTGTAATGAACTGTCTTTGAGTTGATTTTGTCTACAGAATAATTTCATATAATATTTGAAACAGGCGTAGGCAAGTTTATTCCACTAGAAAGTTGTAAGTGCGTAATTTTGAGAAAAAAAATATGGGACCACTTTTTCTAAGATATTGTCCAGAAATTTTGTTTTTCTCATACTTCCATTTAGGTCATTTTTAGAGTTAAACGACCATTCTGTGATCTAGAAACTTGAAATTGTTCTAAAACTGTTTTCCTCAAGAGCTAAAAGATTTCTTTGTTCAACAGTTGAGAAATAACAAACATAGGGAATACATAATTAGCCAGAGTCTGAACTGGAAATGGCCCGATTTTTGGTTCATAGTATCAAAATATGGACAGAGTTGTCACAGACCATTATGTTATATATTACTGTTATTTGATGATATGTTATCTGTTCTATATATTTAGATTATGAGTGTATGAAGCTCGAGAGATCTCGACCGTGCGTAATACAAACTTAGATAATCATGACCTATTGGGCACTTTTGCCTCACTGTATTAGAAAATGAAGATATTATGTGTTGGACATATACTTTGATGTTTCCATGGAGGACATGAAATATGGTGATTCACTTTAATATGCTCCTTCTTCCCCAAATATTAAAGAAATTTAAAAAGGCAGCTCATTCTTCTTTCTTCTTTTTAAAGGATCCTGCAATAAATCGTGTTTGTGGTAATAACATAAATAATATAATATGGGATGGTGCACATTGACTTTCAGGCGGGTGGGCAAGAAAAGGAAGAGAGAGAGAGGGGAGAGAGAGAGAGGAGAGAGAGGAGAAAGAGACAGAGGAGAGAAGGGAGAGAGACAGAGACAGAGAGAGGAGAAAGATAGATAGATAGATAGATAGATAGATAGATAGATAGAGGGAGAGAAATAACTTTACTCTTTCTTGACCCATGATTTACCAAAAGCTTTATCAAGTATCCATAGTGTTTTCTTCCCGCAATAATTAAAGACGTGCTTCGAATCAGGATAACATTCACCCATAGGAAAAACACTGGCCAACGTCCAGATAATGTGACAAAGCCGAGTCATTAGCAGTCACATTGTTTTAGATTCTTTATAATGTGCTCATGAAGGAAACATCCTGAATACCAAAAAAAGACCTTGTTTTGGGTGATCGTCTGTTTGTTTGTACATGTCAGTGATTAATATGGCTTTGCACACCTTACACACACACACACACACACACACACACACACACACACACACACACACACACACACAACACACACACACACACACACACACACACACACACACACACAAACACAAACACGCACACGGCGCGCTAATGATTGTGGTCAATGTTTATCTAGAGATGACGAAGAACGTGTTGTTAAATTGGGTTAAGTCACGGAACAGACTCGTTAGACCACCACCACATCTCTTGCTTGCCAGGGCTGACACACACACACACACACACACACACACACACACACACATACACACACACACACACACACACACACACACACACACACACACACACATGCAAGCTGATGCCTGTTAGGTATGGCGTGTGTGTGTGTGTGTGTGCGTGTGTGTGTGTGCGTGCATATGTGCGTGTGTGTGTGTACGTTGGTGTGTGTGTGTGTGTACGGTGTGTGTGGGGGTGGGGTGTGGGCGTGTAAGTGTCTCTCTGTGTATCAGGATATTTGATAGACCTATTGATTATAGCATGATCATCTTTCTCTCTCTCTCTCTCTCTCTCTCTCTCTCTCTCTCTCCTCTCTCTCTCTCTGTATGTGTGTGTGTGCGTGCAAGCATGTGCAAGCAAGCGCGTGTGCGTGTTTGTGTTTGTGTGTGTGTGTGTGTGTGTGTGTGTGTGTGTGTGTGTATGTGTGTGTGTGTGTGTGTGTGGTGTGTGTGTGTGTGTGTGTGTGTGTGTGTGTGTCAGCCCCTGGCAAGCAAGAGATGTGGTGGTGGTCTAACGAGTCTGTTCCGTGACTTAACCCAATTTAACAACACGTTCTTCGTCATCTCTAGATAAACATTGACCACAATCATTAGCCTCCAGTCATGTCTGTCCTCTTGCTGGTAACGACATGTCTACAAAGGAAGCATGCAGAAGTGACGATTTCCAGCCTGTCCTAATTAAAACTGGATATACAAAGCAAAGGTAAGGTGTTGGAACTAAACAGCAGGAAGACTGAAGTCATGGTGATCAGTAAAAAACATGAAATCCCCTCATGCAAAATAACAGCAAATGGCACAACCTTGACACAGGTTAATAAGTTCAATTACCTGGGAACGGTCATTTCATCAGACGGCAGATGCACATCGGAAATAGCTGGCAGAATCGGCCAAGCCAAAACAGCATTCAAGAAGATGACAAGCATTCTTACCAACAAATGCCTATCAATTAACATCACAAAGAGAGTCCTTGAATGTTATATAGAACCAATACTGTTGTACGGATGCAAGGCGTGGACAGTCAGCAAGCAAAGCCAGAGCAAGATTGAGGCAGCCGAGATGTGGTTTCTCAGAAGAATGTTGAGAGTTCCATGGACAGCAAAGAAAACAAACGAGACAGTCTTGATGGAGGCAGACACAAGTAGATCACTCATAAGGAAGATTAGAAAAAGACAAGCAACATTTATAGGCCATTTTATGAGGAAGGGGGATTTGGAGCACCTGGTCACAACGGGAAAGCTGGAGGGAAAGAGAGCACCAGGTAGACCCAGGGAGAGGATGCTGGACGGACTTGCAGAGTGGCTGGGGATGAGGAGGGTGGAGAAGATGCTAGGGGCAACGAGAGATAGAGATGGTTGGAAGTCCATGGTCGCCAACGCCATGCGGCAGGGCACCTGATGATGATGATGATGCATTCTGGAACCAGAAAAACACGAAAATGGAATCAGAATGCGTATTTAATACAACAAGACAAGACAGGCACACATTTTCGGCCAACTGGCCTTTGTCAAGCGTGAATGTACGATCACAAACAAACACCTAATACAAAATTAGGAGAAAAAGTCTGAAACCTCCCTGTTGCTTCGTCCAACTGGGAGAAGAGGATTAAATCTTATATTTTGGAGTTATGGAGGGATGGGAGTGTTTTCTATGTTTTTTCTGTTTTTTGTTTTGCAGTTTTCTATTGACAAAAAGTGTATGGATTGATCATTGGCATGCATGTATATGGTTTCATCAAGACAAAACGTATGCCGGCAATGATGGTTTTCTTGGATTTTATGTTGTCAGTGGGTTGATTTCTCATCATATTTGAGTCATACAGGTAGGTTCATTTCAGTATATGGGCGCACAGAGTTGACGAAGCATACACTTTCTTAAAGTTGCAGCAGTCTACAGACATGAAGGTGCATTAAAACAACATGTTTACTCGTTTCTTTGTTTATTGCTTATTCTGCGTAGTCATTTTACTGAAATTAAAACATAATTTCCTCACTATTTTAGGAGTTGAGAATGAATTCATATATAGTTATATTATTTGGAAGTATAAAGTCTTGATTTTCATTGTGTGTGTGTGTGTGTGTTGTGTTGTGTGTGTGTGTGTGTGTGTGGTGTGTGTGTGTGTGTGTGTGTGTGTGTGTGTGCGTGCGTGCGTGCGTGCGCTCGCGCTCGAGTGCAGATTTCTGTGTGTTGGGATTTTTTGTAGACTTATTGCTCATAACATGATCACTTCTGTTATTTTTATTATTATTAATTTTATTCATGCCAAATCTGCAGCATCAGCGCATATGGAATATTTTTTTGAAAATGGAAATACAGTGTTCAGAAAAGTTAAACTGAAAAAGAGAGAGGGAGAGAGAAAGAGAGAGAGAGAGAGATAAGCGCGCACGCGCACACAAGCACACACACACACACACACACACACACACACAACACACACACACACACACACACAACACATACACACATACACATACACACATATATATATACATGTATGTATATAGTACATGTATATATATATAAATTGTGTGCGTGCGTGCGTGCGTGTGTGTGTGTGTGTGTGTGTGTGTGTGTGTGTGTGTGTGTGTGTGTGTGTGTGTTCAGTCAACATCTGATTGGGTGGAGTGTGTTTTTCATGGGTTCTCATTCGTATTGCCAAGATTCAGATGACCAACTAATCTATGAGTGTTTCATGAAGGATCAGATGATGAACAGATTGCAATAAACTCTCTGTCTACTATGAGTTTAGATCAAATCCAAAACATTTTGATATTGCACACTGTGTCCATGAAACATACATTCCATTTTGCCTAGAAAAAAAAACTATTTTCGTAAAATTTGTCTGTATCATTTTCAGTCATTACCAGGGCTATGCAAAACTTTGAACCAATACACTGCGCTTCAACAATAAACACAGCAAGCAAGCATTGGCTGCATCTGTGTATCAACTTCTGGTAAGCAAGAGAGAAAATGGTCTAATGAGTCTGCTTCGTGAGCAAGCCCAATTTGACATGTTCTTCATAACCACGAGAGAATTTTCTATTTTTATTTTTATTTTTTATGACTATTTCTTTTAGGATCATGGCACCTAGGGAAGTTACCTTTGCGCTCACTTTTTTTTTTCGTCCCATTTTCTACGCCACCTTAATGACCACAGAAGCTGGCACACTTTTTTACAATGTGGTGATGATGATGTTGATGAGGATGATAATCACGTGCTATGAAGGTCCATCAAGGATTGAGACTGCGTGACAGGGCTGTACTCTACGCTTACTATTATAACATATCCTGGCGTCAACCAGGACCGAGAGATACAGACACCTTCGGAACCACGACAGAAGTTGAAGACAGCCTCTAGTCCTCCAGTCACATCTGGTCCTTGGTAACAACAGGCGTTGAGAGTCTGTCACACAAACTTTCAGACAAATGTACTGTTGGTAACGCTGGGAGAGAGCAAGCAGGAGTACACTTTTCAACCTGCTCTAATTAAGACTGTCTATCGATCTGGGCGACGTAAAGAAAGAGGGGATGGGGCAAAGTGGTATGGACATTCATTAATGACAGAGGTTTTTAGCTTCTCTCCTTTTTTTTTTTCTTTCCAATCTTGTTTTCAAAGAGCTGCACCCTCTCGTGTTTTCTGTCCATTAAGTTTGTTCCCATTGACAAAATGTGTGCACATTGATTTAAATCAGTCATTGACGTCCATGTGTGTTTGTGGTGTGGACAAACATATGTCAGGATTAACACATTTTCTTTGATCTGCCGCCGTCTGAAGATTGATTTCTTATCACATTTGCGGATCCATTCCAACAGAAAATCACGAATACACGATTTTTTCTCCATTAACAAAACGTGTGCTCATTGATTTAAATCAGTCATTGACGTCCATGTGTGTTTGTGGGTGTGGACAAAAATATGTCAAGATTCATATATTTTCTTTGATCTGCCGCCGTCTGAAGATTGATTTCTTATTAATTTGCAGATCCGTTTCTGTAGAAAATCACGAATACATGAACTTGATCATGATTGAAGCGGGAGTCTGTTGTTTATCTTTTATTTACTTGTTTATCTCTTTGTTCACGCGATAAAATTTCACATGTCTTCTGTTCAATGAATGGAAAAAGAGGTACATCTGTAGACTATGTTCTTTCGATTTCTCTGCATACACCTGACGTCCAAACCAGGAGACTATGATAATACGCAAGAACTGAAGATCAAACTTCATTCACCTGGAGAAACAGCAGCAAAGTCAAGTATGTACTCAGTAAAATGTTCTAAAACAGATTTTCAGTCGTAGGATACTGCGCTAGAATCAGCATGCTGGTTTTCTCTGTCATGCTTTTCTCTCCCTCTGATTATGGGCTCCAAGCTGCCCGCTATGTGCAAGCTAAGAGAACGTTCTGGAATCACATAGGATTTGTACTGAGGAACCTTTAACATGTAAGCAATATGTATAATTTCATTCTATAAATTTACAGAAGAACACAGAATGCACTGAACAAACTGTAATACATGAACAGCTTTATACTTAGATAAATTCATTCCAGAATTTTGCGGAAAAAGTCGCTCAAAATACAACGCAATGAGCTAAGTTTTAGCACGTCAACAGAGTGTATTAACATCACTTTATTCTGGAGTGTTACAGAGCGATAGAGATCAGAATTGAATGCACTGGACCAGCTTTTCCAAATGAAGTTTTGTTTGTATTTACATGACGTCATTGTGAAACACAACAAATATTTTAGTAATATCCATCTCCCCTGAAAAGTATGGGGAAATCCAAGATAAAATAGACAGCAGCAATCTCCCATTTTAAAACTAACAAATTAAGTGGTCTGTTTCAGGTTTATTTTGTAACTAACATTTGACTCATGACCGTATATAACACAACAAGATTTAGTATTAGCTTCAAAGTTCATGAATATTTTTTTTTAGCAGAGATCGCATGTAAACAGAAGTATCTCAGTGAGTGTGAAAAGAAGAAGTATGGTTTGACTATCTTGTTCATGTTCTACATTCAGGACAGTAGGAACATAACATTCAGAACATGAAACGTGGCCATTCACTCTGATTTGTTCCAGACTTTGGTATTTGAAAAACCCAAAGAAGCCGACTCATTATTTTCTCTCCTTGTGTCGAATCCTGCGGTAAGCCACGTGTAAGGTAATAGTTTAAATAGCAGAGTGCGCGCAGACTGATAGCCGATGAGAGAGAGAGACACTGAGAGATAGAGAGAGAGAGAGAGAGAGAGAGAGAGACACTGAGAGATAGAGAGAGAGAGAGAGAGAGAGAGAGACACTGAGAGATAGAGAGAGAGAGAGAGAGAGAGAGAGAGAGACACTGAGAGATAGAGAGAGAGAGAGAGAGAGAGAGAGAGACACTGAGAGATAGAGAGAGAGAGAGAGAGAGACACTGAGAGATAGAGAGAGAGAGAGAGAGAGAGAGAGAGACACTGAGAGATAGAGAGAGAGAGAGAGAGAGAGAGAGAGAGAGAGACACTGAGAGATAGAGAGAGAGAGAGAGAGAGAGAGACACTGAGAGATAGAGAGAGAGAGAGAGAGAGAGAGAGACACTGAGAGATAGAGAGAGAGAGAGAGAGAGAGAGACACTGAGAGATAGAGAGAGAGAGATAGAGAGAGAGAGAGAGAGACACTGAGAGATAGAGAGAGAGAGAGAGAGAGAGAGAGAGAGACACTGAGAGATAGAGAGAGAGAGAGAGAGAGAGAGAGACACTGAGAGATAGAGAGAGAGAGAGAGAGAGAGACACTGAGAGATAGAGAGAGAGAGAGAGAGAGAGAGAGAGAGACACTGAGAGATAGAGAGAGAGAGAGAGAGAGAGAGAGAGACACTGAGAGATAGAGAGAGAGAGAGAGAGAGAGAGAGAGACACTGAGAGATAGAGAGAGAGAGAGAGAGAGAGAGAGACACTGAGAGATAGAGAGAGAGAGAGAGAGAGAGAGACACTGAGAGATAGAGAGAGAGAGAGAGAGAGAGAGAGAGACACTGAGAG
>CM060306.1:35344480-35346980 GCA_030674185.1 Monoplex corrugatus
CTTTCCTTCCTGTCTATAGCCTTTGATCAAAATTTGATGAAGATCCACATAAAAAATATTGAAAAAATCGTATCTATACATTTTTGTCACACACAGACATACACACAGGCAAATACTTCTCTCCGATTTGTATGAAATAATCTCTGTTTTTTGTGTGTGTTTTTGTTTTTTTTTGGGGGGGGGGGATCAAAAAAAAAAAAGTTACATGGTATTTGTAGTAACAAAAATGATAGAAATGGAAAAAGAATAAGAAGAGAAGAGAACAGAGAGAGACAGAGAGACAGAGACACAGAGAGAGACATGCAGCAGCATACAGACAGACAGACAGACAGACACAGAGAGACAGAGAAAGACAGAGACACAGAGAGAGACATAAGGCATACATACATACAGACAGACAGACAGATAGACAGAAAGAGAGAGAGAGAGAGAGACCGACAGACAGACAGACAGACAGACAGACAGACAGACAGACAGACGGAGAGAGACAGAGAGAGTGTGTGTGAATATATTGATTTTCTTCTTTGCTGTTTTCCTTGGTTCATTTTTTTTTATTCTTGTTTTTACTGATGCTCATCTTTTTTCTTCTTCGTATATTTTTCTTTGTTTTTTTTGTTGTTTTTTTTAGTATTGGTTTATTCTTCTCCTTTGTTTGTGTCTTTGTTCATATCGTTGTCAGTCAGTACTAACTTCAGTCTAATGCAGCTACGCTCCCAGAATGACGAAACAAATTAAGCAGGCAGCAATGGGACTTTACCAAATTGAACGTAGGGTTGATAGTTATACTGAGAAGCTGAACTGACCAGCGTAGAATCGATGCCTCTGGGGTCATGCGAAAGTTGAGACAGAAAAACACGAAAACGAAAACGAAAACAAAAACAAAAACAAAAACAAAACAAAAACATCGCAAAATGAAACCCATCCACCTACTCACCTACCCCCCCCCCCCCTCCCAAAAAAAAAAAAAAGGGAAAAAAAAAGAGAAAAAAAATGAGCAGGCATGAGTTATGTTTACATATCAGCCTCTTTTGTAGGCAGGAGAGGTAAGTGGCCTAATGAGTACGCTTCGTGACTAAACCCAATTTGGCGACTCGTTTTTCATAATCTCGACAAACGTTTACGACAACCGTTAGCCCTGCAGTCACATCTGGCCGTCGGAAACGACACGTCTGGAGTCTGTCGCGAACTCTTACTCAAATGTCGTTTGTCAGCGCTGGAAGGGAGCAGGCAGTAGTGACATTTTCCAGCCTGTCCTAATTAAGACTCACTATCGATCCCCCGGAGCTTCGTGGAAAGGAAAGGAAAGGGGGGTTGGGGAAAAAAGTATGGACAATCTTTGATGATAGACGTTGCTGGCTCCCTCTTTTCTGTTTCCAATCTAGGTTTCAAAGAGCTGCATCCTCTCGTGTTTCCCCACTCCTAAGTCTGGTCATTGATAAAAAAAATAAAAAAAGCATGGACGTACTCGTCACCGTGGTGTAGTGATTATCATAACTGACTACTGACTGGGAGTTTGTAAGTTCGAATCCCCAATAGTGCTTTCAAAACCATTGTGAAATTGTTCAGTTCCAATCAGGTCTTACTACATCGAGCGTGCTATGGACTCATTGGGAAAATCGGGACCACTCTGTGGAATCTCATGCACTTCACGAACGCGTCAGTGAGAGTGTTGCTGAAATCTTCTGACCAACACTGCAGGTGTCAGTATCTCTCGAGCCTGGTTGACGCTAGGATATGTGATGATAGTAAGCATAAAGTAGAGCCCTGTCAGGTAATCTCAATCCTAGATGGAACTTCACATTATCTTGTTTGTCACACTCATGAAGTCGACTGGGGCCACTTTTAGCTCGCGTGTTGAAAGACGCACAGCGTTATCATCGACTGTTTGTTTGTTTGTTTATTTATTTATTTATTTATTTGTTTATTTATTTATTTATCTATTCGTTTGTCTATGTATATATGTATTATCTATTCATTTATCTATGTATTATGTATTTATGTATGTATGTATGTATGTACGTGTGCATGTATGTATGTATGTATGTATGTATGTATTATGTATCTATCTATCCATCTATCTATCTATCTATCTATCTATCTATCTATCTATCTATCTGTCTGTCTATCTATCTATCTATCTATCTATCTGTCTATCTGTCTGTCTGTCTATCTATCTATCTATCTGTCTGTCTGTCTGTCTATCTATCTATCTATCTACTATATATCTGTCTGTCTGTCTATCTATCATCTATCATCTGTCTGTCTGTCTATCTATCTATCTATCTATCTATCTATCTATCTATCTATCTATCTACTTCTTTGTCGGTCTATCCATCTAATTATTCGTTTATTTATTTGTTTGTATGTTTTTAACTCCCTTTTTTCATTCAAATCAAATGTTTGGCCCTTGAATTTCAGCTGTCTTTAATGTAAGCTAATATAATTGATTGTGCCTTTTAATAAATGTCGTAAACACATAACACAAAGTGTCTCATTGTCC
>CM060306.1:35354480-35364480 GCA_030674185.1 Monoplex corrugatus
TTGAATGCTGTTTTAGCTTGTCCAGCTCTGCTGGATATTTTTAATGTACGTCCGCCCTCTGATAAGGTGACAGTTCCCAGATATGTAGCAATTTGTCTCAGTGTTGTGGCATTTGCTTTAATTTTATAAGAGGGGATTTCTTGCTTTTGTACTGATTACCATGACTTCAATCTTCTTGCTATCTGGCTGTAGCTCTATATTTCTGCTTTTTATTTCTATTATATTCACACGATTTTGTCGGTTTTTTTTTTCATTTTCTTCAATTAGAAAGGTGTCATCTGCGTAACGAAGATTGTTTATTGTTTTTCATCCAAACTTTATCCCAGGGCATTCTTCTAAGTTTCTCATGATGGTTTTGCTGTGAAGTGAAAACAAATCTGGTGACAGAACACATCCCTGTCTGATCCCTCTTTTGATATTTCATATAGGTTTCTACTCTTATTGCTGCTGTTTTTCCCAACACATATATCTTGTTATTCTGAGATCTTTTTTCATCCATATTAAGCTATTCTAGTTGGTTGACGAATTCTTCGTGTCTTACCTAATCGAAAGCTTTGTTCTTCGTGTCTTACCAGACCAAAAACCTTGGTGTAATTAACAAAACAAAAAGATGAATTGCTATTCAGTTCAGTTGGTCTTTGTATGAGAGTTCTTAGGATATAATGTATGGTGTTTACAGTTCGCGTCCTTTCAGAAAAAAAATCCACATTGTTCTTCTGCTATTTTCTGGTTTGAGTCTTCATCACAGTTATTCTTAATAATAATTTTTGTCACATGACTCATCAAGTTGCTTGACGTGCAATGAAACTTGACTTTGACATAAAGAACAGTGAACGAATAGCTAAAGACACACTCATACAGATGCACACCCCTGTCGTAAACTGCTCTTCAAAATTTCCATCTTTCAAATTGATGTAGATGCCACATGGAGTTTTTACTCAATCAAATGCCAGCTTTGCTCGGCTGAACCCGTTTTCTGCATGGAAACCAACTGCATCTCAAAGATGTACCTGTACAGAGAGCTGAAGCAACGCTACCGTGACATGAGAAGACCGTTAGAGCGATACAAGAAGATACTCTGGAAGTCAGCTTCATGAGCTGTGTCAGCAACACCAACAGACCAACTGGGAAGGTAGTATTGCCTGCAACTGAATAAGCTGGTAATAGCAGTGCACGCAGGACACAATCATATACCCGGTGGAAGCAGAACTCAAGGTCGCAGAACACTTCCTTCTCATGCAGCGCCTGTGGAAGAACATGTGCTTCCAGGATCGGTGTTGTTGATATTCCAGGTGAAGATCTGTACCAGGCAATAAAGGACCAGTAAGACTACTCGTCCATCAGATCGAGTCCATCACCATCAGGTACAAGGACGACACGAATTATTTTGTCCCCTGTTTTCAGCATTAGTCTAAACTTGTATACAACAATCTTCGAACACTGTATTAATACATATTTGCATTCCCCACCTCTTATTTTCCCCCTTATTTAGGCATATAAAAAGACGACAGTATATTGAATTCGCCACTGTTCAACTTTGATATTGATCGGAAAACCATTAGACCAACCACTAATTCTAGACTGTTCGCTAGCTACAGATAAAATTATGGTACAAAACATCCAACGTCATTAATGTAATGATGGTTCAGCGACTACGGCCTTGACGATAATTGCTGGTAGAAAAAAAAAGAAAAACCCAAAACAAACAAAACAAAAAGAAAAAGAAAAGAAAGAAAAAGACAGCAGTTTATATTTGCGAAGTCAATTAGTACTGATTGCGCCATATTGACAAATAAACGATATTGACTAGCAAATTTACTATTATCCCAGGTTTTCAACTCTTCTTGTTATAATACTTTTTCTCAATTTATTCTGCTTGGGAAAAGTTCCTCTGAGTTATAAATCTGTGGGGAGAGCACAATATTTGTGTTCAAGATTTTCACTATTTCCTGTTAGCTGACATCTTTCAGCGACACGAGATGGCCAAGCTTACACAAAGGACTTGAATCCCAACTGACAACATAAACATAAGACTGTTTGTGCCCATCATAACACTCACTGTTTGTGCCCATCTAACACTCACTGTTTGTGCCCATCTTAACACTCACTGTTTGTGCCCATCATAACACTCACTGTTTGTGCCCATCTTAACACTTACTGTTTGTGCCCACCTTAACACTCACTGTTTGTGCCCATCTTAACACTCACTGTTTGTGCCCATTTAACACTCACTGTCTGTGCCCATTTTAACACTCACTGTCTGTGCCCATCTTAACACTCACTGTTTGTGCCCATCTTAACACTCATTGTTGTGCCCATCTTAACACTCACTGTTTGTGCCCATTTAACACTCAGTGTGTCATCTTAACACTCACTGCTTGTATCCATCTTAACACTCACTGTTTGTGCCCATTTTAACACTCACTGTTTTGCCCATTTAACACTCACTGTTTGTGCCCATCTTAACACTCACTGTTTGTGCCCATTTTAACACTCAGTGTGTCCATCTTAACACTCACTGTTTGTGCCCATTTAACACTCACTGTTTGTGCCCATCTTAACACTCACTGTTTGTGCCCATCTTAACACTCACTGTTTGTGCCCATTTTAACACTCAGTGTGTCCATCTTAACACTCACTGTTTGTGCCCATCTTAACACTCACTGTTTGTGCCCATCTCAACACTCACTGTTTGTGCCCATCTTAACACTCACTGTCTATGCCCATCTTAACACTCACTGTTTATACCCATCTTAACACTCAGTGTTATGCCCATCTTAACACTCACTGTTTGTGCCCATCTAACACTCAGTGTTTGTGCCCATCTTAACACTCACTGTTGTTCCCATTTTAACACTCAGTGTTGTGCCCATCTTAACACTCACTGTTTGTGCCCATCTAACACTCACTGTTTGTGCCAATCATAACACTCACTGTTTGTGCCCATCATAACACTCACTGTTTGTTCCCATCTTAACACTCACTGTTTGTTCCCATCTTAACACTTACTGTTTGTTCCCATCTTAACACTCACTGTTTGTGCCCATCTTAACACTACTGTTTGTGCTCACCTTAACACTCACTGTTTGTGCCCATCTTAACACTCACTGTTTGTGCCCATCTTAACACTCACTGTTTGTGCCCCTCTTAACACTACTGTCTGTGCCCATCTTAACACTCACTGTCTGTGCCACATCTTAACACTCATGTTTGTGCCCATCTTAACACTCACTGTGTGTGCCCATCTTAACACTCACTGTTTGTGTCCATTTTAACACTCAGTGTGTCCATCTTAACACTCACTGTTTGTATCCATCTTAACACTCACTGTGTGTGCCCATCTTAACACTCACTGTTTGTGCCCATTTTAACACTCACTGTTTGTGCCCATCTTAACACTCACTGTTTGTGCCATTTTAACACTCAGTGGTCCATCATAACACTCACTGTTTGTGCCCATCTTAACACTCACTCTTTGTGCCCATCTTAACACTCACTGTTTGTGCCCATCTTAACACTCACTGTTTGTGCCCATCTTAACACTCACTGTCTGTGCCCATCTTAACACTCACTGTTTGTGCCCATCTTGACACTCACTGTTTGTGCCCATCTTAACACTCACTGTTTGTGCCCATCTTAACACTCACTGTCTGTGCCCATCTTAACACTCACTGTCTGTGCCCATCTTAACACTCACTGTTTGTACCATTTTAACACTCACTGTTTGTGCCCATCTTAACACTCACTGTCTGTGCCCATCTTGACACTCACGTCTGTGCCCATCTTAACACTCATGTTTGTGCCCATCTTAACACTCACCGTTTGTGCCCATCTTAACACTCACTGTGTGTGCCCATCTTAACATTCACTGTTTGTGCCCATCTAACACTCACTGTTTGTGCCCATCTTAACACTCACCGTTTGTGCCCATCTTAACACTCACTGTTTGTGCCCATCTTAACACTCACTGTTTGTGCCCATCTTAACACTCAGTGTTTGTGCCCATCTTAATACTCACTGTTTGTGCCCATCTTAACACTCACTGTTTGTGCCATCTTAACCTCACTGTTTGTGCCCATCTTAACACTCACTGTCTGTGCCCATCTTAACACTCACTGTTTGTGCCCATCTTAACACTTATTGTCTGTGCCCATCTTAACACTCACCGTCTGTGCCCATCTGAACACTCAGTGTTTGTGGCCATCTTAACACTCACCGTCTGTGCCCATCTTAACACTCACTGTGTGTGCCCATCTTAACATTCACTGTTTGTGCCCATTTTAGCACTCACTGTTTGTGCCCATCTTAACACTCACTGTCTATGCCCATCTTAACACTCACTGTTTATACCCATCTTAACACTCACTGTTTATGCCCATCTTAACACTCACTGTTTGTGCCCATCTTAACACTCAGTGTTTGTGCCCATCTTAACACTCACTGTTTGTTCCCATTTTAACACTATAATTAATAATAATAATAATTACAATATTTATATAGCGCAAAATCTTGATAAAATCAAATCTAAGCGCTGAAGCAGACACACACGCAAGCACGCATGCACGCACGCACGCACACACACGCACGCACACACACACACACACACACATACACACACACACACACACGCATGGCTATAAATGGGGAGAAAGAATAAAAGCAATAAAAGCAAAAATAAAACCAATGGAAAATTATAGAGAGCATAGCATATACAATTATATATTATAACCATGTGATTCCCTCCGAGCGGAGACAGGCTGCAGAGGGGGGTTAGGATTTTATGCGGAGGAGAAAAGGTGAGTTTTGAGAGCGGACTTGAAGGAGACAAAAGTAGGTTGCTGACGGACTGAGAGAGGAAGTTTGTTCCAGGAGAGTGGACCAGAAACAGAGAAGGCTCGTGGACCATAGGTATTGAGCTTAGTGCGTGGAAAGCGAAAAGTCAGAGGATCGGAGGCAGAGCGGAGGGTACGTGAGGGAACATAGATCTCAAGTAGGCTTGACAGGTAATCGGGGGCTGCGTTATTGAGGCTTTTGTAGCACATGGTGTCTAGTTTGTACTGTATGCGCTTTGATACAGGGAGCCAGTGAAGTTGTGCCAGGAGAGGAGATATGTGGTCAGCTTTTTTCTTTTTCAGTACAAGGCGTACAGCATTGTTTTGAATGCGCTGTAGGATGTGAATGGTGGAGGCAGGAAGACCAGACAGGAGTGAATTGCAATAGTCAATGCGAGACATTATGAAGGAGAGAACGAGTTTTGCAGTTGTTTTGACAGAGAGATACTTCCTGATCAGCCTTATACGAAGGAGATGATAGTAGCAGGATCTGGCAGTTTGAGAAACAAAGTTGTTCATGGAGAGGGTAGAGTCAATGCAGACACCAAGGTTTTTAGCTGAATCAGAAATTGGGACTGATGTGTTACATAATGGGAGAGAAAGAGGAGGCAGCTGAGAAAGTTTCTGACGGGTGCCAATGAGGATAGCTTCTGTTTTGTCGTCATTAAGCTGAAGTCTATTGTGTGTCATCCAGTTCTTAATGACCGAGTAACACTCAGTGGTGCGAGTCAACAGGCGCTGTATATTATCAGGTGAGTCACTGTCTTGAAGTTGGGTGTCATCAGCATAGAAGTGGTGTTTTATAGAATGGGAGTTGATGATGGTGGACAGGGGGGAGGTGTAAAGAGTGAAAAGAACAGGGCCAAGGACAGATCCTTGTGGAACACCACAGGTCAGGTATGCAGGTTGAGAGTAAGTGCCATTGATGAGAACGGTTTGTTTTCTGTTGGATAGGTATGAAGTGAACCAAGACAGAGCAATGTCAGAGATGCCAAAAGTATGATGAAGTCTAGAAAGGAGAATACCATGATCAATGGTATCAAAGGCTGCAGACAGATCAAGGAGTGTGAGGAGAGAGACTTTGCCAGTATCAGTTGCAAGGAGGAGATTGTTGAGAATGTGTAGTAGGGCAGTTTCAGTGCTATGGCACTGGCGGTAGGCTGACTGGAAAGGATTGAGGAGATTGTTGGCAGACAGGTGAGAGTTCAGCTGGTTGAGGACGACTTTTTCAAGGAGTTTTGACAAGAAAGAGAGATTAGAGATAGGCCGGTAATTTTTCAGTTCATTTGGATCTAAATTGTGTTTCTTGAGGAGAGGGTGAACAATAGCAGACTTGAAAGAATCAGGGACAGTTCCAGTTTGAAGAGAAGTGTTGATGATGTCAGTGATGAATGGGAGGAGAGTAGGGAGACAGTCGGCGTAGAGAGAACCTGGAAGAGGATCCAGTTCGCAGGTTTTGAACGACATGGATCTGATTGTGTTGAGAATTTCTTCTTGTGAGACTGGGGTAAAAGTAGTAAGAGGTGTGCCAGAGAAGGAAGGGTCAGGTGGGCATGGTTGACAGGGTGTCCTGTCAAGCCTGTCACGAAGAGTTTGTATTTTGGTGGTGAAATAGTTGGAGAATACAGATGGGAGTTCTTCATTTGTATGTTTTGTTGGGAGAGGTAAATCTTTTCGTGTGCCAAGGAGATGATTCATGGTTGTAAAGAGTTCTTTTGAAGAAGAGGCATTCAGGATTTTGGTTTGGAAATAGCTTGTTTTTGATGATGCAATGAGGGTGGATACTTTTGCTTTAGAGGCTTGGAAAAGTTGCCTCAGTGTTTGTGCCCATCTTAACACTCAGTGTTAGTGCCCATCTTAACACTCAGTGTTTGTGCCCATCTTAACACTCACTGTTTGTGCCCATCTTAACACTCACCGTCTGTGCCCATCTTGACACTCACTGTCTGTGCCCATCTGAACACTCACTGTTTGTGCCCATCTTAACACTCACCGTCTGTGCCCATCTTAACACTCACTGTGTGTGCCCATCTTGACATTCACTGTGACCATCTTAACACTCACTGTTTGTGCCCATCTTAACACTCACCGTTTGTACCCATCTTAACACTCAGTGTTTGTGCCCATCTTAACACTCACTGTTTGTGCCCATCTTAACACTCACTGTTTGTGCCCATCTTAACACTCACCGTTTGTGCCCATCTTAACACTCAGTGTTTGTGCCCATCTTAACACTCACTGTTTTTGCCCATCTTAACACTCACTGTTTGTGCCCATCTTAACACTCACTGTTTGTGCCCATCTTAACACTCACTGTTTGTGCCCATCTTAACACTCACCGTTTGTGCTCATCTTAACACTCAGTGTTTGTGCCCATCTTAACACTCACTGTTTGTGCCCATCTTAACACTCACTGTTTGTGCCCATCTTAACACTCAGTGTTTGTGTCCATTTTAACACTCACTGTTTGTGCCCATCTTAACACTCACTGTTTGTGCCCATCTTAACACTCACTGTTTGTGCCCATCTTAACATTCACTGTTTGTGTCCATCTTAACACTCACTGTTTGTGCCCATCTTAACACTCACTGTTTGTGCCCATCTTAACACTCACCGTTTGTGTCCATATTAACACTCACTGTTTGTGCCCATCTTAACACTCACCGTTTGTGCCCATCTTAACACTCAGTGTTTGTGCCCATCTTAACACTCACTGTTTGTGCCCTTCTTAACACTCACCGTTTGTGCCCTTCTTAACACTCACCGTTTGTGCCCTTCTTAACACTCACTGTTTGTGCCCATCTTAACACTCACTATTTGTTCCCATCTTAACACTCACTGTTTGTGCCCATCTTAACACTCACTGTTTGTGCCCATCTTAACACTCACTGTTTGTGCCCATCTTAACACTCACTGTTTGTGCCCATCTTAACACTCAGTGTTTGTGGCCATCTTAACACTCAGTGTTTGTGCCCACCTTAACACTCACTGTTTGTGCCCATCTTAACACTCAGTGTTTGTGGCCATCTTAACACTCAGTGTTTGTGCCCATCTTAACACTCAGTGTTTGTGCCCATCTTAACACTCACCGTTTGTATCCATCTTAACACTCACTGTTTGTGCCCATCTTAACACTCACTGTTTGTGCCCATCTTAACACTCACTGTTTGTGCCCACCTTAACACTCAGTGTTTGTGGCCATCTTAACACTCAGTGTTTGTGGCCATCTTAACACTCAGTGTTTGTGCCCATCTTAACACTCACTGTTTGTGCCCATCTTAACACTCACTGTTTGTGCCCATCTTAACACTCACTGTTTGTGCCCATCTTAACACTCACTGTTTGTGCCCATCTTAACACTCAGTGTTGTGGCCATCTTAACACTCAGTGTTTGTGCCCATCTTAACACTCACTTTTTGTGCCCATCTTAACACTCACTGTTTGTGCCCATCTTAACACTCACTGTTTGTGCCCATCTTAACACTCAGTGTTTGTGCCCATCTTAACACTCAAATCATTCTGGTGACGTCAGCTTAGTGGTTTCATAGGTCCCTTTCCTTCACCGTTTCAGGACCTTGCCAGCGCCTAGGGATTTGCGCAGACTTAAGGAGTCTGTTAAATAATTGCTGGCAGATTTGGGTGGCGCGTGTATTGAATTGCTTGAGTGCGATGAATCTGTCTTGGGACATACTCCGGTCTCTAAACACAGGGATGATGTTTCAGCCCATTACAAGACCTGCAGGAGTTCTTTATCTCGAAAATATGAGAAATATTTTGCTTCAGTATGCTGTTCATCTGATTTATCACTTTTTTGTTTTTAAAGAAAACGGAGAAGTTTTTTTTTGTTTTGTTATGTTTTTATTTTTTTTCATTTTAGGGAGTAGGCATACAACTTCTGTTGATTTTGTGTTCCTGAGATTTTCTTTTTTTCATAAAATGTTGCTCATTGTTGCGTGTTCTCGTTTGGATCTCAAACACATGAAGCTGAACAATTATTGCGATTGATTGATTGATTGATTGATTGATTGATTGATTGATCAGTTACTTCATGTGAATTATTGGAAATGGTCCCTTGCTTTATTTTTAAAATTTTATTTAGAGATCTACATCAAAAGGATTGCCTGCATTTAAACACACAGGAACTAGAAAAATCACGAACATTGAATCAGAATCAAAATGCATATCTAAAATAACAACACAAGACAGGCGTAACTTTTAGGCCTACTAGTCTTTGTCAAAAAATAGAACAAAAAACAAATACGCAAACAAGGAGAAGAAAAGGAAGACTTCACGATGTTCCGTCGAGCAGGAGACAAATGTATTTGAGTAGTTCATTTATTTTGAAGTTTTCAGGGTGTGTGTTTTGTTCATTTTGAAGTTTTCAGAATGCGTATTTTAGGCATTTTTAAGTTTACACAATGCGTAATTTATTCATTGTGATTTTTTTAGAATGTAATCTTCATTGTTTTGAAGTGATCTGTACGTCATACACTTTGGGTTTCCAGAAGGCGTATATCGTTTTTTTTAAGTTTTTAAGAATGCGTACGTCGTTTATTTTGAAGTGGGTTTTTTTTCTTTAAATGCGTACATCATTGATTTTGAATTTTCTTTTTAAAAATGCGTACATCGTTCATTTTGAAGTTTGAATATCATGTGCTTTATTGTTTTGATGATTTTTTTCAGAATGTATACTTCATTCAATTTGAAGTTTTCAGAATGTGATCTTTGTTCATTTTTAAGTTTTTTAAACTGCGTATTTCATTCATTTTGAAGTTTCCATATTGTGTAGTGTGTTCATTTTGAAAATTTAATATTGCTGACTTCATTCATTTTGATTCTTTTTTTTCCAGAATAAATGTTTCACTCATTCTCAAGTTTTCAGAATGCGTCCTCTGTTCATTTTGGCATTTTCAGAATTCATACTTCATTCAGTTTTAAATTTTATTCATGTGTAGCTTTAATCATTTTAAAGTTAGTTTTTAGAATTCATTCCATAGGTTGTACAAATGTACAAATGTTCTCATGAAGACAAATGTTTCCTCGTGTCGTATGCTCTCCCATGTTTCAGAGCTTCGCTTTTTTGTTTTGTTTTGTTTGTTTTGTTTTGTTTTGTTTTGTTTTGTTCATTTCTATTGCCTCTGTGCATGTCAATGTTTTCAGTAACTTGG
>CM060306.1:35426980-35429480 GCA_030674185.1 Monoplex corrugatus
TAACAAACTTTCTGTTAGGATTGATAATTGATGTTAACATACTTTCTGTCAGGATTGATAATTGATGTTAACATACTTTCTGTTAGGATTGATAATTGATGTTAACATACTTTCTGTTAGGATTGATAATTGATGTAAACATACTTTCTGTTAGGATTGATAATTGATATTAACATACTTTCTGTTAGGATTGATAATTGATGTTAACATACTTTCTGTTCGGATTGATAATTGATATTAACATACTTTCTGTTAGGATTGATAATTGATGTTAACATACTTTCTGTTAGGATTGATAATTGATGTTATGTATTAAAAGCATTTATGGCTGTGAGGAAATATGCAGAAGTAATGTGAGGTAACTTAGACGAGTTTTTGTGTAAGTTTTAGTGTATTTAGTTTTGACCATACATTTGTGGTCAGGTTTGTTTTTCTTTCAACTCTTAACGATTAATTGGGCGGAATAGGCAACGCCAGGGACATATTCTTAAGACTATGTGCACGAATGTATTGATGCGTTTATTTGATTTTCTTTTCAAGGGTATTTTTTTCCTGATCAACGAGGTGTCGAGTGCGCTTTCAGATGGTTTTAGCCCTGATGAACATTCAGTTGGTGTAATAGAAGGTACTCGGACAAGACAGCTAATACAAAATCACAATATTTCGAGTCATGGATTTTCTCTTTAATTCCTCCGAAATGGACGAGAGACTGCCCAGACTATGATTAAGAAAATATTGTTTTCATCTTGTTGATAGGCAACGGAGGCTTTGTGCATTGACTGGGGGGGCTCTCTGTGATGTGAGACAGGTTTATACTGAGTGGCTAGCTGTGTTGTGATTCAAACCTTTATTTATTTATTTATTTATTTATTTATTTATTTATTTATTTATTTATTTATTTATTTAGTTTTTATTTATTTATTATTAATCAATTTATTTATTTATTTATTTATTATTTATTATTATTATTTATTTATCTATTTATTCATTTATTTATTTATTATTGATTTATCTATCTATCTATTTGTTTATTTATTATTTGTTCTTTTCTTTGAAGGTAAGATGCACAGATACATATGTCATTTATTTGTAACCAAGAATGTTCCAATGATAGACTGATTCAATACTAGTATATAAAGTGTAGGCTAGTAAACCACATGCTAGGTAGGACCTCAGGATCTGGCCAGCTCATGAGTTTATGTGTAGGCTTAAAGTGTGTACCATGATCACCATCACATGGCATCTGTGAAGTTGATGCATATGGAATTTATTCCGAGCGCTGAGACGTTTTCTTGAGATACTGATACTGAAAGTGAGAAAGAGTCTATGACTTGAAACGTTGTGGGTTTTTTTTTTATCAGTTTTCTTCATCGGTGCCTTCACCCTTACACCAAGTCACTTTTCACTTTGTTTTTCAAATCCGAAACAAATGAGACCGCCCGCGTTCAAGCAAATAGGATCCAGAAAAACACGAAAAAAGAATCAGAACGCGTATTTAGTACAACTAGACAAGACAGGCGCAAATTTTCTGCCAACTGGCCTTTGTCAAGCGTAAATGTAAGATCACAAACAAACAAACATGAAATATAAAAATTACGAGAAAAAGAGGAACACTTTCCTGCTGCATCGTCCAGTGGGAGAAAAGGACTTTAAAAAAAAAAGCAGCAGCAGGGAAGTTTTTGTTTTTTTCTCTTAATTTTTTTTATTTGTATTTCGTAGTTTGTTTGTTTAGGATCTTTCTTTTACTCTCGACAAAGGCCAGTTGGCCGAAAATTTTCGCCTGTCTTGTCTGGTAGTTTTTCAAAGTCCAGCGGTCACCACTTCTTCATTTTCAACAATACAAAACAGCACCACAGTTTAACCTTTCGACTCCCGCGCCCTGTTCACCAGCATCCTGCATTGTCAACCACGCTGGCAAAGAAAAACGTAATCCTTTGACTCCCTCACCCTATCCACCAGCATCCTGCATTGACAACGATGCTAGCTACGCAAAAACGTGATCCATTGACTCCTGCACCCTATCCACCTGCATCCTGCATTGTCAGCCATGCCAGCAAAGCAAACCTTAACCCCTTGACCCCCTCAGCCTATCCACCAGCTTCCTGTATAAGTTTTTGCACTTGGTGGATAGAGTGCGGGAGTGAAGGAGTTAACGTTGATCATCCATGTGTGGCGGGTATGGCTGATGTAAACATTGTTTTGTCATCATTATGGGAACAAAATTGACAAGTTCGATTAATAAGAGTGATTAGTCTGACACGGTAGGCTTCCAGTTGATGCAGCCCATTAAATTAATCCTCTGTTCGTTCGTTCCTTGATTTAACGTCTTTTCACTATAAGTGATATGTGTGTGTGTGTGTGTGTGTGTGAGTGTGTACGTGTGTGTGTGTGTGTGTGTGTACGTGTGTGTGTGTGCGTGTGTGTGTGTTGTATGTGTGTTTGTGTGTGTGTGTGTGTGTGTGTGTGTGTGTGTGTGTGTGTGTGTGTGTGTGTGTATGTG
>CM060306.1:35439480-35441980 GCA_030674185.1 Monoplex corrugatus
AAGTGAATAGACATTAAATGAAAGACCACCACACATACACACACACTCAAACACACCACATCACACATACACACACACACACACACACACACACAAACGCGCGAGCGGGTGCACACACACACACACACACACACACACACATACACACACACACTGAGTCAAACACACACATACACTCAAACACACACACACACAGAGTCAAACACACACACACACACACCCAAACACACACACACACACACAGAGTCAAACACACACACACACACAAACATACACACACACAGAGTCAAACACATACACACACACACACCCAAACACACACACACAGAGTCAAACACACACACACACACCCAAACACACACACACACACACAGAGTCAAACACACACACACACACGTACACACACACACACACCCAAACACACACACACACAGAGTCAAACACACACACACACAGAGTCAAACACACACACACACACACACACACACACCCAAAGACACACACACACACACACAGAGTCAAACACACAACCACACACACACACAACACAGAGTCAAACACAACCACCACACACCACACACAACAACACACAGACACAAGTCAAACACCACACACCACCACCCAAACCACACACACAGGAACACACACACACACACACAGACACACATCATCAAACACACACACACACACACACACGACACACACACACACACAACACACAGAGTCAAACACACATACACACAAACACACACACAGTCAAACACACACACACAGTCAAACACACACACCACACAGTCAAACACCACACACACACACACAGTCAAACACACACACACACACACAACACACACACACACACACACACACACACACAGAGTCAAACACACACACACACAAACACACACCGTCAAACACACACACACGCCACACACACACACACACACACACACACACACACACCACACTCAAACACACGAATTCATCTTCTTCTCTCTGGCGGATCAAGTGACATCCGACAACAATAGAGAAGTGAAAAAATGACACCATGTTTGTGCCGTTTGATGCTTGTGTTCCATTTCTCTCACTTTGCCGATGTGTGTTTTGGAGGGCAGAGATAATAGGATGGAGAGGATGGATGTGCAAAGGAGGAGACTTAAAACTGTTGTTCTCTTGCCCTCTGTCTCTCTGTCTGTCTGTCTGTCTGTCTATCTGTCTCTGTCTCTGTCTGTCTGTCTGTCTCTCTTCTGTCTCTCTCTCTCTTCTGTCTGTCTGTCTGTCTGTCTGTCTGTCTCTGTCTTCTCTCTGCCCTCTCTCTCTGTCTCCTGTCTGTCTGCTCTGTCTGTCCTGTCTGTCTCTTTCTCTCTCTCTCTCTCTCTCTCTTCTGTCTGTCTCTTTGTGTCCATCTGTCTCTCTATTCTCTCTTCTCTCTCATTTTGTTTGTGCCGTGTCTTCTTGTCTGCTGTCGCTGTGACGTCGTGCCGTAGCGTGGCGTGTGCCATCGTGTCTGCGTTTGTGTTTGTTCTATGTATGTGTTTGTGGTGTTTGTGTGTGTATGTGTGTAGTGTGTGAGATGTGTGTGGTGAGGTGTCGTGAGCGTGAGCGTGTGCGTGTGTGTGTGGTGTGGTGTGCGTGTGTGTGTGCGTGTGTGTGTGTGTGTGTTTTGTGTGTGCGGCGCGCGCGCATGCGCGAGTAGGAACGAAATTTGAAACAGCTAATCTTCTCTAGTTTACTCTTTTGGTGCATGCGCATGTGTGTATTTGCATGTGTTCGTGTATGCGTGTATGTTTTGTGTGTGTGTGTATGTGTGTGTGTGTGAACTGTGTCTGTGTCTGCGTATATGCGTGCACGCGCGTGTGTGCGTGCGTGCGTGCGTGCGCGTGCGCGTGCGTGTGTGTTTGCTTGCGTGTATGCGCGAGCACGCAAACAATTGACTCTTGAAATTATATATGTGTTTGGCATTGTTCCGGACTCAATCTGTTTCTGCCAGCTCGAAACAGAAGATGCCACTGAAAACATGGACTTTAAAAAATACCTTCATTTTCGTGTCACTTTTCTTGCTAAACTCTCCCTCCCAACATTTCACTACACCATTATTCTCTTACGAAACGAGTTTTCGAAGATTTGTACGTTGGAAAAAAATATCAGATTCTTTTCTTAATCCTCTCGGGGAAATTACAGATCAAATCAAAATTTGAATTTGAATTTGTGTGTAAAAATTTGGATCTGAATGAATCGTATGTAAGGTTTTTAAATGATATTTTCTCGTTAAAGAAAATAAAGTTTCTCCAATTCAAAAAAAAAAAGAAAACAACAATATACACTGAGTATTAAGTGCTGTTTAGTTGACTACTTTTGATTCATTTTTTATTGAAAATGAGAATGCAAAGACGTATAGATAGGTAAGCTAGTTAAAGAACTGCTTGTGTGTGTGGTGTGTGTGTGGTGTGTGTGTGTGTGTGTGTGTGTGTGTGTGTGTGTGTGTGTGTGTGTGTGTGTGTGT
>CM060306.1:35461980-35464480 GCA_030674185.1 Monoplex corrugatus
CACCGTAAATTATGACCCAGAAAGCTGAGGACGACAAAAATCAATCAACTATCAATTTTCTACACACTAAAAAAACTCACGAAAATCGTTCGAATCTTCTGGCCCAGCATGATCTCCAGCTAACAACTATTTGCCCCGTGCAATCAAAAGAGTACTGGTACTATCATCATGAGAAGACAATGGAGATACATTTGACACATCATAATGACTATCTAGCTGAACCTGTCTCTCAGTGACAAAAAACTACTTACACATCATCCAAAAAGACCAGGATAACATCACCAGGACTGCCCTTCATTGGACACTAGAATGAAGACACAAAAGAGGAAGACGGAAGATCATTTGGCGACGATCATTCGAAAGAGGCCTATAGGCCCTGAAACGCACTTAAGGTACTGTACAGAGATTGGTCCAGAACAGACAGAAGTGGATAACCTTCGTTGTTGCGTTGCAAGGTAATAGCACATTAGGATACAAATAAGTATAACCAGAGATGCATTTATTTCACAAAATTATAAACACATGTTAAAAGCGTATATCAGATTCCCAATTAGATCTTAAAGATTTAAAAGTGAATAAAGGACTGCCTCTTCCATAAATCCTTCTGTCAACCCTCTGTGATCATATTGAGAATGTGTTACACTTCCAGATTCACTGTCAAAATTATATGACAGATTAGATTACTCCAGTCATTTGCCAGAGGAGGCAGCTGATCTGAACATGTCCTGACCTAATGTATGTTTGTTTTTATTGCAGACAAGATCATTGGTCGTATCGTCTTGGGCTCCTTCATGTTCGCGCGAGGCAAAGAGCTCGACCACTGGAACGAAATGATAGCCAATCAACGCCAGCAGATTCAGCAGTGGCACGTGCTGGCCTAGTCACGTGATAACACATCAGCCAGTCACACGATTTGGACCTCGTGCGAGATACCGCATCCATCAGCCAACAGTAAGCTTTAGGCTTAGTCACGATGATAGCCATGGCCGGCTTTTTGGAACTAGTCACGTGACACCGCATCAGCCAGTCGTACGCTTTGGGCCTGGTCACGTGATGCCATGATTTAACCAATGGAAAACTTGGGCTGGACCAATCACAGCCAACAACATGGGGGTCCATAGATTGGCTGACAGTTGCCTTTACCTGCTTGTTGTTCCGTTACAGCCGTTTCACGAGTGGCGATTATATGTTCTTTGTTTGGTTTTCCTTTTGTTTTCTTACGCACGAGGCTACACTGCACTGGGATTAATCTGGCAAAAAAAATGGAACAAGTGGAATCATATCACAGAAAGACGTGTGGAAACAGCAACACTGATTGCTGAAAGCTTACCGGACTGATTTCGGTTAAGATCATTCGATTTAATATGACACGAGACACATTTTTGTCAACAAGACGGATAAAGGTCAAAATAACTGTGGGGAAAAAACTTCGTCTGTTGTAAAGAACGGATGTTGTATATGTGTATCAAATCGTCAAAGAATTTATCCGTCTTTGCCTGGGTTCATTATTTTGTTCTCGTTTTATAGGTTTTGGGTGTGTGTGTTTTGTTTTGTTTTGTGGGGTTTTTGTTTGTTTGGTTGTATTTCTTTTTTCTATTTGTAAATATTGTTTGTTTGTGTATTCGCAAATGCGACAAGTGTATGGTATTACCTACTAGTTGTTTAATAACACAGTTTAATGGTCTGAAAATGTATGTCTGTATTTTGAAACGATGCTTGTGTGCACATGAATTATATGAAAATCTGGAAAATATTATTGTTGTTTTTTGTTACATAACAAGCTTTGATCAAAGACATTTCTCGAAAACAGTCGATGTTTTGTTATGTATGTCTTGGTCAGTTGTTTTTGGAAGAAGTTTTTTTCATGATAAATTTACATATTGTAATTTTGTTGTGGATGAAAGCATCTTTGGTCACCTTTTTGTGCACAAAGTAGTTTCTACTATACAAGGTTTGGTATTTTTGTTTTGGCTGAGATTTTATGTCGCTAGCGGCGTTTATATGACTGGCTTCCTGTGGATAGCGGTGATTATGATCGTAGACTTTTATCCCTCAGCACTAAAATTTCTTCTTTTTTTTTTCAAAACATTAATTTTCAAATCAGCAGTAAAGTAAAATATATCGTTAAATAATCACCAGTATCATCATCATGGTGTGTCCTAACACATGGCGTTGGCGATCATGGCCCTCCATACGAATTTATCTTTTGTCGCTGCAAGTACATCTCCCACCCAACCCACGTCTCTCTCTCTCTCTCTCTCTCTCTCTCTCTCCTCTCTCTGTCATCCACTTAGCAAGCTCCGCACTTTTCTATATTTTTTAAACTGATCGCAGTAGCTTGACTACGATCGGGTGTCACTGCGTAGCATGACATTGCCTATCGGACGAAGGTGCTTCATATGAGCCCCTATTTACGTCGTCACTATACAGATAAGATAATATAATGCAAAAAGTAATGAGGATTAGTTTCTTCTTGTAATAAAATTTACTGATGGTACTT
>CM060306.1:35466980-35476980 GCA_030674185.1 Monoplex corrugatus
AAGGATTCAATTAAACACCTGCGACCTGTTTTGGGGAACCGCAATAAGGAGACAGTGTTATACTAATTACCCACGTTCTACATCCATTCACATATCTTAATTTAAAGACTGATAAAGCATTATATTGCGTAATGTGTGATAAGCCGCACAGCATCAAACACTTTATTGAATGCTGAGACTTTCACGATGTGAGATATACGCATTATACTACAGACCCTTTGAAGAACCTCTCCAGAGATATTCCTCCGGTGTAACTTTCAAGTAGGAACCAGAAGAACAAGAAAACCAATGCAAGCGCGTATTCCACAAAACATGAAACACAAGACAAGACAAGCGCAAATTTTCGGCCAACCGGCCTTTGTCAAGCGCGAACGCACGGTCACAAACACATCACAAACACCAAACAACGGATACTAAAAAGAGGACTAAAAACTTCCCTGCCGCCTCGTCCAGTGGATAAAAAGGGACCGTTGTTTGGTGTTTGTGGTCTGTTTGTGACCGTGCGTTCGCGCTTGACAAAGGCCGGTTGGCCGAAAATTTGCGCTTGTCTTGTCTTGTGTTCTTGTTTTGTTGAATACGTGCTTGCATTGGTTTTCTTGTTCTTCTGGTTCCTGTTTGCTTGGGCGCGGGCAGTCGCACTTGTTTTGGATCTCGTAATTTTCAAGTGTTTACAAGAGATCAATATATTTCATTCGCTATGATCGTAAATGCAGGAAAGTTTTTTCAATGCATTTTAGACTTTAAAAGGATAACTAAACGTTAGGTCTTTGAATGTTAGCTTTTTTTTTTTTTTAATTATTATTAGATTTAAAGTTGTTAATATTATGTTAGCCTCGGTATGGCCTTAAAGATCGCCAGCCTATGAACAACATGAACTGAACTGAACAATGCCAAATGAACAATTTGCGGTTTGCTCAAGACGAATACATTGCATTCGGATGATTCCATATGCGCTCTATATCGTTCAACTATTTCAACAAGTAGACCGAATATACAGCATGACGAGAATGAAAATTGGGTTTCGTCCAGAAAAGAAACTCTGTGCTCTTTTCCAGTATCATACTGACCTCACCTGGAATGCTCATGGAGATACTACAAACCCATATGCGCTAGCGAGTTTTCCAAGATTGGGAGTGAGAGGGCATCATATCACCAGAAAGGTGGACAGTAGGCAAACTGGCGTAGAGGATTGGGGAAGGACATTGTATGGAGGTAAAGAGGACCCTTTGTCTGTAGAATTGGACTGGATTGGATTGACTTTTTTCTTACAGCGGGAATGAATATAATGGATTGGACATTAGTTTTGTTTTTCGTCATCACCTTGAATGGATTGGACATTTTTGTTATTGTTGTTGTTGTTTTAGTTTTGTTTTTTGTTTTGGTTTTGGTTTTTGGTCATCTCCTTGACACGTTAGCAGTGTGCTGGTTTTTGGTTTTGTTTTGGTCTGGTTTGGGACTTTGTTTGGTCAGTTGGTTGCTGATTGGTGTGGTTGTTGTTGTTGTTGTTGTTGTTGTTGCTGCTGCTGTTGTTGTTGTTGTTGTTATTGTTGTTGTTATTGTTGTTGTTATTGCTGTTGCTGTCGTCGTCGTCGTTGTTGTTGATGTTGTTGCTGTTGTCGTTGTTTCCATTGACTCGCCAGTAATCCTGATCACACGAAATAATTTTGGACAAGTCCCTGTAGTCATAGGAAGTGTTTTGAATTTTCTTTCACGTTTGATCTAAGATAAGTTTCAACAAGTCCTTATAGTGACGGGAAGTGTTTTCAATTTTCCCTTACACCTGATCTAAAATAAGTATCCACAAGTCCTTATAGTGACGGGAAGTGTTTTCAATTTTCCCTTACACTGATCTAAAATAAGTATCCACAAGTCTTGTAGTGACGGGAAGTGTTTTCAATTTTCCCTTACACCTGATCTAAAATAAGTATCCACAAGTCCTTGTAGTGACGGGAAGTGTTTTCAATTTTCCCTTACACCTGATCTAAAATAAGTATCCACAGTCCCTGTTGTGACGGGAAGTGTTTTCATTTTCCCTTACACCTGATCTAAAATAAGTATCACAAGTCCCTGTAGTGACGGGAAGTGTTTTCAATTTTCCTTACACCTGATCTAAAATAAGTATCCACAAGTCCCTGTAGTGACGGGAAGTGTTTTCAATTTTCCCTTACACCTGATCTAAAATAAGTATCCACAAGTCCTTGTAGTGACGGGAAGTGTTTTCAATTTTCCTTACACCTGATCTAAATAAGTATCCACAAGTCCCTGTTGTGACGGAAGTGTTTTCAATTTTCCCTTACACTGATCTAAAATAAGTATCCACAAGTCCCTGTAGTGACGGAAGTGTTTTCAATTTTCCTTACACCTGATCTAAAATAAGTATCACAAGTCCCTGTAGTGACGGAAGTGTTTTCAATTTTCCCTTACACCTGATCTAAAATAAGTATCCACAAGTCCCTGTAGTGACGTGAGGCGTTTTCTTTCTTTTTTCTCTTTCAGTCCTGGTCTGTCTAATTGCGCGACTGGTTTAAACTCTGTGTCTTTCTGATAGTATAGTATGATGACGCATCTATTACGTTGATGACGTGTCTTCTCTGCCTGATGACGTGCTGTTTATGTGCGATGACGTATATCCTTCACGTCTGATGACGTAGATTTTTCATCTGTCGACTTTAAGTAATGAGGACGCAGCGTTCACATCTTACGACCTTCACGTCTGATGACGCAACATTTACGTCCGATGACGTAACCATTGGATTTGATGACGAAGCCTTTACATCTGATGACGTAGCTTTTATGTCTGATGACATGTTTTTTTTTTACACCTGACAACATTTATGTCTGATGACTCAACATTTATGTATAATGACGTAACATTTACATTCGATGATGTAGACTTTACATCTCATGACGTAACTTACGTCCGATAACATTTACGTCTTATGACCTTTACATCTGGTGACGTAGTCTCTACGTCTCACGACGTAGTAGTAATATTTTGTAATGTGTCCTTTTCATGCCTGATATGTTTTCCTAATGTGCTATTTCGTGTCCAATGTTATGTCTTTTGTATTTGACATGATATGTCCATGATATGATACATCATGTCCGATTATATGTTTTATGTGTCTGACATATATATATTCATGATGTGATACATCATATCTTACGATATGTCTTTTGTGTCTGACATACATCAATGATATGATACATCATACCCGATATGTCTTTTGTGTCTGACATATGTCCATGATAGGATACATCATATCCTACGATATGTCTTTTGTATCTGATATGATATGTCTGTGATATGATACATCATATCCTACGATATGTCTTTTGTGTCTGATATGATATGTCTGTGATATGATACATCATATCCTACGATATGTCTTTTGTGTCTGACATATGCCCATGATAGGATACATCATATCCTACGATATGTCTTTTTTATCAGACATACTTCCATGATATGATGCATCATATCCTTTTGATATGTCTTTTCTGTCTGACATATGCCCGTGATAGGATACATCATATCCTTTGATATGTCTTCTCTGTCTGACATATGCCCATGGTATGATACATCACATCCTACGATATGTCTTTTGTATCTGACGTGATATGTCCGTGGCATGATGTATCATATCCTATGACCGCTCTCCATGTCTGACATGATATGTCGATGATATGATACATCAGATCTTATATGTCTTTTGTGTCTGTCATGAACGATACATTGTATCCGATGATACGTACATGTACTTTGTGTGTGACATGATATATCCATGATGTAATATCATATCCCATAATACTTATTTTATGTCTGTCATGACAAGTTGATGATATGATACATTATATCCGATGATACGTCCTTTATGTCTAACAGAATGGTACTGTATGATGTGTTTATACAATATGTGCATATATATATATATATATATATTATGTTATATATATATATATGTATATGTATGTATATACATATATGCATACATATATTATATATAAACACACATATATATATATACATACACATATGTGTATATACATATATATATGTTTATATATAATATATGTAGCATATATGTATGCATGTATGTATGTATGTATGTATTCATGTGTATACATATATACATGTATATGTATGTATATATATATATATATGTACAATATATGTATGTATGTATGTACATATATACATATGTATACACATACATATACATATATATATATATATATATATATATAATATATACGATGAGCCCTGTTGTAGCTTATGTGTTGTCTAAAGTCTTGTCAGATGCTCTGAATAAGGATGGCTCAGTGTCATGGCAGGCAACGTTTTGACTTAATTTTCCCTTGATATCCTTTGTTACAAACGTAAATGGAAGTATGCCAGTATTGAATTTATTGTCTTTCGCATTTACTTGAAAGACAAACGTACTTCCAATGCAAATGGGAGCGAAAGTACAGCCTACGTACTTTGTTTTCAAGATAACATTTTCAAGAAAATTGTTTAGAAAAAAAATGATTGGCTTTGAACTTTGTTTTATAACATGATATGACATTGTTTGTCGCGGAAAAAGGATTGATATTTTGTCTTTATATTTTGTTTCGGGAATAAATAATTTTTCAAGGCAGGGAGAGAAATGATCGCCTGACTGTCTTTATATTTTGCTATGAATATAGATGTAAGTGAAATCATCGTCACAGAAGAAAAGAAATCATCGCCTCTGTTGATTATTTTGTTGTAAAGACAAATGACGTTGTCAAGACAGAAACAAAATTAAATGTTTATATTGTCAAGACAGCAAAAACTAGATGCTTACATTGTCAAGACAGCAAAAAATTAAAGACATATTGTCAAGACAGAAAATAGATTAAATGCTGATGTTCACAAGACAGAAAAAAATTAAATGCTTATATTGTCAAGACAGAAAAAATAAAGACATATATTGTCAAGACAGAAAAAAAATTAAATGCTTTTCCACTTTGTTTATGACAGTATGATGCTTTCGTCGCATGAAAAAAAAAATCGCCTTTGTACAGTGCATTGTCGAGACACACACACACACACACACACACACACACACACACACACACACACACACACACACACACACACACACACACACACACACACAAAAACAAACAAACAAAAACAGTTAAAATGCCTTAGCACTTCGTTATGAAGACAAACTAATATTGTTGTCAAAGAAAATAACATAAGTTGCGTTGTGTTTTCTCTTAAAAGATAAATAACATTTTCGTCACAGGAAAATAATATATCGCTTTTGTACTTCATTACGGATAAAAAAAAAAAAAGAAAAGAAATAGGCATATCGGAAGGCATACAGTTTATGTTAATCTGACGATAAATTATTGTTGACTTGAAAGGAAACTATTGTTGACGGATAGGAATAAATTCCTCTTGTACTTTATCACAGAAGGAAATAAGCTTGTCGCTTCACGAAGTGAGTTGATAACCTTTTGTACTGCTCATGACGACATGGGCATTCCATTTTTACCCACTGACGAGGCGGCAGGAAGTTTTTAGTCCTGCTCATGACGACATGGCATTCCATTTCTTACCCACTGGATGAGGCGGCAGGAAGTTTTTAGTCCCGTTTTATATATCCATGTTTGGTGTCTGTGATCTGTATATGACCGTGGCCGAAAATTTGCGCTTGTTTGTTTTGTTTTGTTGGAACACCGCTTATATTGGTTTTCTTGTTCTTCTGGTTCCTGTTTGTTTGGGCGCGGGCAGTCGCACTCGTTTTGGATTTTGGATTTTGTTGTGAAGACATCACAATTTTTTTGTAGCAAAAAAAAAAGAAATTATCATCTGTGCATTCTCTTTTAGACAAATGAAATTATCGCCAAAGCAAAAAAAGGATCGCTCAGCACTCAGGACAAAATTAATGAAACTGCTAATACGGGGAAGGGGGAGGGGAGAACGATTAAATGCCCTTACACCTTGTAAAGAAGACATTTAATTTGTCGTGACAAAAAAAGACTTGATCAGCCTTGTTTTTTCGTTATGAAAACAAATGGAAATTGTTGTAACGGGAAAAGAAATAATATACGCTTTTATTCTCCGCTCGGGATAAGATTGTAGGAAAATTGATAATCACTTTTGCGTTTTTTGTTCCCCAGAAGACACAGGAAATTGTCTGGAAGGTGAAATAGTTAGTCGCTTTCGTATTTTGTTATATACAGAAACTAAAATTGTCACCACTGTCGAAAAAACTGACCAATCTCTCTCTCTCCTCTCTCTCTTCCTCTCTCCTCTCTCTCTCCTCTCTCTCTCTCTCTCTCTCTTCCTCTCCTCTCTCTCTCTCTTTCTTCTCTTCTCTCTCTCTCTCCCTCCCTCCCTCCCCTCTCTCTCTCTCTCTCTCTCTCTCTCTCCTCTCTCCCTCTCCCTCTTCTCTCTCTCTGTTTCTCTCTCCTCTTTTCTCTCTTCTCTCTGTTTCTCTCTCTTCTCTGTTTCTCTCTCTCTCTCTTTCTCTCTTTCCTCTGTTTCTTCTCTCTCTCTCTGTTTCTCTCTCCTTTCCCTCCTTCCTCTCTCTCCTCTCTCTCTCTCTTCTGTTTCTCTGTCTTTCTCCCCTCCCCCTCTCTCTGTTTCTCTCTCTCTCTCTTTTTTTTTTTCTTTTAAATATAAAAAGATTTGAAACCGTCATTGTAGGTTAGGGTTATTCACCTTTATATTTTGTTCTTCAGGTCATTGAAATTCTTGAGGAAAAAAAAAAGGCTCGGTGTTCATTTACACTTTTTTTTTATGAAGACAGTTTAATTTGTTGTCACAGAAACTCAAACTGATCGGTTTCATACTTTTTTCGGTAGACAAATGAAATTGTCAGGGACTTCTGTACTTTGTTTAGGTCGACACTTAAAATTGTGTACCTGGAAAATAAAGAATGGTGTTTGTCGATAGTGAAGCCAAGGAAGATTTAGTGACAAGAATATGGTTAAATTAGCCTTTGCCCTTTGTTATGAAGACATGATTATGAAGTTGTTGTCTCATAAAAAGTGACCACCGTTTTGATAACAACAACAACAACAATATTAATACCAACAATAGTAATGATAATCACAATGATGATGATGATGATGATGATGATATGATAGCAATAATAATAATGATAATGATAATAACAATATGAATAATAACAACAACAACAACAACCACTTACTATTTACTATTATTATTATCATTATTATTATTATTATTATTATTATTAATATATTATTATTATTATTATTATTATTATTATTATTATTATTATTATTATTTTGTTGTTGTTGTTGTTAAGTCTTACACTATATATCAAATCAAAGCGCACACTTTCATCCTTCACGCAAACATTCACACGTTTTGTTAAGAAGATAAATCACACTCTTTCGACAGGAAAAGAATTATTCTCCTGTACATTTTATTACAAAAAACATGCCAAATCTATTCTAACAGAACACAATCATCAATGATTGGGTTGTTGTTGTTGTTGTTGTTGTTGTTGTTGTTTTCCTTTTGTGCGATTTTCATTAACCCCCATACCCTCTTCATCTTATTTTCTTTAAACGTAACTGAATGATAGAAAACGGCGTGTGTTCACGTAAACATCAGCAGTCTCCAGGAACCAGAAAAAAAATCGAAGAAAGAATCAGAACGACAAAGGCCAGTTGGCCGAAAATTTGCGCTGTCTTGTCTGGTTGTATTAAATACGCGTTCTGATTTTGATTTTCATGATTTTTCTGGTTCCTGTTTGCTTGAACGCGGGCAGTCACACTTGTTTTGGAATCAGTAGTCCATTTTTCTGTGCTTTATACATATCGCCTTTGTACTATGTGTTATGAGGACCAGTGATAAAATTTGACCATATAGCGTGTGTAACAGTATTGTTCTACTCTTGCTCTTGATTTCTCTGGGCAAATTTCATGGAAAACTGTCTCTGTCCAGAGCGTGTATGATACCTAATTTTTTTTTTTTTTTTTTTTTTTTTTGGGGGGGGGTGTTGTTTGTTGTTTGTTTTGTCTTCATTGTACATCACTGAGTTTTGAACCTAACGGGTTCAAGTGAGTGTTCTTCAATTAACGTTATTTTTTGTGAGATTGGTCGGTATTTTAACATTCCTATTTTTCCCCCGATGCTTGTATGTACGTTGTTCTTGCGCACACTGTCCAGACTGTATGTATGTTTTGCTGCATAGTCGGTGGTGCGTGATGTTAAGTGTCTTCATATTTCAATAAGCCAGCCACTGACATAATTCATAGAATCTGTCACTTGCGTATCATGTATATACATATATTATATATATATAGGATATGCATTAGCTTCACAGGTGCTATGTGAAGATCCACAATGATCACGGCACAAGCCTTAAGCCTGCATTTAAACCCACGAGCTGGCCAGGTCCTGAGGTCCTACCTAGATAGTTCGATAACTCTGGGGTCGTAGGGGAGTGAGGTGGTAGAGATCTCAACTTTTCCTGGGGCCAGCACCACGAGGGCGGCGCCCATCCCCTCTCCCTCGCTTCAAGTTCACATTCACATTCACATTATTTTCAAACAAAGATTTCAGAAAGGCAAAAAGGCTAATTGGTCTTCGAGGGATGGGAACTGGGAAATCAACGTATGTCTCCAGCGTATTTTACCAAGGCAGCCAGGCAATGCCCTGCTTTTCACGATTTTCAACTGCTGGTGTGGTATCTTTAGCGTGCGCAGCCAGAAGGTACACGAGTCGACTCGGTTTTCGTCCCCTTCCGATGGACTAGACGTTCAGTTCGATTTTCCGGTCAAACTGAGGAGAAACGTCGAGGCCTCTACGAGGAGCGAACCCTGGAACCTCAAGTTTAGTTATTGGCAGGCGAACGTCTGAACCATTCTGCCACTCTTCTCCTACATTCGCACAGAATGTTCTAAACACACTTATAGGGGGTGTAGGCACTGGCAAGGTCAAAGCGTACCTGTTGACCTTGGAGATCAGAAGAAAATCTCCGCCTTTTACCACTAAATGGAAATGTCCACACGATTCGAATCCAGGAACTTAAGATTGGAAGTTTGACGTTGCGCCCACTTGCCCACTACGCCAGTCAGTTAATTGTGCTGATTCTTTTTTTTCTTTTTGTTTTCTTGGATTCGGTTTTTACATAGACACCCACCTCCGGTCATATGGCCGACGGGGATCACCATCCCAGGGAAGTGGAGGAAGGTAAGGGAAGGGGGATTTATCTAATCCTATACTGACACCACCAGAACAACAACAATGTTAAGATATGACAGTGAGAAGGCCAGTTTTAATGTAGCGCATCCCAGGGTTTCGAACCCACAACCATTAGCCTGTGAATCCGACACTCAAACCAACTGAGCTACTGAGGTCCGCCTGAGCTGATTCAAATGGACTGTCAAATATATATATCATGGTTATTGTATCAAATGTGACTCATTCCGGTGTGCATTTTTGTAATGTAGTGATCTGCTCTGTGCTGAAATGGGCAGACCTTCAGCTTGTTTTGAAATTTTGTCTTAATGCTGCTCATACTGCCACCCCCCACCCACCCCCACCCCTCCACCGTTTTTCTAATTTCACTGGCTTGGCTTGAGTTTAGCTTGATTGTACTGTATATAGGTTCCTTTTGAAATAGGATTGTGTATTTGAAATATATTTGGCTATTCTTGACATGGATGTACATTAAGTCGCTTTGAATCACGCGGATCGCTCCACATTATATATTATTTTCCACATTGTATGTTATATTCCTCATTATATATTATATTCCACATTTTATGATATATTCCACATTACATATTAAATTCCACTTTATTATTGTATTCCGCGATACATTGTATCGCGTATACATGTATTCCACATTATATATTATATTCCTCTTTATATATTATATTCCACATTATATTTATATTCCACTTTATATATTATATTCCACAGTATATATTATATTCCACTTAATATTATATTCCACTTATATATTATATTCCACATATG
>CM060306.1:35496980-35501980 GCA_030674185.1 Monoplex corrugatus
CCTGTAATTTGCTAGCAATAACTGGTCAAACATCACAGTGTTGTCACCGTGTAAATACCATGATCAATATGCTGGTTGGTACGTACATGCATGTGTCACAGTGTGTGGGCTATAGTTCGGAGCCTACTACTGATGCCTCAAAGTAATCATTCTCATGGGAAAACCAACAGTTTTTGGTCGACAAGTCCTGTCACTTTCACCCTCGTGGATCCCCGGGCCAATAAAAACGATAGTGTCCTTTTTATCTAGGATTTCATTGGTAAACAAAGTGCTGAGCCGGAGCTTGTTGCAATCGACAAGTACAGCTGTCAGCAACGTAGGGGGGAAGTTGTACATGGAGCCCGCCTCGTGCGGCCCGCGTGAACTTGTGATTGACACTTGCAGCAACTAGTAGACACCTCCTCCCCTCGGCGTTCACCGCTCCATCGACACTGTGTGTTGTTACTTTTTACTTGTCGGAGAGTGGTCGACTAAGCGAGCGTCTGTTCCTTGTTAGGCCTATTAGAACTACCGCTGCTGAAATCCAGCTGGGATGATTAACAAGATTAAATTTACTTTGGACACACCGTTACTTCCTTATGAACCAGTTTGATTCGTAGCTGAGGATATTCATCAAAAATATGCCGCATTCTGGCAACGCCCTTTCGAAAAAGATTCATGGATTGCAGTGTGAAACTTCTAAAAAGAGTGAATTCCTGTTGAGACGATCATTTAGCAGACTTTATTACTTCAGGGATATTCAACAGTTTATTTCATAACTAGTTTTACGCAAGCGCTTGAGGATATAAACGTGCTGTTTTCTAACACTCGTTAAATTTGCGAGGTAGAAAAAAAATCGATTGTAAACGAGCCAAGACTGACAGTCTAGTTATTTACAATTCTTTGTCATCAGTTCGGTTTTTTTTGAAGAATTTCGTTCATCAGTGTGGTGGTTTTATTTCTTCGTCGATCATGTGTTTGTTGACTCTCACATAAGCCTTTGTGAACTATCCGTGTGTTCTCTTGTTGCTGGTTGTGGCACATGGTAGTGGTGTGATGTTGATGTTGGTGTTGTGGTTGTAGTTGCTGGTGGCGCTGGCCGTGGTCAGTATGTTAACTTCAGATCTAGTCCAGTTCTCCATCGAGTACTGCAACCTCTGCCCACAACGGTAGTACTGCTCAAATGATGATATAGACATTGGTGTTGTGTTGTTTTTTTTTTATTGTTCCTAGGTGTTTGTTTTTCGAAATAAGAATGGGAGGGGTGGTTGAGCTGATCGTTGTGGTGTGTATGTGTTGTGTGTGTGTGTGTGTGTGTGTGTGATTGTGTGTGTGTGTGTGTGTTAATGTGTGTTTATGTGTGTGTGTGTGTGTGAGTTAGTGTGTGTGTTAGTGTGTGTCTGTCTGTGTGTGTGTTTAGTGTGTGTGTGTGTGTGTTAGGTGTGTGATGTAGTGGTGTGTGGTGTGTGTGTGTGTGTGTGTGTGTGTGTGTGTGTGTATGTATTGTGGTCACGTGTGTGTATGTCTGTGATTTAATCTGTGTGCGTGTATAAGTTGTGTGTGTGTGTGTGTTGTGTGTGTGTGTATGTGTGTGTGTTATAAGTATTGTGTGTTCAATCTGTGTGTGTCTGTGTAGTGTGTGTGTGTATTGTGTTTGTATATGTGTGTCATTGTGTTTGTGTGTGTGTATGTGTTGTGTGTGGTGTGTGTGTGTGTGATGTGTGTGTGTGTGTGTGTGGGGGGGGGGGCGCTCATTGATTTAATGTCTGTTAGCTTAATTGATATCAGAGCAGAAAAAAAACATAATGATAATGATATAACAATAAACATAATAAGCAGACAAGTAAACACACTAAACATCTACACATAATAATAATAATAAAAAAATAATAATTAATAATAGGGATGGGGTGGAGCAAGCAAGGGGGACACTTTCATATAGTCAGATCTTGAGAAAGAAAGGATTAAATGTCAACTGCAAGAAGGGAGAGAACAGACAAAGTAACTTTTCTAACCACCAACTGTTCAACAACAGATGGTTAGGCGCAACCGTAAAAAGTCAAGTTTTGTACAACGATGTATACAATAATAGTGTAGTCTTTTTACGAGACTGCACAATATCATAAATATGTTAATAGTGCTGATTCAAATAGTTGTACACTGTGTATCTTATGTGTACGTCTCTTGTCTCTCTGATAGTAGTAGTAGCAGCAGTAGTAAGTAGTATGTAAGTGTAATAGTGTAGTATAGTGTGGGAGCTAGTAGTAGTAGTAGTTAGTAATAGTAGGTGTAGTAGTAGTAGAGTGAGTAGTAGAGTATTTGTAGTAGTGTAGTAAGTAGTAGCGTAATAGTAGTAGCAGTTAGTAGTAGTAGTAGTGGTGTGTTCTCCTTGGTGCAATGGTAGGGGCAGTTGTAGTGGTAGTAGTCAGCGTACTAGTGGCGTTGGTAGTCCATTGCTCAGTTGTTAAGAGCCTCGTGCTTGTAATGCAGGGATTTTGAGTTCAATTCTTGGACGGGACACGTTTTTGTTTTGTTTGTTTGTGTGTTTTGTTCATTTCTTTCTTTCTGTCTTTGTTGTTGTTGTTGTTGTTGTTGTTGTTGTTGTTGTGTTGTTGTTTTCAAAGTGGGCAGGCTGCCTCTTTTTGGACAGAGCCACGGACTCAAGATAGGTCTGGAGGTCAGTCCCAGCCCACAACAGTAAGAACTGGCCTGTTCCGACACTGCTCATCTTAACCCTTTGACTCCTTATCCACTCTATCCACCAACTCCAAAAACTTAACCCTTTGACTCCCTCACCCTATCCACCAGCTTCGTGCTGGTGGAAGTTGATGGATAGGGTGAGGGAGTCAAAGGGTCACGTTTTTTTTTTGCTTTGCTAGCATGGTTGGCAATGCAGGAATGCTGGTGGACAGGGTGCAGAAGTGAAAGGGTTAACGCTTCAATCATACTGGTGGTGTCAGCGTGTCCTAGCTCCTGTCCTCTCTCCGCCCCACCCCCACCCCCTTTCACCATTTCAACTCCTTGCCAGTGCATAGGGTTTTGCGCAGGCTCAAGGAGTGTGCCAGATGATGGCTAGCTGACAGATTCGGGTGGAGTGCATATGGAAGCACCACGAGTGCGATGAATCACTCGTGAACAAACTCCGAACTCTTTTTTTTCAAGCAGGGGAGCGTTGGCGGTGCCAATTATTTGATGATTAGCTTATTCGCTTTTTGAATCACGACGTGATTTGACCTTGTCGTTAAACCTTTCACTCCCGCACCTATCCGCCATCTGCAAAACGACACTTAACCCTTTCACTCTCTCACCCTATCCACACAAGAGCGAAACTGGCCTTTTTCCAACGCTGTCCATTTTAACTTAACCTTTTGACTCCATATCTACCCTATCCACCGACTGCAAAAAAATTAACCCTTTGACTCCCTCACACTATCCACCAGCTTCCTGCGAGAAACATATATACAAGGAAGCTGTAAAGGAGCTGGTGGATAGGGTGAGGGAGCGAAAGGATCAAGTTTTCTTGTTTTGCTGTCATGGCAGTCGATGTGGGATGCCGGCGGACAGGGTGAGTAGAGGGAGGCAAAGGGTTAAGGTCACAATGTCGTCTTCTGCAGCGAAGACACGCTACGCCTGAGGCGTGGATTGATTTTATTTGATTCGGTTTTTACGTCAGCATCCAACTCAAGATGACACAGGCTTATAGCCGACGGGGGGGAGGGGGGGGGGATAAGCTAGTGACTGGGAAAATGGGGGAAAAAGGGGGAAATTGTGTAATCTTACGCTGACATCTCCGGAACAACAGTTATTTTCGGCTAGGAAATAAATAGACCAGTTTAATTATGCAGGGCACTTAGGTTCGAACCCACAACTATGGCCATAATCATGGATATTTATCTCAACCTTAGGCTTGAAGAAGAGGAAAAAGAGAGAGAGATAGGGGGAGGAGGGAGGGAGGGAAGGACAAGGAAGAGAGGGAGGATTAGAGAGAGAGAAAGAGAGAGAGGGAGAAAAAGAGAGTGTGTGAGAGAGAGGGAGGGAGGGAAGGAAGGAGAGCGCGAGAGAAGAGAGAGAGAGAAAAGAGACGGAGAGAAGAGAGAGAGAAACAGAGAGAGTGGGAGAAACACAGAGAGAGGGAGAAACAGAGAGAGAGAGAGAGTGAGAGAGAGGAGAGAAAGAGAGAAACAAAAAGAGAGAAAAAAAGAGAGAGCGAGAGAAAGAGAAACAGGGAGAGAGAGAGACAGACAGACAGACAGAGAAGAGACAGAGAGAGGGAGAGAGACACACAGAAGGGGGAGGAGAGAGAGAGAGAGAGAGAGAGAGAGAGAGAGAACAAGAGACAGATACAGAAAAAACAGAGAGAGAGAATGTGTATGTGTTGTGTGTGTGTGTATGTGTGTGTGTGAGTGTATATTTGTGTGTGTGTGGTGTGTGTGTGTGGCGCGGGAGTGCAACTACAGTGGGTTTTTAGTTGTTGCCAAGCCAGGAGAAGCAGAACGAGCATAATAAATCTCAAATGAAGTCAAAATGCAGACGTGCAGGCTTAAATGTACATTTCAGCTGTTGCCACGATCGTAATGCGCTGTGTAGCGAAAACCCCCTTTAGACTCCGCGTGAGACGCTGATTGGGATTGACACAGTGCTGCGTGGGAGACTCAGAGGAACAGTTGCAAGAACTCTACAGTGGATCATAACGATTATGATCCACGGTTGAGCTCTCTCTCTCTCTCTTTGTTTGTCTCTGTCTGTCTCTCTCTGTCTGTCTGTCTGTCTTTTCTCTCTCTCTCTTCTCGTCTCTCTTCTCTCTCTCTGTCTCTTCTCTCTCTCTCTCTGCTTCTTTTTCTGTCTCTCGTCTCTCTCTTCTCTGTCTTCTGTTGTCTTGTCTTCTCTCTCTCTCTCTCACTTCTCTCTCTACTACTCTCTCTCTCTCTCTCTCTCTCTCCTCTCTCTCACTCTCTCTCTCCTCTTTCTCTCTCTCTCATCTCTCTCACTCTCTCTCTCTCTCACTCTCTCTCTCCACTCTC
>CM060306.1:35506980-35514480 GCA_030674185.1 Monoplex corrugatus
CCGATTCACTTTTTTGTACCGAGACTCCAGAAAGGCCAGTAGACTATTTGGTCTTCAAGGGGAGGGGACCTGGGAAATCAACCTATCCCTCTAATGTTTTATATCAAGGCAACCGGGCAACTCCCTCCTCTTCACAATTTTCAACTGCCGTGGGATCTTTCGCATGCGCACCCAGAAGGCACACGGGTTCTATTCCCCCACCCCGTTCCGAAGGACTAAACGTTTTTCCAGTCAAACTGACGAGAAAGGTCGAGGCCTGTACGGGGAAAACGAGTGTAATGTTGCTAAGTGAAAGAAAAGCAGTGAATAACCATCTGTTCAGGAGAGCTAAGCCTACTGTGTAGCTTGCACTAAGTGCGTACAACACAGAAGAGACCGCCTCGGAAATCAGATGGTTTACACTTCACCCCAACCCACCCTACCCCTCCCCACCCCCAGCTGATTCCCTACGAAAAACAAAAACAAAAACAAAACAAACAAAACAAAAAAACAAAACAATACCAAAGAAATAAGAGGGATGCAGGGAGAACTTTTTATAATATAGTCAAAGGACATAACTCTTGGGAATTATCTCCCATGTTGTATAGAACCTTTCAAATCTAACACAGTTTGCGCTACCCATTCAGCTAGCATAGAAGCAGATACAAAGTACAAAAACAGTAAGCTCAGAACACTCTTCGAATGTTTTTGTACTTTGTATCTGCTTCTATGCTAGCTGAATGGGTAGCACAAACTGTGTTAGATTTGAGAAGTTCTATACAACATGGGAGACAAGTCTCAAGAGTTATGTCCTTTGATTATAAAACAAAACAAAACAAAACAAAACAAAACCAACAAAATCGACTGGAAATAAAAATGAAATTAACTGGCGCGTTTGTTTGTGGCTCTTAAACAATTATTCTGTCTGTGGCATGAATGGAGGTTATGCACTGTCATCAACATTAACCCTTTGACTCCCACACCCTGTCCCCATCCGCATCCTGTATTGTCAATCAAGCTAGCAAAGCAAAAACTTAACCCTTTGACTCCCTCGCCCTATCCACCAGCTTCCACTGAAGAAGTTTCTGGTGAAATCAAATTTGACATGTATCGCGGAAACCTCACACTGAAGATTTCGTTGCATACTAGTCTTACAGCAAGATGCTTCAGGAACCTGTTAGGCTTACACTTAATTCAAATGGAAAGAGAGAAAAAAAAATTTACCTTGAGTCAACACGAAATGTCCTGCAAGGATATGGTCTATATTAGGTCAGTTCTTTCTTTTGAATTACAGTTGAGCCGGCCACAAAAACTATCACTTCTATCAGGTCAAAAGGTCTGTTAACAGTCTGAAGTTTGATGTTCGTTCAAGGAAAACTTGTTGCTCTCAGACAATTCCACATGCGCTTTACACAGACTGCCAGTAACTATCTGGCAGGTGCCTTGGTTAAAATGCTACAGTGATAACTCAGGGGCCTTTAGTGAGTGTTCCTGTTAGCTCAGTTGGTTAGAATGCTATACTGATAATGAAAGGGCCTTTAGAAAAGTGTTCCCGTTAGCTCAGTTACAACGCTATACTGAGTCCACAAAACCCTATGCACTGGCAAGGTCTTGAATGGGGAAGGACTTGAGGGGCGGAGGGGGGGGGGGAGAGTGGGGCCTATGAAATAGTAAGCTACAACTAAGAAGTGCTCCAGCATTAAGATGGGCAGTTTATGACCCAGTTTTTATGTTGAGGGTTGGCTTTGAACACGAGACATCAGATCTTGAGTCCATTGCCTAGTCAACGCAGACAACAACCAGCCTGCGATGAATTGCTGTCGCATTCTTTTTGTCTTTTTTGTCATTTGTTCATATCACCATCGCAAGACACAGGTGAGTATCATTGTATTAAAGATCCTCCATGTGTAAGTTTGTCATGTAATGTAATTAATGTGAGGCGAGGAGTGTCAAAGTTAAAACGACTAACATTGATATCGTGTGGCTTATATGTTTCAGTTGGACGCCAAGAAGAGTCCACTGGCCCTGCTGGCTCAGACCTGCCGAAGCATAGGCAAAGACCTCTCACCCAGCAAGTCCATCATTCCACCCATAGAGAAGAAGGACAAAGAGACTGTAGACAAATCAGAACGAAAGACACCGTCCTCCATCAACTGCAAGGAGTCCAGTGGAGATTCAGGTCGAGATTCTAAGCCAGGGTTCAGGACGATACCCTCCAGGGACATTTCCCCCTTTATGGGTGACGTTGTGGAGAAGGGGGCGAGAAACAGTGTGGGTGATACCAAGCACACCTCGTGTGGAACGACGTGTCATGGACTGATAAACACGTCATGCTCGTCTTCTTCCTCATCTTCCCACATTCTCAGCAGCAGCAGCAACAACACCAGCAGCATCAGCACCAGCACCAGCACGTTCCCCATCAGCGTTACCAGCTCCAGCCTCAGCAGTCAGAGACCATCATCTCACAGTGGAAGCGCCCGTGAAAACAATGACTTTGCTGCAACACCACCGAGTTCTATCAGCGGACACATCATCAGACTCTCCGCGTCAACCTCCCCTCCCAGAGCCTCCAGTTCTTCGTCCTCTTCTGCGCTGCCTGCCGACAGTTCTCACAGCGCTTTGTCCAAAGGGTCCACGAGCCATCCTTCCCTTCTGCCCCTAGCCCAGTCCTACGGCGCCGCCTTCCCCCACTTGTCCCTGCTGTCTGGCCTTGACCCATCACTGCACTCCTATCACACCGCCCTGGCCGCCCACTCGGGACTAGCTTCTCTCTCCGCGGCTTCTGCCGCTCACAGCGCTGCTTTGAAAGGAGCGGCAGGTTCCGCACTTTCTCCCTACGTGGCTTATGCCCGTGTGCGGACACCTTCCGGAGCCACGAACCCTGGTGCCCGTGTGTCGGGATCCGTACTGCACCAACTGCAAGATGACCATGCAGAACTCCCACCTGTCCAGCGCCTGTACAACACCCGGCTGTCCCCACTGTGCCCACGAGAAGTCCTTGGCCACTCTCACCAGCGCCGCTCTGGATGGTCTGGGGGGCGTCTCCCTCCCCGTCATTCCGTCTCTGTCCTCAGCCTCCGCCGCCCTGTCCGGCAGCATGACCGGCATGATGTCATTGGGTGGTCTGTACCCGCTGGCGGCTCACCAAGGCGTGGGCTACGTGTGTAGCTGGGTGGCCGGCAGTGAATACTGCGGCAAACGGTTCGCTAACTCCGAGGAACTGATGCAGCACCTGAGGACTCACACCTCGAACAGCGTGGACCCTTCAGCTCTGGCCGCTTACGGAGCTCTAGCTCTTCACCCGGGGCTGGTGGCAGCGGCTGCTTCAGGATGTCACAGTCACTACTCGCGTTCCTCGCTCAGTCCTAGTTCGTTACGGAGGACTTACCCTACTTCCGTGAGTCCGGTGTCTTCGTTATGACTGCTAACCACCGCTACCACCCGTACAAGTCTCCTGCTGCTGGGACTGTGCCTCCCGCTCCATCTGCTCAGGGACTGGCCCCTGTGGGTTCTTACTACTCCCCATATCTGTGTGGACAGAGACTGGGCGCCGCTGCTGTGCCCTGATATAGCACCACTCTGGATCAGTTCTACTTCATAATTATGCCTATACACAGACACATGGAATCTCTGCTTTGCACCCAGGCGATGTGCCTTTGTTCCTTTTAGACAACGTGCTTCTGATAGAATCCATACAATGGCACCGTACCTCGTTATTTTTCCCACCATGACAGTGTGCCTTGATTTTGTGGTGCTCGTACGGGTGGTACTATGTCTTTTAGTATTGTGAGCTGGTGTTATCTCAGACACTGACTGACTTTGATATTGTGACGATGTGCCTTGATGCCTTGTTAGCACCACAAATCTACATCATGATAGCACTGACCTGACAAACTGTTCTTGTTGTGCTGATAGGCGCGGTTATTCTTTGATATATACAATATGGTGGATTTATTCCTTGATATGGTGGGATTATTCCTTGATATGGTGGGATTATTCCTTGATATATACAATATGGTAACTGACCTTTTTAAGCTGATATCCAAGTGCTGCAATTTGTTACCTTGATATCGTAGAAAGCACATATTATACTGGAACGCAGCTCCTTGACACTATAATGCAAAGCACCTTGATACCGAGGCACACGACATTGATACTAAAAAGTTGAACCTTATAACTAAAACGATCTGTCTTGTTGTTGAGTCTCCATCCTTTAGAAGTGTTCTCGTTAGCTCAGTTGGTTAGAACACTATACTGATAACGCAGGGGTCTTTAGAAATGTGTTCCGTTAGCTCAGTTGGTTAGAACACTATACTGATAACGCAGGGGTCTTTACAAATGTGTTCTCGTTAGCTCAGTTGGTTAGAACACTATACTGATAACGCAGGGTCTTTAGAAATGTGTTCCGTTAGCTCAGTTGGTTAGAACACTATACTGATAACGCAGGGTCTTTAGAAATGTGTTCCCGTTAGCTCAGTTGGTTAGAACACTATACTGATAACCAGGGCCTTTAAAAGTGTTCTGTTAGCTCAGTTGGTTAGAACATATACGGCAGGGGTCTTTACAAATTGTTCCCGTAAGCTCAGTTGATTAGAACACTATACTGATAACGCAGGGCCTTTACAAAAGTGTTCCTGTTAGCTCAGTTAGTTAGAACGGTAGGTTGATAACGCAGGGGTCTTTAGAAAAATGTTCCCGTTAGCTCAGTTGGTTAGAACGGTATATTGATAAGGTCTTTGGAAATGTTCCTGCTAGCTCAGTTGGTTAGAACGCTATACGGATAACGCAGGGGCCTTTAGAAATGTTCCTGTTAGCTCAGTTGGTTAGAACGCTATACGGATAACGCAGGGGCCTTTAGAAGTGTTCCTGTTTGCTCAGTAGGTTAGAACGCTATACGGATAACGCAGGGGTCTTTAGAAGTGTTCCTGTTTGCTCAGTAGGTTAGAACGCTATACGGATAACGCAGGGGCCTTTAGAAGTGTTCCTGTTTGCTCAGTTGGTTAGAACGCTATACGGATAACGCAGGGGCCTTTAGAAATGTTCCTGTTAGCTCAGTAGTTAGAACGCCATACGGATAACGCAGGGGCCTTTAGAAGATTTCCTGTTTGCTCAGTTGGTTAGAATGCTATACTGATAACACATCTTATGTTTTGACCATTTTGGATCTTATCTATATACTGTGATCATTTTGGATCTGATCCATATGTTTTGGTTATTTTGTATCTTATCTACATATAGTGATCATTTTGGGTCCTATCCATATCCTATGGTCATTTTGGATCTCAGCTGTGTACCATGATCAGTTTGGGTCTTAACCATATACTATGGTCGTTTTGGATATTATCTATAGGCTATGGACATTTTTGATATTATCCATGCGTCCTGATCATTTTGGATCTTATCCTAGTGCTATGATCATTTTGGATCTTATCCATATGCCACTTTGGACCTTATCCATATGCTATGATCATTTTGGATCTTATCCTAGTGCTATGATCATTTTGGATCTTATCTATATGCTATGACCATTTTTGATCTTATCCATATGCTATGATCATTTTGGATCTTATCCATATGCTATGATCATTTTGGATCTTATCCATATGCTATGACCATTTTGGATCTTATCCATATGCTATGACCATTTTGGATCTTATCCATATGCTATGATCATTTTGGATCTTATCCATATGCTATGATCATTTTGGATCTTATCCATATGCTATGACCATTTTGGATCTTATCCATATGCTATGACCATTTTGGATCTTATCCATATGCTATGACCATTTTGGATCTTATCCATATGCTATGACTATTTTGGATCTTATCCATGTGCTATGATCATTTTGGATCTTATCCATATGCTATGACTATTTTGGATCTTATCCATATGCTATGACTATTTTGGATCTTATCCATATGCTATGACTATTTTGGATCTTATCCATATGCTATGATCATTTTGGATCTTATCCATATGCTATGATCATTTTGGATCTTATCCATATGCTATGATCATTTTGGATCTTATCTATATGCTATGATCATTTTGGACCTTATCCATATGCTATGACCATTTTGGATCTTTGGATCTTATCTACATGCTATGATCATTTTGGATCTTATCCATATGCAATAGTCATTTTGTATCTTTGGATCTTATCCATATCCTACGGTCATTTTGGATCTTTTCCGTATGTTATGATCGTGTTTGGATCTTATCCATATACTATGTAATTTTGGAGCTTATCCATACGGCATGATCATTTTGTATATTATCCATACGCCATGATCATTTAGGATCTCAGCCATATATTATGATCATTTTGGATAGTAACCATACGCCATGATCATTCTGGATATTATCCATCACAAGTATCTTTGGCGTCAGCGCGTATGGAACTTATTCCGAGCGCGGATACGCCGTACTGAGAAACCGACACCGGAAACGTAGCTATGTATTTGATACTAAAAATACCAAATCTTGGCAACTAACATTTAATTGTCGTTTTACTGCATAACTAGCACTGGCACACTAACAAGAATGAATGCACGATACCACAAGGAAACCAGTGATATGAGTGTTAGTTCCATATATTTGTTTCTGTCAGCTCTTTGATTGTTTGGGTGGCGGCTGAATTCCAGACATGTTTCCCATTGTTCTGTGTAAAGAAAGAAAACAGAACAAAACAAAAAAGAAAGAAAATGACTGGATGCGACAAAATGAACTTCCCATTGTATGTGTCTGCTTGTGAAATGACACAGTCAATGAAAATGGTGTATTTAGGGAGTGAGATGAGAGAAACCTTAATTGCTATCTTGGAGCCGGCTATACGAGGGCGGTGCCCTTCTTTCCCTTCTCGCTACTGGCTGCTTTATCTTTCCCAGCCCTGATGAGGGTCTGGTACCCTTCCATTTGCAGCTGTAATAATTCTGGGATTTTTTTTTTCTTTCTTTTTCTTTTTTCGGGTTTTATTACTTTGTTTCCGAACTGTAGTGGTGAAGGCTTTCTCTTTAATTTCTGTTCTGTTGTGTTCTGTTCTGTTTTCTTTTCTTTTCTTTTTATTTCATTTCTCTCTCTCTCTCTCTCTCTCTCTCTCTCTCTCTCTCTTTCTGTCTCCCTCTCTGTCTCTGTCTGTCTGTCTGTCTCTCTGTCTCTGTCTCTCTCTCTCTCCCTCTCTCTCACTCTCTCTCGCTGTCTACCTGTCTCTTTGTCTTCATGTCTCTTGTCTCTCTGTCTCTGTCTCTCTCTCTCTCATTCTCTCTCTCTCTCTCTCGCTCTCGCTCGCTTGCTCTCTCTCTCTCTGTCTGTCTGTCTCTCTCTCTTTGTCTCTCTCTCTCTCTGTGTCTCTCTCTGTCCCTCTTTGTGCCTCTGTCTGTCTCCGTCTCTCTCTCTCTCTCTCTCTCTGTTTCTCTGTCTCATGGCCAGATTGTGTATTACGTAAAGTTAACATTTTCTGGCTCGTGAATGAATGGACTTTTACTCTAAGTCACAAGTCCTTATCAATCAGTAACGTG
>CM060306.1:35521980-35529480 GCA_030674185.1 Monoplex corrugatus
TATGTGTGTGTGTGTGGCGCGTGCGTGCGTGTGTTTGTGTGCGTGTGTGTGTGTGTGTGTCTGTGTGTGTGTGTCTGTGTGTCTATGTGATTTTGACCTTGGAGTCATGATTTCTAAACTTATGGTTTTGCGACTGTGTGTGTGTGTGTGTCTGTGTGTCTGTGTGTTTCTCTGTGTGTCTGTGTCTATGTGTCTGTGTGACTTTGACCTTGCAGCCATGACTTCCAAACTTATGCTTTAGCGACTCTCTTTTGACCTAAATTTGGTCAAGCCTCATCAAGATGCCGAGAAAATCATGCTAACACATTTTTTTTGTTACAGACATACAGACGCATAGACATACATTCACCTCTATCCGCTCGATATAAAACACGACCTCTCTTTAAAAGAAAGTGTGTGGGATAGGGTAGAGGGGCGGAGGCGGGTTAAGGGGGGGGGGGTGGAGATTGAGAAAAGGAACGAAAGAGTACACGAGGAAGGTAATTTATTTCCACATGAAGAGTTATTTATTTTTACGTGGAGAGTGATATAGGACTATCCGTAAATCTACATGAAGAGTGATTTATCCTTACACGAAGACTGATTTATCTTCATGTGAACGGTGATATAGCTCTATCTTTATACATCTATGGGATGGGAAGGGCAATTTCATTTCAGGCTGTTCTGGAAAATCGACAGACAATCTGTCATCGCTTTTAAAAAAAAACTTTTCTGGCTGAAATAACGTTTAAAGTAAACAGTCTCATCTGAAAGTCGGTATTTGCAAAATCTTCCTCAAAAGTTGTTTTATTCACACTTTTTCTCACGAAAAACTCTTTAACCTCCGTAGACTCGAAGGAGTGACCGAGGTGCTGAAAGCCGTCCTGAGAGAATTTCTGTTCGCACGTGACTGGGCGCTGGCCGCACTCGCTAAGATGGACGACATCCAGTGCATCACTGAACAATCTGCTGCTCTTATAATCAACCTTTAAACTCTCGCATCAGTTACAAAACTTAACCCTTTAACTCCTTCACACCAGGATCTTAAACTTGCGCAGGCCAGAAGGCAAACGGGTTTCATGATAGAGTAAGGGAGCAAAAGGATTAAGTATTTGCTTCTCTGTCAAGGCTGACAAAGCAGGATGCTGGTGGATAGGGTAAGGGAGGGGACCTGGGAAATCAGCCTATCTCTCCAGTGTTTTACACCACGGCAGCCGAGCAAATGTCTTGCTCTTCACTATTTTCAACTACGTGGGCAGGCCAGAAGGCACACGGGTTTTTCTCGATAGGGTGGAGGAGTGAAAGGGTTAAGTTTTTGCTTTGCTGTAATGGCTGACAACGCCGGATGCTGATGGATGGGGTAAAGTAGTCAAAGGGTTATCTTGGCTAGACAGAGGCTGTGTTTCAACCAACATTGTCTTTGGCTTCTGGTGCTTCATTGGGTCCGTGAACAAAAGATCTCAGGTCCGTCAACAAAAGATCTCAGTTCCATCAACAAAAGATTTCAGGTCCGTCAACAAAAGATCTCAGGCAATCAACAAAAGATCTCAGGTCCGTCAACAAAAGATCTCAGGCCAATCAACAAAAGATCTCAGATCCGTCAACAAAAGATCTCAGGTCCGTCAACAAAAGATCTCAGGCCAATCAACAAAAGATCTCAGGTCCGTCAACAAAAGATCTCAGGCCAATCAACAAAAGATCTCAGATCCGTCAACAAAAGATCTCAGGTCCGTCAACAAAAGATCTCAGGCCAATCAACAAAAGATCTCAGGTCCGTCAACAAAAGATCTCAGGCCAATCAACAAAAGATCTCAGGTCCGTCAACAAAAGATCTCAGGCCAATCAACAAAAGATCTCAGGTCCATCAACAAAAGATCTCAGGCCAATCAACAAAAGATCTCAGGTCCGTCAACAAAAGATCTCAGGCCAATCAACAAAAGATCTCAGGTCCATCAACAAAAGATCTCAGGCCAATCAACAAAAGATCTCAGGTCCATCAACAAAAGATCTCAGATCTGTCAACCAAAGGTCTCAGGTCCGTCAACAAAAGATCTCAGGCCAATCAACAAAAGATCTCAGGTCCATCAACAAAAGATCTCAGGTCCGTCAACAAAAGATCTCAGATCCATGAACAAAAGAGCTCAGATCTATCAACAAAAGATCTCAGGTCCGTCAACAAAAGATCTCAGATCCGTGAACAAAAGAGCTCAGATCCATGAACAAAAGAGCTCAGATCTATCAACAAAAGATCTCAGGTCCATCAACAAAAGATCTCAGATCCATCAACAAAAGTGCTCAAATCTGTCAACAAAAGATCTCAGATCCATCAACAAAAGTGCTCAGATCTGTCAACAAAAGATCTCAGGTCCGTCAACAAAAGATCTTAGATCTCGAATTCAGTTCCATCCCCAACATACAGATTGGTTTATTGCTCCAATCATTCTGGTGGCGTCAACGTTTCATAGGTCCCATCCCCCTCCCCATTTCAAGATTTTGACAGCACAAAGAGTTTTGCGCAGGCTCAAGAGTGTATCAAAATACCTGTCAGCAGATCTGGGTGGAGCGCATGTGGAATTGTCCGAGCCCGATGGATCCCTCTGAGCGAAACAGTTAATTTCTAAACTCTAAGTACACCCTGCATTAAGACAAAATGAAACGAACTAAAACTTATAACATAACAAAGATGCTGTATGGATATATTTACATTATTTGTTTTGGTACATGTACGCACATGCATTAATGTCTTACATGCACGCATAACGTATGTAGGTATGCATGTGACACGATTATGTACGTGTATGTATACATGTATATCTGTATGCGAATATTGTAGCTTAGAAAAAAATGTTCCGCCCATTTCAATAATTTTGGTGCTTAATCGCTTCCATCGGTCTCAGTGAATTAACATCATTTACGATTGAAATAAATATTAAAAATAAAATTAAAATAAAATGAAATAAAATAAGATGAAATGAAATAAATAGAATAAAATATGATAAGATAAAATAAAATAAAATAAAATAAATAAAATGAAATAAAATAAATAAAATGAAATAAAATTAATAAAATTAAATTAAACAAAATAAAATTAAATAAATAAATGAAATAAAATAAAATGAAATGAAATGAAATACAATGATACAAAATAAAATAAAACAAATAAAATGAAATAAAATAAATAAAACAAAACAAATAAAATAAAATGAAATACTTAGAATAAAACAAAATATAACTGATAGCAAACAAGAGCAAAAAGAAGAAAAAAGTAATCAAGGCACCAGGGGGATTCGAACCCTCGACCTTCTGCTTACTAGGCAGACGCTCTAACCAACTGAGCTATGGCGCCACTTGTCAAAGCAGAAAATGTTACCTTGTTCTGTAAAAGCGGGGGTTCAATCGCCTTTGCTTTCCACGTCGTGCTGGAACCACTAGATCTTGGGCTACTTTTCCACATTTAAGTGTAAAACAAAACGTCTCAGCTGTGCCTGAAGTTAACAAGAAACACCACGAGGACGCGGATGGGACCCGGAGCACCAATGCCTCGTCACTCTCCCTTGCTTTCTTTCTTTTATTGTTGTTTAAAGCCCAGCCGACTGCGCAGAGCCATATCAGGGTTATAACCGCTTCAAAACACGCAAAACTTCAACAGGAAAGAACATTATATGTTTTCAAAATGTCCAGATTATTAACTTTCTTTTCATATGAAATTTATTATTCTACTCCTAAAAATAAGGAAGTTATGGGTGTTTGAAGTGTGTAACATAGCAAACGGCCATTTTGAGAAAATCAAGTTTGAAATTTTCACCACTTCAGTGAAGTTTTACCTTAGCAACAGGTATTTGTACTTCACCAATCTTTACCAAATTTTGTACCATGGTAAAATACCTCATGTCACAATAGCACACAAAAATTAGTGTGAAAATCTACTGTAATTGTCTTGTTATTTAAGTTTATATATCCCTTTTTCTGAACAAAAAGCATTCCGTTATCTGGTTAAAACGCATTTTAAAAACATTTTCCGACTGAATTACAAAGTGCTGAGGTGCATGTACAAATATTCCATTTTTGACGAAAAGTAAAAATTGACAAAATCGACCCATCACACCTTTTCCGGGCCTCTACGCTTTTCGCTGCCTGCGAGTTAGGACTCATTTCGTGAAAACGGGTCACATATGTTTAGCAGAGATCTGAAAGTGAAAATACCCTCTGAGGGAATACGTAGCTATACAGTGCAGATCGTGTCTTGAAATGTAACAGTTCGGACCGAGAACTGTATCAGATGCTATGCTGGCACGAACAAAACGGTGGATTAGCTGAGTTTCATATTACAGGGTGTCATGCCGTTAGATCTATACATGTTCGACAGATACGAACAAATAATACGTCTTCTTTATCCCCCTCTCTTTCCTCTTGCCTGTCTGTCTTTATATCTCTTCTCTCTCTTTCTCCTCTTCTCTCTCTCTTCTCTCTCTCTCTCTCTTTCTCTTTCTCTCTCTCTCTCTTTTCTCTCTCTCTCTCTTCTCTCTCTCTCTCTTCATCCTTTCTTTATCTACTCTTACTCGTCTCATCTATTTCACTCTATATCTAGCCTTCTTTCTCTCTTCTACTCCCTCCTCTCATCTCTCTCCTCTCTCTCTCTCTTCTGTTTCATTCTCTCTCTCTCTCTTCTCTCTCTCTCTCTCTCCTCCTCTCTCTCTCTCTCTCTCTCTCTCTCTCTCTCTCTCTCTCTCTCTCTCTTTGTCATTTCTTAAGATACAAACAGCTTCCCGTTTCATTTTTCATATCTCCATATTTATCAAAATACTGAGTGAGGAGCAGAAAATGATAATGAATAATGTCTAAATGACCTGCATGACTGAATTTGATAAACGTGCTTGCGATAATACATGCATAGCTTAATGGATTTCTTAGTAATTCAATACAGCTCAGTGAGCTTTTCGTTTTACATTTAACTCGGTTGGTCCAGGTTTTTTGTTTTTGTTGTTGTTGTTATGTTGTTCTAATTAGTGTTGTTGTTGTTGAGGCTGCTGCTGCTGCTGATGTTATCATTGTTGTTGTTGTTGGTGCTGCTGTTGTTGTTGTTGTAGTTGTCATTGTTGCTGTTGTTGTTACTGTTGTAATTGTTGTTGCTCTTGTTGTCATTTTGTCTGTTATTGCTGCTGCTGTTGTTGTTGTAGTTGTTGTTGTTGTTATTGTTGTTGCTGTGTTGTTGTTGTTGTTGTTGTTGCTGTCGCTACTATTCTTGTTGTTGCTGTTGTTATTGTTGTCCTTGTTGTTGCTGTTGCTGTTATTGTTGTTGCATTTGTTATTGTTGTTGCTGCTACAGTTGTTGTTGCTGTTGTTTTATTGTTGTTATTGTTGTTACTGCTGCAGTTGTTGTTGCTTTTGTTGTTATTGTTGTTTTTGTTGTTGCTGCTGCTGCTATTGTTGTTGTTATTCCTGCTACTGCTGCTGTTGTTGTTGTTGTTATTGTTGTCGCTGCATTTGTTGTTATTGTTGTTGCTGTTGCTGTTATTGTTGTTGTTGTAGTTGTTGCTGCTGCTGATGTAGCTGTTGTTGTTGTTGTCATTGCTGTTGCTATTGTTGTTGTTGCTGTTGCTGTTGCGTTGTTGTTGTTGCTGTTGCCGTTGTTGTTGTTGTTGTTGTTGCTGTTGCTGTTGTTGTTATTGCTGCTGCTGCTGTGGTTGCTGCTGCTATCGTAGTAATAGTTGTTGTTAATGGTGTTGCTGTTGCTGTTGTCGTTGCTGTTGCTGCTGCTGCTGTTGTTATTGATGTTGCTGTTGTTGTTTTTGCTGCTGTTGTTGTTGCTGCTGCTGCTGTTGACCACGCGGTTTTAACTTTCGGAGTTATTATATGACAGACGTTTGTTGTTGTTGTTGTTGTTGTTGTTGTTGATAGTGGTGGTGGTGGTGGTGGGTGTGGTGGTGGGTGGTGATGATGGTGTTTTTATTTTGCTATTGTTGTTGTTGTTGTTGTTGTTTGTGCTGTTGCTGTTGTTGTTGTTGCTGCTGCTGTAGCTGTTGTTGTTATCGTTGTCATCGTTTTTATTGTTGTTACTGTTGTTGCTATTATTATTGTTGCTGCCGTTGCTGCTGTTGTTGCTATTGTTGTTGTTGCTGTTGCTGCTGCTGTTGCTGCTGTTGTTGTTGTTACTGTCGCTGTTGTTGTTAATGTTGTTGTTTTTTGTTGCTGACCATTCGGGTTTATATGTAAGTCTCGGAGCTTATCACACGACAGATGGAATACCGTTTACCACGCACATGACGACAAGAGTTTACACACGCTTGCCAGATACTGTCAGACATTTCGCATTAACGCCAAGATTATTCTCAGTGCTGGCATGATGCATAGCTGTTGAACTGCAAACCAGACGTACGGTAAACATACTCAGCCCTGTTGCTCTTCTGTATGATACAGTTTATTGAAAGACATTTAAATGGTGATGTGGATTCATGAAAATGCCCTTGAGGCCTCTTCAAGTTCTTTTATGTGAAGCCAACGCGTGATGAGATCACGAAAATTTCATATGATACAAAGAGAAAAAAAGAGAGAGAGACAGACAGACTGACAGTCAGAGACAGAGAGACAGACAGAGACAGAGAGATAGAGACAGACAGACAGAGGTACTACAGAAATAGAAAGAGAGAGAGAGAGAGATACACACACATACAAGAACAGACAGGCACACAAACATCAAGCATGCTGGTATATATACACGTACCACACACACGCACGCACGCATACATATACACACACACAACACAAGCACTCACGCACACACTCACGCGTGCACCCACACACACGAGCGGACGTGCGAGCTTACACACTCACACACACACACACATGCATGCACGCACACACACGGTCACATATGTATACACGCTCGTTTTAAAGCACATATATGAATAGACGTTGAAAGGATAAACGAAACGAACACACACACACACACACACACACACACACACACACACAAACACACTTACACACAAACACACACATACTCTCACAACACACACACACACACACACACACACACACACAACACACACACCAACAACACACCACACATACACATACACACATACACATACACAAACGCACACATATATGTATATACACCTATCTTAAAAGCACTTATATGAATGGACGTTAAAAGATATAGCGAAACGAAAGCACAAAAAAATAATGTAAGGTTGTAAAGCCATAACAATTTTAACCATTGGTTATACTTTTGGAAGTAATCTTGAGAATGAGCCATTATAAATCTGACAATCTGGAATTCGTATCAGGTTGGATATACGTATTAAAGACACGCTGATATATATTGCAAACAACCCTTTTCGATGCTGATTTTGATCACAGCATACAGTTCAGAGCACAGTCTTTCACATGTATGCCCTTTGCTACATCCAGAAAAGCTTGACCTCACACAACAATTTGACATATATGTTTTGGTGTCCTTAGGTATGCTTAAATTTGCATTCAGGTGTGTTTTTTAAATCCCTGTACGATAAATTGGAC
>CM060306.1:35539480-35541980 GCA_030674185.1 Monoplex corrugatus
AACAAACATTTATGACTATGAAATATATCTATGTATGGTTAGACACTGTTAATATGTGTATATTTGTGCACGTTTATTAATGTGCGTCTTCTGATGTATTGTATATGCACGACGTATCAGTGTTACTGTACGTATTACACTCTGCGTCTTGTAAACTGTGTAAGACACAGTGCGTCCAAATGTGCTTGCAATATAGCGCTTACAAAACCTGTTTTTAGCATTATCACTATCACATATTTGCTGACAAATTTGGGTGGAACGCATATGGAATTGCCCGAATGCGATGAATCCCCCCTGAACAAATACACACTCTATTCATTTATATAACATATAGAGAAGATAAAACATCGCTAGTCCAAGTTGACAGCATGTAAATCAAACTGTCCAGATGTGACAGAGAAGGATAAAAACCAAAGAACGCGTACCACGTGCAAATTAGTGCTGTCAACTGTCAGAGGCGTCTGTCATTGTGGGTTTTTAGTTTATTTTTTCCTTTTTGTAGTTCACAGAGGAAGAGGTTTTTGATCGACATCAGACTAGTGACTTGTATTTGTTGGGTGGGGGGGGGGGGGGTGAGTGTGTGTGTGTGTGTGTGTGTGTGTGAGTGTATGTGTGTGTGGTGTGTGTGTGTGTGTGTGTGTGTGTGTGTGTGTGTGTGTGTGTGTGTGTGTGTGTGTCTGTGTGTGCCTTTGCGTATGTGTGTGTCTGTGTATGTCTGTGTGTTCTTGTGTGCGTGCGTGTGTGTGTTCCCTCGTCTATGTCTCTGTGTGTGCGCGCACTTGCATGTGTGCTTTTGCGTGCATGCGTGTATGTGTGTGTCTGTTTGTGTATGTGTGTGCATGTGTGCGTGTATTTGTGCGCAAGAGAAACTGAATCAGAGAGAGACAGAGACAGAGACAGAGATAGACAGACAGACAGACAGACAGACAAATAAATATTTTAGTTAATACCAATGAACCTTGATTGCTGTCATGTTTACATAAAAAAAATACTGAAAGTTGTCTTTTTTATCATCATCATCATCAGCAGCAGCAGCAGCAGCAGCATTAATCTATCTTATTTATCTATTTATCTTCTACTGATTGATTCATACTGTCATTCATTTTTGTCTTATCAAATAAATGTTTATTTATCTATCAGTTGATTTTGCTGCAGGGTGGCTAAATGTGTTCATTGCCTGTGAATTCAAAGTCTGATGTCTCATGTTCGTTCACAGTTTGCAACGTAAAAACTAACCTGTTCGCTGCCCATCTTAATACTCAAATTATTTTTGATGGTGTAAGCTCAGTGTTTCATGCGTCTCCTTCTCCCCTTCTCCTCATTTCAAGACCTTGCCAGTGCATACACTTTACTGCAGGCTCATAAAGTCTGTCAAATGTGCTGTACATAAGAACCAAGTCTCTCTTGTTGTTCTGCTTAATCTCAGTGCAGCATTTGATGTGCTTGATCATTCCAGTTTGCTGAAGAGACCAGAGGTTACATTTGGGATTTAACAGATTGTCTCCTGAGCGCTGTCAGTCCGTTATTGTGAACGATACTCTATCTACTCATTGCCATCTCATGTATGATTTTCTACAAGGTTTTGGTATGAGACCTGTTTTCTTTATAAACGATAATTTGTCTACTTTTTGCCATCTCGTCTATGGTGTTCGATAATGTTTTGTTATGAGACATGTCTTTTTTTATTATTATATACTCAGCCCCTGTCAGATACAATTGTTCTACATGATTGATTTTCACAGATGAAACATAAATGTCAAAGGAATTATCAAGTGTCAAAGTAGTGTATAGACATGTACTGATTATGTGTTGTCCTGGATGAATAGCAAAAAACTAATGATGAACACAGTCAAGACAGAGATGATGCCTGTCAAGACTGCTTCTCAGCTCGGATTGGTTGGCAGTGAATATGCAAATATTGATGGTACTGATATTTCATTTCAAATGTGTTTGAAATATTTCGAAACAAGGACAGACCAAAATTTCTCTATGCAAGAACACATCAGCAATATCTGCTGCAGTTCATCTCTAGAGCTTAGAACGGTCACTTGGACCAAATCACATCTGTCGAAAACAGCATGTAAACAATTTGACTTTTCTACGATAAATTGCCAGCCACACCTCCACAAATCTGTAATAGCTGGCTTACCAGCAAAGGAAAGTTCTCGACTGCAAAGGTTTCAGAATAATGGAACACGCCAATCACATCTTACTGCAGGCTTTGCACATCACCGTTTTTATGGATTTTCCAACTTTATCTTTCAGGTCACCTCTGCACACATCAAACATTACACTCCCTTCAATCTTCAGAACAAAAAAAAAAGTCTGATGGTTCCAAAAGGCAATCTTAAATCAGCTGAACAGCGCGTTTTAGATTTCATCATACCGTCTGTTTGTAAGTCACTGCCCGTTGATCTGAAGGATGTGCCCATCATTATTTACTTCAAGTCACAGTTAAAACTTACCTGTTTCAACCAGGCCTTCCAACTTTAATGTCATA
>CM060306.1:35546980-35554480 GCA_030674185.1 Monoplex corrugatus
GGAGAGTAAGCAATAGCTACTTGAGTTTCTACCCCATACAAATAAACTGAAGTCAATAATATACAACTGATGATTTGTTGATTTGTCATTTGACGCTGTTCTTTATACAGGTTTGTACAGTTTTTCAAATCATAAAAAGTATTGAGGAAACACATACTCTTGTAATTTTGACAAATGGCTATTGTTTGATTGTCTAAGTGTACTGCAGATGTTCAAAGTTCAGATTTCTATGGTACTCTTTCTGTAGCGTGTGGTGAAAGAAGTGATGTTTTCATGCCAACAAAATCGAGGTGTTGCAATTGGATATAGATAAAGTTCACACTACTCCTGAAAAGAGGATTGTTTGCCACATAAATTACATTAAGATTTCCAGCAGAGAATGAACAATGGCTACCTGAGATTTCTACACCATACAAATCAACTAAAATCAACAATACATTACTGACTACTTCGCGATTTGCAGTTATCTTCAGTAAATGGAGTATTTGAATATAGTTGCAAACATCATTACAAATTATTGACAAGTCACACACACTTGAAATTCTAACATATGATTAATGTCTGATTGAATAAATACAGCACAAAGTTTCAGAGCTATAATCTCTACACACAACACACACACACACACACACACACACACACACACACACACACACACACACACACACACACACACACACACACACACACAACACACACACACACACACACACACACACACACACACTTACACAAACATACATACATACATACATACATACATACATACACGTACACACATTCACACACATGTACATGCATTCCATTCACTCTTGTTCCTTTCCGTTTCTGAAACAAAAATAATATATTTTGGCAGTTTCTTCTATGCCTGAAGGCTTTGATCACAGCAGCTTTTTGTGTCATCAACCATGTGCTTCATGATCAGGTCACTAAATATTTGGTCAAAAATATCAATGGGGGCATGACTGTCATGCCATTCAACTTTAACCTACGTGTTTGGTTGCTCGTGTATAAAGGAATAACTGGAACAAAATTAAAACGAAAAGTCTTCATGCCAGACATTCATCATAAAACAACGAAACCAACCTCAGTTTGATCAGCTGGTGGGTTATTTGGGTAAGTGCTGCGTCAACTTTTTCCACAATCACTGTTCTATTACTCACCACACACCCCTTCTCTCCCTCTCACCCTCTTTTTCGGACACATTTTCGTCACTTTCATGCCCTTCTGATGGGCTAAAATTTTTTTTTTCGTTCTGTTCTGCATCTTAAAGGTCGATGACTTTTATCAATTACTTTGAGTGCATCTCATCCATAACTAACACCACATGGGGTCGGCAATGAAACAATTCAAAGCCTGACTGCATATACATGTAGGTCACTCGCCATGTGCAGTGGTCAGAAGTTACTCAGTGTTAATCAGGCTACATCAGGATCCATTTCCATTGCCACGAATTAGCAACAAGTCAGCAATGGAAAGTTTTTGAATGCCAAGTCCGCGTTAGAGGCTGTTAGTGTGAAACGACTGTGCTTAATCAAGGCATCAGCTAACCCGGATGTCAGAAGTGAGTGAATTTTAATGTCCAGGTTTGGCTCTGGTAAGTCAATGTGGGTACAAAGATTGAACTTATAAATCTGGTTTATGTTTTCATAGGGATGCTTGGCTTTATTCATTTATCTAGTTAGTTAGTTAGTTGGTTTAGTTAGTTAGTTAGTTAGTTAGTTAGTTAGTTAGTTAGTTAGTTAGTTAGTTAGTTAGTTAGTTAGTTAGTTAGTTAGTTTAGAAAAGGGTGAACGTAGGCCCTTTGCATCATTTGCCGTTTAGATTCTCTTCTCGATTTCTCTGTCTTTTTCCCCCATCTTTGGTAAACAAGCTTCTCAAATTCTGAAGACTGGTGAACTTGATGCCCTCTGATTGTGATGTCCAGGTTGTCAGGCACTTGTCCCACTAACATAATGTCTGTCTTGCCAGTGCCGATTTTCATGCATGGTTTTCACAGCTGTTGTGTAAATTGTTTGTATGTTTTTGCAGCTGTGTAATGTCACAGTTCATGATCCAGTTTGTAATTAAAGTAAAGTTGGTTTTTTTTACATAGATGGTTCTAATAATAATAATAATGATGATCATAATAATAATGTTTATTTGTATAGCGCATATTCCATATAAAAACAGTGCCTCACACCATGGTTCCTCAATATGGATCTATCCTTTGTCGCTGCAAGTACATCTCCCACCATCTTTGTCTTCATCCACTCTGCGAGTCCGTCCAACATTTTCTCCGCAGGTCTACCTGGTGCTCGTTTTTCCTTCCAGCTTTCCTGTTGTGACTAGGTGCTCTAATTTGTCTTGCCTCATAAAATCTCCTAGCTGTCGTGTTACACTGGTCAGGTTTGAGTCTACCTTGAGAAGAATTTGTGTATTCACCGTCTGATCAAACAAAGCTGTGAAACGATACCTACTCTAGATACTGTTTGGGAAAGATTAAACAGGAAAACATGAATATGGGCACATCCTCATGATTATGGTCCTTAAAAGGGTTGCGTCTGTAACACTTCACTCACTACAACCTTAATATTGGATGGTCTGGCATATGTTCAAGAGAGATTCACCACCGTGGGACAACTCCATATGCGCTACATTCAGATTTGCCAGCAAAATTCTGACAGATTCCCTAATCTGCTAAAACCTATGCACTCGCAAGGTGTTGAAATGGAGATGGGAAGGGTGACGGGACCTTGTGTGCGTATGTGTTTGTATGTGTGTGAGTGAGTGTGTGTAGGAGAGGGATAGTGTGGGAATGGTGTGTGTGTGTGTGTGTGTGTGTGTGTGTGTGTGTGTGTGTGTGTGTGTGTGTGTGTGGTTGTGTTGTAGAAGAGGGGTAGTGGATGGGTTGTTGTGTGGGTGTGAGTGTGTGTGTGCATGATGAGATGTTTATCATCTGTTCTCAAGCCAATCCTTCATAAAAAAAAAAGAGGAGCAGGAAACCAAGCGTGTCTGGTTTGCCACTCTATAGCCATACATCACGCCATCACAGAAGACAATCTTGACGTTAATGTGAACTTTCTGACAGTAACTGGCGAGCGTGCAAAGGCATATTTGCTGTAAATTCTGTCATCATGTGTGCAGTAAATGGTATCCCATGTAACCGGTGACAGGTCTTAAATCATGAGACATTTTATGCACGTTCCTTAAAGGTCTGTGTGACCCACTGGTGCATCATTTTAGCGTTATCTATTTGTCATTCAATATGCACTGAAGAAAAGGACACACAGACTACCACCACCAACAGCAAAACCACCTTGAGTCAGGAGTGAATAACAGATAACTAGTTTTCCAGGAGTTACAGAAGATGGGTTGGAAGAGGTTGAGGGCAAGAAATGAATGAGATGGGGGGGGGGGGGGGGGGGAACAGACAGACAGACAGACAGACAGAGAGAGAGCGTGAGTGAGTGAGTGAGAGAGAGTGAAAGAGAATGACAGTGAGAGAGAGAGGCACAAAGAGAGAGAGGGAGGGGGAGATGGGAGAGGAAGAAAGAGAGGCAGCACTGGCTCATTTCTCAATATATCTTTAAAAAGGGGAAAGAGAGAGAAAATAGTTTTATATCAAACAGTATGAGTTGTGTGAGTTTGTGTGTCTGCCTATCTGCCGGCCTCATTGTGTGTCTGTGACAAAAATGGTTTAGCAAGATTTTCCCAGCTGTTTTAGATGGATGCGGAATAACGGAGACTTATGAGGCCAGAATGATGGAAACATTAAAACGGGCGGCTGTCAGGCCAAGTTTGAACTCGAGATATTAGATTTTGAGTCCATGCCCTGTCACAAGGACCAACCAGCCCGTAATAAACTTGTCCACCTGAGCTTGCATCATGAATATGGTGCGCTTAATAATGGAGCTATCATCATCACGTGCCCTGCCGCATGGCATTGGTGATCATGGCCCTCCATACGAATCTATCCTTTGTTGCTGCAAATACATCTCCCACCCTCTCTGTCTTCATCAACTCCGTCCAACATTTTCTCCCTGGGTCTACCTGGTGCTCTTTTTCCCTCCAACTTTCCTGTTGTGACTAGGTACTCTGATTGCTCTTGCCTTACAAAATGTCTTATAAATGTTGCTTGTCTTTTCCTAATCTTCTTTGTTAATGTTATTTTTGTGTTTGCCTCCTTCAAGACTGTCTGGTTAACGGACCACTTAAAAAGGGATGGAGACAGGCCTAATGGTACAGTAGGCTAATGCAAATTTATAACATGTATCAACATTCGTCGTGTTTTAGATGCAAAACATAGACTTGTTTCCCTAACTAAAAAATCTGGCCAGACCGAGTAACACATTCAGTTCTCTACAATAGACAAACGAACAAGAAACGAATAAATCTCAGCTGTAAAGAGGAGAGAAGAGAGAGAGAGAGAGAGAGAGAGAGAGAGAGAGAGAGAGAGGAGAGAGAGAGAGAGAAATTGTGTGTGTGTGTGTGAGTGTGTGTGTGCGTGTGTGTATGTGTGTGTGTGTTCATTGTGTGTGCACGTGAGTGTGTGTGTGCGTCCATCCATGCGCGCGTGCATGTGTGCGTACATAGTTGATTGTGTATGTTTGTGTGGTGTGCCTGTGTGTGTGTGTGCATGTGTGTGGGCCAGTGTATGTACGTGTGTATACTTGTAATAATAACACAAAAAAGCGAACAATAAAAACTAATGTAAATAGATAATATTATATTCCATTATTAATGTTATTGTCATTGTTATCATTGCTGTTGTTGTTGTTGTTGTTTTTGTTTTTTATCATCATTAGCGGCGTCGTAGTCGTCATCGTCAGCATCATCATCATCATCATCATCATCGTCGTCATTGTCTTTCTTCTTCTTTCTAATCTTCTTCACTAGTTTAGAATAAAACACATTCAAAACATAAGTGGGTTTTGTTTAGTTAACTCTTTGAAGAGCCAAAGGAGATAATTCTCCTTAAAAACCGCAACAGAGACATCACGTACCGACGTCCATAACATCAATTAGAAGTCTAAGCCAATTTAATCAACCACATGTGAACAAAAAAAAAACCGATAATGCTGGATAGGACCAGCACACCAAGTCCTCACCCACCACTCTCCGGACAATCACTTGCCAGCCCCTGACGCTACATGGTAGTTATTTCACCAAGCAAAAGGGGCTGCCTATGCGCTGCATGTTATGGCACCACACGTAAATCCCGTCATTAAACACAAGACGTAACTTTCCACTGGGTTGATTAACTGGCGCCATAGCTCAGTTGGTTAGAGCGTCTGCCTAGTAAGCAGAAGGTCGTGGGTTCGAATCCCCCTGTTGCCTTTTTATTTTTCCCCTTCTATTTGTTATACATTTTCTTTAAACATTATTATTTGTTTATTTTCATCTCAGCCTTTATTGTTTGTCTAATTATGTTTGTAGTTATAAAAGAGACCATGGCTGTCGAATGAAATAAGTTATCTGCCACTGAGGGAGCTAAACACTGAACCTCAGTGAAATAAGAATCTGCAAAATTGATACAACTAAGTTCTGCACAACTCAAGTCATCAGCAGCGTTTTTGTTTCATTTAATATCATCTGTTTTAATTTTTTATTTCTATCAATTTTCATTTTTGATTTACTTTTTTTTTCTTTTCTTTTTCTTCTTTTCTTTTTTTTTTTTTCTGTTATGCTATCTTATTTTATTTGGCATCGTTTTCCTCAACGTTTCTGTTTTGTTTCGTTTTGTACTTTAGATTAGACAGGTTATTCTACTGAGTAAAAAGTTTATTCTCTCTCTCTCTCTCTCTCTCTCTCTCTCTCTCTCTCTCTCTTCTCTCTCTCTCTCTCTCTCTTTTTCTCTCTCTCTCTCTCTCTCTCTCTCTCTCTCTCTCTCTCTCTCTCTCTCTCTTTCTTCTCCTCTCTCTCTCTTCTCTCTCTCTTCTCTGTTCTCTCTGTCTCTCTCTTCTCTGTCTCTTGTCTCTGTTTCTGTCTCTGTCTCTGTCTCTGTTCTCTGTGTCTCTGTCTTGTTCTCTGTCTCGTTTCGTCTTGTCTGTCTGGGTCTCTCTGGGTCTGTCTGTCTGTCTGCTCCTCTCTGTCTCTGTCTCTCTCTTTCTCACTCTCTCACCCTGTCTGTCTTTCTGAAAATGTTATAAACATTATGCGATAGTCTGCTTTTGTTGAATCCAAGTTTGATCTAAAAACGACGAAATGTATATAAATACATACAGACAGAAACAAAAGTTCTTCATTTTTCTGTGTACTGTTAATACATGGGGTAAACAAAACAGTGAGACACTGACTCCCGGTGAATATCAATACAAACCAGAAGAGCACATTAAGGCCAACATGAGGTTCTTATTCCATTTCAATGTGTAGCCTAGGCCTGTCTGAAGAGCAATGGTCGTGTGAGAAAATGGTTTCTGTAAAGACAGTTTGAGGTAAAATGCAAGCACAGATGTAAGACCTATTATTTTTTTTTACCAAAAGAATGTTTAGTGGCTGTCTATGGTGTGTGTGTGTGTGTGTGTGTGTGTGTGTGTTGTGTGTGTGTGTGTGTGTGTGTGTGTGTGTGTGTGTGTGTGTGTGTGTGTGTGTGTGTGTGTGTTTTGGTGTGGTGTGTATGTGTATGTGTACGTGTAAACATGTGTGTGTTTTTGTGTATCTGTGTATGCGTGTGTGTATCGTTCGCTCGTTATTTCTTTTAACGTCTATTGACATAATCATGTGCTTTTAGCGTGTGTATTTAGGCGTGTGTGTGTGTATGTACTTAGGATGTGTGTGAGTGTACGTGTGTGTGCGTGTTCGTTCGTCGTTCTTTGATTCAACGTCTTTTCACAATGAGTGATATTAGACAGGTGTGTGTGTGTGTGGTGTGTGTGTGTGTGTGTGTGTGTGTGTGTGTGTGTGTGTGTGTGTGTGTGTGTGTTGTGTGTGTGTGTGTTTTAGGTGATGTGTTTTGTGTGTGTGTGTGTGTGTGTGTGTTGCTGTGTGTGGTGAGTGAGTGGGTTTTTAGGTGTGTTGTGTGTGTGTGTGGTGTGTGTAGTGTATGCTGTGTGTGTGAGTGGTGGTGGGTGTGTATTGTGTGTTGTGTAGTGTGTGTGCTGTGTGATGTGTGTGTGTGTGTGTGGTGTGTGTGTGTGTGTGTGTGTGTGTGTGTGTGTTGTGTGTGTGTGTGTTGTGTGTGTGTGTGTGTGTGTGTGTGAGTGTGGAAACCCAGACCTTCAACTTGAAAGTCTGACATCCTGCGGACTTGACTGTTTATATCTGTAACTACAGCACTAGGATTGTCATGTCAATAACTGTGGACGAAAGAGTCTAACGGGACAACGGTAAACTATCTGATTGCAATGAATGAGCTGACCTGTATCCCTGTACAAGGTTACACTTTCTGCCCTTGTAACTTGTGGCGCCATAGCTCAGTTGGTTAGAGCGTCTGCCTAGTAAGCAGAAGGTCGAGGGTTCGAATCCCCCTGGTGCCTTTTTTTTTCTTTCTTTTTTTTTTTAATCTCCTTTTCATCCTTC
>CM060306.1:35559480-35571980 GCA_030674185.1 Monoplex corrugatus
GGCCAACGGTAAACTATCTGATTGCAAGGAATGAGCCGACCTGTATCCTTGTACAAGGTTACACTTTCTGCCCTTGTAACTTGTGGCGCCATAGCTCAGTTGGTTAGAGCGTCTGCCTAGTAAGCAGAAGGTCGAGGGTTCGAATCCCCCTGGTGCCTTTTTTTCTTTCCTCCTTTTTTTTCTCCTTTCTACCTTTTGATAATTGCCTGTGTGTTGTCTTCCTTCCACCCTCCACCTCCTTTTCTTTTCTTCCTTCTCACCTTTCAATTATTTTGTATGTATCCATATTTCTGTCTTTCTTTTCTTTCTTTCTTTTTTCTTTCTTTCTTTCTTTCTTTCTTTCTTTCTTTATGTTGTTGTTGTTATTGTTTTTGTCATTGTTGTTGCTATCTGTGATGAGGTAATTATAGGAACGTTTGCATATATTAATACATAAAGTAACGTTTACAATTGTTATATGAGGTGGAAAAGTTTTCATTTCATTGTAGCCTCTGAGTTCTTTCACTCCCCCTCCCTCTCCCACTGATTTGCCGTTTTCATATATGTATTTTTTACATTCATGACTGTTGAGGCCTGGTTGGTGTTGTGAAAGTCATAAGTAGTGGATGTTTTGTAGATGTGGTATGTTACGAGCAAGATTTCTTTTTCGACATTTTCTTAGAAGGGAGGGGGGGGGGGGGTAGTCTTCACTGAATTTCTGTCATCTCGTTTTATCCCATCTGTTCATATATTCCAAAACAATCCAACAAAGAAACAAATGTGCTCATATGTTATTCTGCTCTGTACTGTTTCTTTGGTAGTTATCCATTTCAACTTTTCATGTACGTATATGCTGTGTGTGTATGTGTGTGTGTGTGTGTGTGTGTGTGTGTGTGTGTGTGTGTGTGTGTGTGTGTGTGTGTCTGTGTCTGTGTGTCCATGTGTCTGTGTGTGTATTGTGTGTGTGTGTGTGTGTGTGCTTGTCTCCTTGTGTGTCTGTGTGAGTATATTGTGTGTATGTGTTGTGTATGTCATGTGTGTGTGTGTGTTATGGCGCTATATGTATATGTCTAGGTGTGTGTGTATGTGTATGTGTGTGTATGTCATATGTGTGTGTGTTTGTGTGTGTGTGTGTGTGTGTGTGCGTGTGTGTTATAGCGTTGTATGTATATTTTTTATATTTAGGCGTGTGTGTATGTGTGTGTGTGTATGTGTCTGCGTGCGTGCGTGTGTGTGTGTGTGTGTGGTGTGTGTGTGTGTTGTGTGTGTGTGTGTGTGTGTGTGTGGAACCTCAGACTTTCCACTTGAAAGTCTCACGTCCTACCGACTTGACTTTTTATTTCTATGACTACAGTACTATAGTTGTCATGTCAATAACTATCGACGACAGGCTGCAATGGGCCTACGATAAACTATCTGATTGCAAGGAATGAGCCGACCTGTAATCCTGTACAATATGACACTTACTGCTGTTCGATTCCCCTGGTGCCTTTAATTTCTTTTTCTTCCCCTATTCCCTTTTCAATAATTTTTTTATGCATCTATATTTTTTATTTGCTTTTGTTGTTCTTGTTGTTTCTGTTGTTGGTGGTGGTTATGATGAGGTAATGATGGTAAGATCTGCATCAACTAATACGCAAAATAATATGTTATATGAGATTGAAAAGTTTTCATTTCATTGTAGCCCCTAAGCTTATCTATTCCCCCCTCTCTCTCTCTCTCCTACTGGGTTGCCGTTTTCATTTATTTATATTTTACATTCATGACTGTTGAGGCCTGGTAGGTGTTGTGATAGTCATAAGTAGTAGTCGTTTTGTAGACGTGGTATGTTACAAAAAAATTACGAATTCTGTTTCGTTTTTTTTAAGGGGAAGGGGGCAGTCTTCATCGAATTTCTGTCATCTCGGTTTTTTTGTTTTTTGTTTGTTGTTGTTTTTTTGGTTGTCTTTTTTGTTTTTGTTTCTTTTTCTTTTTTTTTCCCCTGTCTATTCATATATTCCGAAACAAACAAGTTCTACAACATGGGAGATAATTCCTACGTGACTCTCAAGAGTTGTGTTCTTTGGTAAAACAAACAAGTGAAAACAAAAGCCCATTTACGTTATTCTGCTCTCTCTTTCTTTGGTACTTGTCCATTTCGACTTTTCTTGTACGTATGTGCACTGTGTGTGTGTGTGTGTGTGTGTGTGTGTGTTTGTCTTTGTCTTTGTGTGTGTGTGAGTATATATGTGTATGTGTGTGTGCGTGTGTGTGTTTAGGTGTGTGTGGTTCGTGTTTGTCAGTGTGTGAGTATATGTGTGTATGTGTGTATGCGTGTGTGTGCGCTCGTGTGTGTGTGTGTGTGTGTGTGTGTGTGTCTGTGTGTGTGTGCGTGTGCGTGTGCGTGTGCGTGTGCGTGTGCGTGTGCGTGTGTATATATGTATTTCAGTGATATGTTAGTGCATGTGTTTGTGTGTAGTTTTAGTGGGGTGTTTCTCTGTTTGTTTCTCTGTGTGTGTGTGTGTGTGTGTGTGTGTGTATGTGTGTGTGTGTATATATATATATATATATATATATATATATATATATATATATATATATATATGTGTGTGTGTGTGTGTGTGTGTGTGTGTGTGTGTGTGTGTGTGTGTGTGTGTGTGTGTGCAACCCCAGACTTTCCACTGGGAAGTCTGACGTCCTACCGACTTTGACTTTTTATATCTCTGACTACAGTACTACAATTGTCACGTCAATGACTATAGACGACAGGCTCCAATGGGCCAACGATAAACTATCTGACTGCAATGAATGAGCCGACCTATATCCCTGTACAAGGTTACACTTTCTGCTATTGTAAATTGTGGCGCCATAGCTCAGTTGGTTAGAGCGTCTGCCTAGTAAGCAGAAGGTCGAGGGTTCGAATCCCCCTGGTGCCTTTTTTTTCTCCTTTTTCTTTTCTCCTGTTCACCTTGCAATGATTTCTTATGTATCCATAATTATTTCTTTCTTTCTTTCTTTCTTTCTTTATGTTGATGTTGTTGTTCTTGTTACTGTTGTCGTTGTTGTTACTGTCTATGATGACATAATGATGGGAAGATTTGTGTCAACTAACACACAAAATAACATGTACAGTAGTCACATGAGGTGGAAACGTTTTCATGTCATTGTAGCCTCTAAGCTCTTTCACTCCCCTCTCTGTACTACTGTCTGACCGTTTTCATTTATTTATTTTTATGCATTCATGACTGTTGAATTGTGGTCGGTGTTGTGATAGTCATAAGTAGTAGTTGTTTTCTAGATGTGGTATATTACGAACACGTTTTCTGTTTCGATTTTTTTTTGGAGGGGAGGGGAGGGAGGATTAGGTAGTCTTCATCAAATTTCAGTCATCTCGGGGTTTTTTTTCCTGTCTATTGGTCTATATATTCCAAAACAAACAAAGAAATGAACAGAAAAGCCCACAAACATTATTGTGCTCTATACTATTTCTTTGGTACTTATCCCCATTCATAGCCAGATGTGACCTGAAAATAACGGCCTTATTCATCGCCACGGCTTACTAAAGGAGAAATTCCAGTTTCAGATACAGTTTCTTGAGAGAAGGACTCCCTGCTTGAAATAAACTCCATAAAACTGACGCTACAGATGCCATGTAATGGGTAATATCCAAAATGTTCATGTGACCCTTCTTTCCCTATCCTGTTTAGTGTTATTGTAATTTTTTTTAAAGCCCCGCCGACGACGTTGAGCTATATCAGGGCTATAACCCGTTTCTAAACATACTACTTCAACAAGGAATAAAAAGAAAAAGAAAAGAAAATTTAGTACACATATCATGCATTCTCGCACATAATATAAGGAAATGCCCCTGGCGTTGACCACTCAGTCCAGTTTATCACACAGGCGATTTGAAAAAAATATACCTGAATACAAACTTAAACACAACTAAGAACACTAAAACTGATAATGATAAACAACGGGTCTAAATTACCTAAAATTGCTTCCGCATATCTCATTTCCCTAGAGCCAAAAAAATGTACTTAGATAATGTACCCAATTATCAATCCTAAGAGAAAATGCGTATGACATTATCGAACACATTCATGTAAATGGACCAGCAAAGCAGAAAATGATAGGAAGAAATGACAGAAAGCAAATGAAGAAGGTAGAAAAAAAAAAAAGAGAGAGTGACAGAAAAGAGGAAATTTCTAGCACAGAAATTCCTGAGGGCAGGGATACTATTTACGCTGAAAGAGTCCCCATCATCCCCACGGGGGATGACAATCTATAGATCTACGTTTGTCTTACTTTGTGGTGGATCCCTGGCAATCATTCTCTGTTCATTAAATCACCAGAAATCTATTTACACTGACAGAAGCACATGGACAGTGCAAACAGTCAGTTGGCTTCCTTAGCATTGACACAGTGTTACACATTCACCTCACAGTATCGATTAGGTACAAGGCCTACTACTACCGGCTAGCTCAAAGACTTCTTACTGACGGGAGTCAAGCACATGGCAAGCAAAGGCCAAGTAGTTGGCTGGTTATCCCAACACAAAATAATAACGTTTTCCTGTGGGCAATGTCCTCATTGGCGCCATAGCTCAGTTGGTTAGAGCGTCTGCCTAGTAAGCAGAAGGTCGAGGGTTCGAATCCCCTGGTGCCTTTGTTTTTCCTTTTTTTTTTCCTCCTGTTCACCTTTCAATGATTTCTTATGTATCCATAGTTCTTTCTTTCTTTCTTTCAACTTTCTTTCTTTCTTAGTTCTTTCTTTCTTTCTTTATGTTGATGTTGTTATTCTTGTTACTGTTGTCGGTGTTGTTATTGTCTATGATGATGTAATGATGGGAAGAATTGTGTCAACTAACACACAAAATAACATGTACAGTAGTCACATGAGGTGGAAACGTTTTCATGTCATTGTAGCCTCTAAGCTCTTTCATTCCCCTCTCTTTCCTACTGGGTTGCCGTTGTCATTTATTTATTTTTATGCAATCACGACTGTTGAATCGTGGTTGGTGTTGTAATAGTCATAAGTAGTAGTAGTTTTTCAGATGTGGTATGTTACGAACACGTTTTCTGTTTCGATTTTTGGGGGGGGGGGGGGGGGCGGAGAGAAGGTAGTTTTCATCGAATTTCAGTCATCTCGGTTTTTTTGTTTGTTTGTTTGTTTGTTTTCTATTGGTTTATATATTCCAAAACAAAGAAACAAATGAACAGAAAAGCCCGCAAACATTATTGTGCTCTGTACTATTTCTTTGGTACTTATCCACATTCTTAGCCAGATGTGGCCTGAAAATAACGGCCTTGTTCATCGCCACGGCTTTCAAAAGGAAAAATTCTAGTTTCAGATACAGTTTCTTGAGAGAAGGTCTCCCTGCTCGAAATAAACTCCATAAAACTGACGCTACAGATGCCATGTAATGGGTTATATCCAAAATGTTCATGTGACCCTTCTTTCCCTGTCCTGTTATTGTTATTTTTGATTAAAGCCCAGCCGACGACGCTGAGCTGTGTCAGGGCTATACCCCATTTCAAAAGATATTACTTCAATAAGGAAAAAAAATCAAGTACACATATCATGCATTCTCGCACATAATCTAAGGAAATGCCCTGGCATTGACCACTCAGTCCAGTTTATCACACAGGCGATTTAAAAAACATACTGAATACAAACTTATATTTAATAATAAACAACGGGTCTAAATTACCTAAAATTGCTTCCACATATCTCATTTCCCTAGAGCCAAAAAAATGTACTTAGATAATGTACCCAATTATCAATCCTAAGAGAAATACGTAGGACATTATCGAACACATACAGGTGAATGGACCAGCAAGGCATTAAAATGATAGGAAGAAATGACAGAAAGCAAATGAAGAAAGTAGGAAAAAAAGAGAGTGACAGAAAAGAGGAAATTTCTAGCACAGAAATTCCAGAGGGCAGGGATACTATTTACACTGAAAGAACCCACATCATTCCCATGGGGGATGACAATCTATAGATTACGTTTGTCTTACTTTGTGGTCAGTCCCTGGCAATCATTCTCTGTTCATTAAATCACCAGAAATTTATTTACACTGACAGAAGCAAATGGACAATGCAAACAGTCAGTTGGCTTCCTTAGCATTGACACAGTGTTACACATTCACCTCACAGTATCGATTAGGTACAAGGCCTACTACTACCGGCTAGCTCAAAGACTTCTTACTGACAGGAGTCAAGCACATGGCAAGCAAAGGCCAAGTAGTTGGCTGGTTATCCCAACACAAAATAATAACGTTTTCCTGTGGGCAATGTCCTCATTGGCGCCATAGCTCAGTTGGTTAGAGCGTCTGCCTAGTAAGCAGAAGGTCGAGGGTTCGAATCCCCCTGGTGCCTTTTTTTTTCCTCCTGTTCACCTTTCAATGATTTCTTATGTATCCATAGTTCTTTCTTTCTTTCTTTCTTAGTTCTTTCTTTCTTAGTTCTTTCTTTCTTTCTTTCTTTATGTTGATGTTGTTGTTCTTGTTACTGTTGTCAGTGTTGTTATTGTCTATGATGACATAATGATGGGAAGATTTGTGTCAACTAACACACAAAATAACATGTACAGTAGTCACATGAGGTGGAAACGTTTTCATGTCACTGTAGCCTCTAAGCTCTTTCATTCCCCTCTCTTTCCTACTGGGTTGCCGTTGTCATTTACTTATTTCTATGCAATCACGACTGTTGAATCGTGGTGGGTGTTGTGATAGTCATAAGTAGTAGTTGTTTTCTAGATGTGGTCTATTACGAACACGTTTTCTGTTTCGATTTTTTTTTTTTTTTTTTTTTTTGGCGGGGTAGGGGTGGTGGTGGTGAGGAGGTAGTCTTCATCGAATTTCAGTCATCTCGGGGTTTTTCTGTCTATTGGTTTTATATATTCCAAAAACAAACAAACAAACAAATGAAAAGAAAAGCCCACAAACATAATTGTGCTCTGTACTATTTCTTTGGTACTTATCCCCATTCATAGCCAGATGTGACCTGAAAATAACGGCCTTATTCATCGCCACGGCTTACTAAAGGAGAAATTCCAGTTTCAGATACAGTTTCTTGAGAGAAGGACTCCCTGCTCGGAATAAACTCCATAAAGACTGACGCTACAGATGCCATGTAATGGGTAATATCCAAAATGTTCATGTGACCCTTCTTTCCCTATCCTGTTTAGTATTATTGTAATTTTTGTTTAAAGCCCAGCCGACGACATTGAGCTATATCAGGACTATAACCCGTTTCAAAACATATTACTTCAACAAGGAAAAAAATGAAGTACACATATCATGCATTCTCGCACATAATCTAAGGAAATACCCTGGCGTTGACCACTTAGTCCAGTTTATCACACAGGCGATTTGAAAAAATATACCTGAATACAAACTTAAACACAACTAAGAACACTAAAACTGATAATGATAAACAACGGGTCTAAATTATCTAAAATTGCTTCCGCATATCTCATTTCCCTAGAGCCAAAAAAATGCACTTAGATAATGAACCCAATTATCAATCCTAAGAGAAAATGCGTAGGATATTATCGAACACATACAGGTGAATGGACCAGCAAGGCAGAAAATGATAGGAAGAAATGACAGAAAGCAAAAGAAGAAGATAGAAAAAAAAAGGAGAGTGACAGAAAAGAGGAAATCTCTAGCACAGAAATTCCAGAAGGCAGGGATACTATTTACACTGAAAGAGCCCCCAGCATCCCCACGGTGGATGACAATCTATAGATCTACGTTTGTCTTACTTTGTGGTGGATCCCTGGCAATCATTCTCTGTTCATTAAATCACCAGAAATTTATTTACACTGACAGAAGCACATGGGCAGTGCAAACAGTCAGTTGGCTTCCTTAGCATTGACACAGTGTTACACATTCACCTCACAGTATCGATTAGGTACAAGGCCTACTACTACCGGCTAGCTCAAAGACTTCTTACTGACGGGAGTCAAGCACATGGCAAGCAAAGGCCAAGTAGTTGGCTGGTTATCCCAACACAAAATAATAACGTTTTCCTGTGGGCTATGTCCTCATTGGCGCCATAGCTCAGTTGGTTAGAGCGTCTGCCTAGTAAGCAGAAGGTCGAGGGTTCGAATCCCCTGGTGCCTTGGTTTTTTTTTTTTTTTTTGTTTTTTTTTGTCGGTTTATTTATTTTTCTTTTTTGTATTTGATTTTTGTTTGGTTTTCTTGTTGTTTTAGTTGTTTGCTTCGTCATTTTTCCTTTTGTATGCGTATCTGTTTTAATGGTAGGGACAGGGTTGGCAAAGAAGAGGCAAAGTTACTAATAAAATGATAATTTAGTACATATGAAAATGGAACATTTTTTGCAATAGTATTGTCATTGAACCTCTGGAAATCGACAAAGCCTGTTTTAACTGATAACTTATTGCTAGCTATCAGTGTCGCTGACAGAGCTGCCCATTCAAGATTTTAACTGTTTGGCTTCCACACCCTGTGTACCAGTTGCAAATATATATCCATATATGCATACTTACATACTGATGTAAACATTCTTAGCCTACAAAACAAGTATATATTATATCTAATACATACATGTATACATGATTATGTACATAAACTTCTATTTAAAATGTATATATGTATGTATGTATGTATGTATTATGTATGTATGTATGTATGTATGTATGTATGCATGTATGTATGTATGTATGCATAATTATTGCACAAACCAATTTGTGCTTTTATTAGTGAGTCAAAAATATGTTGCAAAATTCTTTACACGTCTTTTTGAATCGGTGACTTTGCTACAGTTGAGGTGTTAAAATATTCACATCAATATCAACGTGTGTACAGAACTTCTGTACAGATCTGTGGTGTCGATCAGGACAATAGTAGCAGCTGGCTGAACGGTTGTTACACGAGCTTAGCACGTAGCAACAAAGACTTGAAGATAAAATGTCCCATGGATAGTATCATAAGTGGAATACATCACTCCAACAGAGGCGTCAGTTGACAGATTGCAAGTCGGATTGCTGTCTTTCTTTGTTTGTTAGTCTGATTGCAGGTAAGATTATCCGTCTGCCGTATCGCTTATGTGGGTGCGGACGTTAAACTCCAAACGAAACAAAACCTAACTAAGTGGCGCCATAGCTCAGTTGGTTAGAGCGTCTGCCTAGTAAGCAGAAGGTCGAGGGTTCGAATCCCCCTGGTGCCTTTGTTTTTTTTTTTTTTTTTTTTTATGTGGGTTTTTTTTCTGTTCACTGTCAATTGTATTAGTTTTTTCTTTCTTTTGTTTTTGTTTGTTTTGTTTTGGTTTTTTGTTTGTTTTGTTTTGTTTTTCGTTTACTTGTTTCACCGAATTACAGAAAGTGACAGTCTACCCGGAAGAAGAATTACACATCAAAGAAAAAAATCCTTAAGAGAAGGGAAATTATTTATAATCAGATAAAGAAAAGGTCTAAAAACCAAGCCTATAAAAATGCAAGAGTATTTCAAACAATACGTAGAGTTTCGCGAATCATTTGAAAACCCAATAATTGCGGCCAGAATGTACAGAACAGCTTCCTCGCATGATGAAAATCGACTCTCGTTCAAGTATTGTTGTGCCCTTTGAAATACGATCAACGGTTTAAAAAGGTCTTACGAAATATCATAATATCACACAGAAAATCTGCATGATTTTAGGGATCTTGGCTGTCAGCATATGTATTTATACAGGACCAACTCAGACCTTTTACTCTTTCAGCATGTCCGTGACCAATATAACCCGTTAACTCTCTCAGCCTGTCCGTAATCAGCAGAAATAAATAAATAAATAACCATTCCACTTACTTGTCCCATCCATTAGCTTTCTGCAAGGGGTGAAAGAGTTAAGTTTTTCCTTGGCTGTCATTGCTGACAATGCAGGTTGCTGGCAAATAGGATGAGGGAGTCAAAGGGTTAATGCAAGCTATTCTTGACAAGAATAACCGTTTCCAATCAGTAATTAGTTCAGTTTGTCAGAGTGTATAGTTTGCAGTATTCAATTTCTCCCATTTCACTCTCCTATGGTCTCAGTCAAGGTTAGGGGGCAATCTTTACCTTAAGCCAGATAGCACAGCAGAAGGTGTCTTGTTTCCAACATTACATTCGTCGGCGTCATCATTAAGTGGTTACAGCTTCTGTCTGTTAGACATAAGGTCGAGGGTTCGAATCCCTCTGATGTATCTCTTTCCTCTGTTTTATTTACTATTCCTGTATCTGTTTATTTGTTTGTTTGGGTTTTTTCCTTGTTTATTTATGTGCTTGTTTGTTTTGTGGTTCAGGAATAATTAATGGAAGATTCCTGTGTACGATCCATCTAGCTGAGCTAATAGTGCCTTTTTGTCTAAAGATTTAGCTATGTTTGAGGAATTGTTCTAGCCTAGATCGTAGACAGAATAAGTACGGACAAAGAGGCAGGTTGCATTTTTAAAAAGTGCGATGTGCCTAACAAATGGAGTTCGCAAATTCAGAGGAGCACCACAATAGTAGAATAGGAACGTGAACATTATGTATTTTTGCATACGTATATGTGTATATGCATACATAGGTATATACATCATGATATATATATTATATATATATATATATATATATATATATAATAATATATATAATCGATGTAAACAATATTAGTCTACGAAATTAATGTATATGCATATATCTACTAATAGTATGAGCTGGCTGAATGATTGTTACCGAGCACGTAGCAAGCATAGACATGAAGATAAAATGTCGTATGAATAATTACTAATGTGGCGCCATAGCTCAGTTGGTTAGAGCGTCTGCCTAGTAAGCAGAAGGTCGAGGGTTCGAATCCCCCTGGTGCCTTTGATTTTTTTCATTTTGTTTGTTTGTTTGTTTTGTTTTGTTTTATCTGTTCATTGTCAGTTATATGTTTTTCTTTTTTCTTTTTTTTCTTTTAATTTTTTTTGTTTTGTTTTTGGTTTTGGTTTTGACGTACATACATCTATATATACATACATACATACTGATGTAAACATTATTAGTTTATCTATGATACATACGTTCGTACATGATTATACGCATAAACTTATATATACATACATACATACATACATATATACACACACACACACATATATATATATTATATATATAGATTCGTGTGTGTGTGTGGTGTGTGTGTATGAAAAATACACACACACACACACACACATATATATATATATGATGTGTGTGGTGTTTGTGTATCGATATGTATATGTATATACATATATGATTTTAATATATATATATATATATATATATATATATATATATATATAATATATATATATATATATATATATAGATGAGGCAAGAGAAATTGGAGCACTAGTCACAAGAGAAAAGCTGGAGGGAAAAAGAGCATCAGGACACCAGGGAGAAAATACTGTACTGACTTGCAGATTTAATGAAGACAGAGTGGATGGTCGATGTATTTGCAATGACAATAGATAGCTTCGTGTGGAGGGCTATAATCGCCAACGCCACGCTGCAGGGCACATGAGGCTGATAATGATGATATATCCATAAAATATACATGTATGATTATTGCACACTCCACTAAATGTTTTTAGTTTTGTGAGTCATAAAGATTTTGCAAAATTCTTTCCACGTCTTGTCGAATCGGTGACTTTGCTGCAGTTGAGGTGTTAAAATATTCACATCAATATCAACGTATGTACAGACTTTCTGTATAGATCTGTGGTACCGATCAGTACAATAGTAGCGGCTGGCTAGATTGTTGTTACCGCATTGAGCACGTAGCAAGCATAGACTTGAAGATAAAATGTCCTATGGATGACAACTTAAATTAAGCGGCGCCATAGCTCAGTTGGTTAGAGCGTCTGCCTAGTAAGCAGAAGGTCGAGGGTTCGAATCCCCCTGGTGCCTCGAGTTTTGTTTTTTGTTTTTATCTGTTCATTGTCAGTTATATTAGTTTTTCTTATTTTTTGTTTACTTGTTTCATCACACTACGGAAACTGACAGTCTACCCGGAAGAAGAATTAGTGAGTGAAGAGATTTGTTCTTTAAGAGAAAGGAGTTTGTTTATCTTCAATACAAAATTTCTTTTAATATTTCGTATACTTTTTGTAAATATTTATGTTATATGTGTAGAGTAACAAGAAATAGCTATAAGGGGGGTCCAAATTGTACCTAGGAATCAACAACAACAACAAAGTAATATAAAGAAAAACGATTGCCATGGCCTGCATTAATAACAATGTTTTATGAAACCCAGGAGGAATGGAGTTGGACGGATGGAAATGTTCAATATTTTTGTAACATGTAAGATAATGAGGATTCGTTGTGCATTTTAGGGTCTTAAAGTCATTAGGCCAGTAAGAACTGTGAGTTATATCTTATGTTGAAGTTATCCAATAAACAAACTTGTATTTCTATTTCCATGTTTGGACTACTTTTAAGAATCCTTGTCTAGTGTGGTTAGTGCATTTCTGCTCGTTTCCTCCTTCTTTGTTGTGTGCGTGATATCTAACAGAGAAACAATTCCTTGTACACATCCCTAAT
>CM060306.1:35581980-35596980 GCA_030674185.1 Monoplex corrugatus
GACAGGAAGGGAGTTAAGGAGTTGAGTTTTTGCTTTGCATGTCATTGTTGAAAATGCAGGCTGGTGGTGGATAGGGTGAGAGAGTCAAAGGGTTAAATTTTTGCTTTGCTATCATTGTTGAAAATGCAGGCCGCTGGTGAATATGGTGAGGGAGCCGAAGGGTTAAGGAAAGAAAATGACTGCCAGACACAATCTTGCCAAGTAGAGTAAATAGACGTACGTTGTCAAACCCTGAAGACTTGGACAGTAGGGTTGTTTTCTTACAATGATACGATCGTGTCTGTATCTAATGAGTGCCCTGAGTACGATTCAAGCAAGCACAAAATGTGTAAGCTATTAAGTGAAGATGAAAAAAAGAAAAAAAAGAAAAATAGAATAAAACTGAAAAGACGGCGCATTGAGGTGCCAAACCTAACCGGGGAAAATAATGTCTTTCTCACAGTTGAGTTGTGCATGCTTAGAACCATGACTGCACTTATCAAAAACAGATGCGCAGCAAGCGCAGTCGACTTCCTTCCCAACAGGACGACCAAACGGTGTTTTATTTCTGCGCCAACTTCAATACAGCTCATGCATGCTACATGGGTGTTTCTTGTTAACTTTGGCCCCCAGCTTGGCTGATGGCTTCAAGGGAACCGGGCCTGTGATGATTGCAGGGAAAGTTTTTCATGACAGCTCGGAAAGGCGGCAAGCTTGGAATCCTTTTGAGGGCTGTAGAGCAAAACAAGTTGTGTCTGGGGCATCATGTCTGACCACTTTTGCGATCGTACGAACACCTCCTGTTTCTCTCTTAGTCCGGTAGCTGGCCGGGCTGGACTTGGCTGTCACGCGTTGTGTGGCTATGTCCCGGGGTTTGTCATATCCCCACCTCGCCATTCGGCTTTTAAACAACGTAACTTATGACCAGAGCCAAAGCCAGAGCAAGATTGAGGCAGCCGAGATGTGGTTTCTAAGAAGAATGTTGAGAGTTCCATGGACAGCAAAGAAAACAAACGAGACAGTCTTCATGGAGGCAGACACAAGTAGATCGCTCATAAGGAACATTAGGAAAAGACAGGCAACATTTATAGGCCATTTCATGAGGAAGGGGGATTTGGAGCACCTGATCACAACGGGAAAGCTGGAGGGAAAGAGAGCACCAGGTAGACCCAGGGAGAAAATGTTGGACGGACTTCCGAGTGGCTGAAGACGAGGAGGGTGAAAGAGATGCTTGGGGCAACAAGAGATAGAGACAGATGGAGGTCCATGATCGCCAACGCCATTCGGCAGGGCACCTGATGATGATGATGATGAACTTATGACCGGGTCTGAATGGACCATGTAGCGCATGGACAGCCGCCCTTTGCGTCGTGAAATAGGTTACCGTGTGGCGTCGAGAGCCGGGAGGTGGTTGTCCTGTCAGTGATAAGGCATTGTTGTTCTGGGTCTCATCTAGCACCCTCGGGTGTTTCTTGCTACTACAGCTCATACGCGCTAACTTCAAGACAGCTCAAGCTACCGTTAGGAAGCCACACAAACAGTTACCACCCATGGTCTTTTTTTCTTTTTACGCAGCAACCCACCCAAAGAAAAGTGCCCCAACGTATCCTCGTTAATTAGTAAGCTACTTGGATGAAGAACAACAAGTCTTGAACAAACACGTGCACGCTAAACTGCCAGACCACACCGGCTTGTCAAACACGGTGAGGGTGAAGAGCTATTGAACAAATAATCATACCCCTTGTGGATAATTAAGATGGCGTTTACGCTCGAGTTTCCATGACCAACCCCCCACCCCACCCCCTGACATATGTTTGCCGTCAGACGTGCAAGTTTGGGCAGGGCAGTTGAAATTTGATCACAGCACGGCGAGGTGGGTGGCCGATGGGGCGAGAGGTACCAGGAATTCTCTGCTCACTGAAGCAGATTATAAGTAAATCCACCCGAAGGCAAGGAACTTTCATGGGGCCCAGACCGGGTTCGTCAACATTACATGCGGCAGCTTTTGATCTATCAAGCTGAAAACTTGGTAATAATAAAGGAATTAAACCCAGGCTCTTCAAGCAAACAGACCTCTGCGTAAGCGGCGTCTGTTTCTGCGGAAATTTATGGTTTACTGTACTATATTGGACTATGATATATTGTACTGTTGAACGAGACACCCTCAAAACTATACTATACTATACTATACTATACTATACTATACTATACTATACTATACTATACTATACTATACTATACTATACTATACTATATCTATACTATACTATACTATACTATACAACTTTTAACACCACACTACACTACATTATTCTACACTATACTATACTATACTATCTAATGTAAGGATTCCGTTTTGTCACAAACAATGGCATATGCTCTATACTATACTATACTATACTATACTATACTATATTATACTATACTATACTATACTATACTATACTATACTATACTATACTATACTATACTATGCTATGCTATGCTATGCTATACTATACTATACTATACTATACTATACTATACTATACTATACATACACATACTATACTATACTATACTATACTATACTATACTATACTATACTATACTATACTATACTATACTATACTATACTATACTATACTATACTATACACGATTCTATCCTATTCAAGAGCCTATACTCTGCAGTCAAAATTTTACTGCAAAGTTGAATTTCTCATGAAAGTTCGCAATTGTCACGTGGTGTATCCTTTTCCAAAATTAGAGTTAGAATTAGACTGAATTTGATCAAAAAGGATTCATCATTCTCGGACGACTCCATATGCGCTCCACCCGAATATACCCTGCTCTAACAATTCAGCCGGCCCTCGTCTGTCTCTCTGTTTGTCTGTCAGTCTGCCTGTCTTGTCTGTCTGTCTCTCTCTCTGTCTCTGTCTGACTGTCTGTCTGTCTGTCTGTCTGTCTATCTCTCTCTGTCTCTCTCACACACACACACACACACACACACACACACACACACACACACACTCACACACACACACACACAGATACACACAGACACTCACACTCACACACACACACAGACACACACAGACACACACTCTCTGTCTCACACGCACACATACACACACACACACACACACACACACACACACACACACCCACACGCACACACACACACACGGGTGGAGAGGTTAGGATAGAGAGAGAGGGGGGGGAGGGAGGGGGTGTTGATGGTGAGGCAAACGACAGACGATAAGGCACAGAGGGCGGAGGGGGGGGGATATGATAGATATTGGGGCTGGATATGGATAAGGACATACGTTTGATGGGACAGGAAGGGGATATGAACGGTTGAGTTGTCAGGCAGAAAAGTACTGTGGTGCAAACTATTTCTTTTCAATTTTGTTGTTGTTGTTGTTGTTGCCTGTTTACAAAGTTTGTTCTGTGTGTGTGTGTGTGTGTGTGTGTGTGTGTGTGTGTGTGTGTGTGTGTGTGTGTGTGTGTGTGTGTGTGTGTGTGTGTGTGCGTGTGGTGTGTGTGTGTGAGTGTGTGTCTATGTGTGTGTGTGGATGTATGTGTCTGTGTATATGTGTCTGTGTGTGTGAGTGTGAGTGTCTGTGTGCATCTGTGTGTGTGTGTGTGTGTGTGTGTGTGTGTGTGTGTGTGTGTGTGTGTTTTATGTATAACAGCATGTTATAACGTCTACCAAACGATCATGGGAGTGTGGTTGTGTGTGTGTGGGGGGGGGGGAGGTGAAAGCTGATTGAAATGTGATTTTGAAAAATAGCGTTTTACTCGCGCGCTTCTTTTGACACCAACGGATGACCATACCAGAACTATTCTCTTCGCCGAGACTTAAAACAATGGGCTGGTGCGATGCAAGCTCTCCAGTGGGAAACATATCTTGCCAAGCTCTGCAGATAAGTTTTCAAATAGTAATACATGTATGTGCAGTATCAGAGAAGTTAAAACACCCAGTTGCGACGATAACCGAGTGACAAATCTCTGCAATATCTGTTCCAATGGATGATAAAGACAAAAGGGATGACTTTGTATGGTAAACCATTTATATCTAAAACAAGAGGGTTTGTGCCTAAGAACATATCTTGTTCTCTGTCTCTCTCTGTACTATCTGTCTGTCTCTGTCTCTTTCTCTGTCTGTCTGTCTGTCTCTGTCTTCTGTCTGTCTGTCTGTCTGTCTGTCTGTCTGTCTCTCTCTCTCTCTCTCTCTCCCCTCTCTCTTATTGACCTTGAAGTACAAATGCTCAGAACTGTGCTGAATCCAGACTTAAGAATTTCTAACGTCTGCCCTACAGATTTTATTTTGACTTTGAACATTGAATTGTCTATTTTTGTACACCTATCGTGGCTGGCCCATTAGCTCAGTTGGTTAGAGCGCCGTGCTGATAACGCGGAGGTCGTGGGTTCGACCCCCATGTGGGCCACTGAATTTTTTTATTTTTTTTATTATTATTACTTTTTTTAGTTGGGGGGAGAATTTGTTACTTTTTCCTTTTTTTTACACTACATAGGCCATATTTTTATTTTATTATTATCATAATTATCATTATTTTTTTATCTATCTTTCATTTTGTTGTAATATTTTTCATTTCGCTTTGTTGACAAATCTTTTGTTGTTGTTTTTGAATCATTATCACAATAAGCAATGACCAGTAGCAGAGGTTCACCTACCTCTCGTTCTCAGAAAGATCTCATGTCTGAAGCTCAATCTCTACCTCGAACAATCTAACGTAATCTGTTTGATGTTGATGCACGGTCTGCATACTCTGCCTTCGGAGGACCTGTACCGGTTATTTGCGTGTTTCTGAAGGATCTTTAACATGCGTTTCTGATACTCTGCGAGCGTACACACATGAATGGGATTCAGGATCTAGTAGACATTGACATAACATAATTACTGGCCTCCAAAAATCTCCACCGTGTTTGTGAAGGATATTTAACGTGTGTATTTGATGCTCTGCATGCGTATACACATGAAAGGGATTCAGAATCTAGCAGACATTTACATAAGATATTGTCCTGGATGATTAGAAAACTCTCCACTCGTTGCCTACCTGGGTAAGGCTACCTCAAACTTGGTAGCAGGTCACAAGCGGCAGATTTTGAATGGCATTCAGATATGGAGGTATGCTGCAAAATAAGCCAGGCTTGTCTAGACAAATGAATAGTCCTGAAACCAGCTAGTGATGGTTACTATCAGAATGGGAAGAGGTGCCACCTGGGAATGTTACACTTAAAAATTACCTATGTGTCCTACGACGGAGCCACTGGGCGTCCTCTTAAAAATCTCTGGCTCCCTGCGCTCACAGCACAGGCCATGTAGTCCTTCAGAAGGGGACGAAAAACGAGTCGGACCCTGGTGACTTCTGGCCTGCACACGCTTAAGATCCCACAGCAGTTGAATACCATGAAGTGTAGGGCATTCGCCTGGCTGCCTGATATAAAACATTGAACAGATAGGTTCATTTTCCAGGTCCCTCCTCTTAAAGGTCAACTAGCCTTCTTGCCTTTCTGAAGTAATCTTTACACTTGGAGACAGAATCAACACCATAAAGAAATAATAGTAATAAAATAAAAAATCATCCAAATAACACATGGAGACAGAATCAGCAACATACCCAAAACAATTCATCATCATCATCATCATCAGTCCCGTAGTCTGGTTGACTGTTGGGTCACCACTGAAGATTTTGCAACCAACTTCCTCCACTCCTCACGGTCCTCAGCTTTCCGCAGAATGATATTCCATTCAAGGCCAGTCCACTCTCTGATATTGTCTTCCCATCTTTTTCTCTGTCTGCCTCTTCGTCTCCCTCCCTGAACTGTTCCCTGCAAGACGGTCTTGGCCAGTCCAGATGATCGTGTGACGTGCCCGTACCAACTCAGTTTGTGTCTTTTCACTGAGGTCAGGAGGTCTTCATACGGCCCGATGACGTTTTCGATTCGGGTTTTCACTTCCTTATTGGTTATATGATCTTTGTACGAGATACCAAGGAGTTTGCGGAAGCATCTCATCTCCATTGCCTGTATCCTTCTTTCAATGTCTGCTGTTATGGTCCATGTTTCGCATGCATACAAACATATTGACATGACCAGGGAACGCATCAGTCTGATCTTGGAGCCGATTGCGATATTCTTGTCGCTCCAGATTACTTTTAGCTTGGTCATTGCAGCTGTGGTCTGGGCAATCCTGGAAAGTACTTCGGGCTTTGATCCTTCATCTGATACTATAGCTCCCAGATATTTAAATCTATGGACGGTCTCAAGTTTCTTGTTGTCTATGGTAATGTCAGTGCTGATGCCATTGGTATTATTTGTCATCAACTGGGTTTTCTCTGCACTGATCTGCATGCCATATGCTGTGGAGGCCTCATCAAGATGTTTTATCAAGCTGACTAGCTGTTGCTCTTGCCCAGCTAGTCCGTCAATGTCGTCGGCAAAACGTTTGTGATTGTTCTACCTCCGATGCTGACTGTTCCCTCGTGATCTTCAAGTGCGTCAGCCATTATTCTCTCTAAGAAGATGTTAAAGAGAGTGGGGGAGAGCAGGCATCCTTGGCGTACTCCAACTGTGGTTCGGAACCATTCTCCTATGTTGTTGTCATGGTAGACTGCACTGGTCGCCTTTTCGTAGAGGCATTCTATGGTTCTGATCAGGTTGGCATTGATGTTGTACAGCCTCATGGTTGCCCACAAGGCTGCGTGCCAAACTCTGTCGAATGCCTTCTTGAAGTCCACGAAGACGTGGTAAAGGCCTTGTTGGTGTTGCAGGTATTTCTCACAGAGCAATCTGAGGTTGAAAATTTGCTCTGTGGTACTTCTTCCTGGTCTGAAACCTGCCTGCTCTTCTTTTATTATCTCCTCAGCTTGTGGCTTCAGTCTACTCAGAAGGATTTTTAGCATGACCTTACTTGGATGGCTGATCAGGCTGATGGTACGGTAGTTTTGGCACAGTTCTAGGTTGCCTTTCTTCGGGAGAGTGATGATCAGGGACTGGGTCCAAGGTGTTGGCCACTCACCTGCCCGCCAGATCTTATTGCAGATGATGAGTAACATATCTATCATGGCCTCTCCTCCTGCCTGGACCAGTTCTGAGGGAATGTTGTCCACTCCTGCCGACTTGCCTTTCTTCAATGATTTTACTGCAGCTTCAACTTCTTCTCGCACGATGGGGTAGCTGTCGTTGTTGGTTGGTGGAGGAACTTCTAGCACCTTGGGATCTCCTGTTGTTGTGTGTGTGTATAATTCGGAGCAGTACTCTGTCCACCTCTGCAGAATCTCTTGATCTTCTGTGAGACATTTCCCTGCTTTGTTCTGTATGGTAGTGGTTCTGCCTTGTTTTGAGCTTGTTAGTCCTTTCACAAGCTGGTAGGCTTTCTTGCTGTTATTTTTCTGCAGGTTTGCTTCGATATCTTGGCATTGTTCTTCAATCCATGTTTCCTTTGCTTTCCTCATGCCTTCTTTAACTTGTTGGTTGGCTTTTCTGTATAGTTTAGCACCTTCATCCGTACTCTTCTTTTGCTTTAGTTCTCTGCGTTTGTCGCTCAGCTTTAGTACTTCTTCCGTGACCCAGGGCATCTTTGTTGGTCGGTGTTTTCCAAGGATGTCGTTGGCTGCTTCGGTCACGGCAGTGTTGAAGTTGTTGATCAGAATGTCTACTTCGGTGTCCCCATTGTCAAGGACGAGGAGAAGAGCAAACTTCCCTCCTATCGTTGCTTGGAAGTTTTCAACTATGTTGGGGTCTTTGAGCTTCTCAAGATTGAACTTAATTCTTATGTTGCCCTGTTTCTTCATCCTCTGGAGGCGGAGTTTGAAGGTCATCATTACAAGCTCATGATCGCTTCCAATGTCGGCTCCTGGAAAGCTCCTGGTCTTTGCGATGTTAACACTTGACTGGAAGCGTCTTTTAACCATGATGTAGTCGATCTGACTGTGGTATTTTCTCCTGGGCTGTGCCATGTCCAGCGTCTAGATGGTTTGTGTGGACCGAACGTGTTCACCACCTTCAGGTAATAATAATAATTACAATATTTATATAGCGCAAAATCTTGATAAAATCAAATCTAAGCGCTGAAGCAGACACACACGCAAGCACGCACGCACGCACGCACGCACACACACGCACGCACACACACACACACACACACACACACACACACACACACACACACACGCATGGCTATAAATGGGGAGAAAGAATAAAAGCAATAAAAGCAAGAATAAAACCAATGGAAAATTATAGAGAGCATAGCATATACAATTATATATTATAACCATGTGATTCCCTCCGAGCGGAGACAGGCTGCAGAGGGGGGGGGGGGGGTTGAGTGAGGTTAGGATTTATGCGGAGGAGAAAAGGTGAGTTTTGAGAGCGGACTTGAAGGAGACAAAAGTAGGTTGCTGACGGACTGAGAGAGGAAGTTTGTTCCAGGAGAGTGGACCAGAAACAGAGAAGGCTCGTGGACCATAGGTATTGAGCTTAGTGCGTGGAAAGCGAAAAGTCAGAGGATCGGAGGCAGAGCGGAGGGTACGTGAGGGAAGATAGATCTCAAGTAGGCTTGACAGGTAATCGGGGGCTGCGTTATTGAGGCTTTTGTAGCACATGGTGTCTAGTTTGTACTGTATGCGCTTTGATACAGGGAGCCAGTGAAGTTGTGCCAGGAGAGGAGATATGTGGTCAGCTTTTTTCTTTTTGAGTACAAGGCGTACAGCATTGTTTTGAATGCGCTGTAGGATGTGAATGGTGGAGGCAGGAAGACCAGACAGGAGTGAATTGCAATAGTCAATGCGAGACATTATGAAGGAGAGAACGAGTTTTGCAGTTGTTTCGACAGAGAGATACTTCCTGATCAGCCTTATACGATGGAGATGATAGTAGCAGGATCTGGCAGTTTGAGAAACAAAGTTGTTCATGGAGAGGGTAGAGTCAATGCAGACACCAAGGTTTTTAGCTGAATCAGAAATTGGGACTGATGTGTTACATAATGGGAGAGAAAGAGGAGGCAGCTGAGAAAGTTTCTGACGGGTGCCAATGAGGATAGCTTCTGTTTTGTCGTCATTAAGCTGAAGTCTATTGTGTGTCATCCAGTTCTTAATGTCCGAGTAACACTCAGTGGTGCGAGTCAACAGGCGCTGTATATTATCAGGTGAGTCACTGTCTTGAAGTTGGGTGTCATCAGCATAGAAGTGGTGTTTTATAGAATGGGAGTTGATGATGGTGGACAGGGGGGAGGTGTAAAGAGTGAAAAGAACAGGGCCAAGGACAGATCCTTGTGGAACACCACAGGTCAGGTATGCAGGTTGAGAGTAAGTGCCATTGATGAGAACGGTTTGTTTTCTGTTGGATAGGTATGAAGTGAACCAAGACAGAGCAATGTCAGAGATGCCAAAAGTATGATGAAGTCTAGAAAGGAGAATACCATGATCAATGGTATCAAAGGCTGCAGACAGATCAAGGAGTGTGAGGAGAGAGACTTTGCCAGTATCAGTTGCAAGGAGGAGATTGTTGAGAATGTGTAGTAGGGCAGTTTCAGTGCTATGGCACTGGCGGTAGGCTGACTGGAAAGGATTGAGGAGATTGTTGGCAGACAGGTGAGAGTTCAGCTGGTTGAGGACGACTTTTTCAAGGAGTTTTGACAAGAAAGAGAGATTAGAGATAGGCCGGTAATTTTTCAGTTCATTTGGATCTAAATTGTGTTTCTTGAGGAGAGGGTGAACAATAGCAGACTTGAAAGAATCAGGGACAGTTCCAGTTTGAAGAGAAGTGTTGATGATGTCAGTGATGAATGGGAGGAGAGTAGGGAGACAGTCGGCGTAGAGAGAACCTGGAAGAGGATCCAGTTCGCAGGTTTTGAACGACATGGATCTGATTGTGTTGAGAATTTCTTCTTGTGAGACTGGGTTAAAAGTAGTAAGAGGTGTGCCAGAGAAGGAAGGGTCAGGTGGGCATGGTTGACAGGGTGTCCTGTCAAGCCTGTCACGAAGAGTTTGTATTTTGGTGGTGAAATAGTTGGAGAATACAGATGGGAGTTCTTCATTTGTATGTTTTGTTGGGAGAGGTAAATCTTTTCGTGTGCCAAGGAGATGATTCATGGTTGTAAAGAGTTCTTTTGAAGAAGAGGCATTCAGGATTTTGGTTTGGAAATAGCTTGTTTTTGCAGATGCAATGAGGGTGGATACTTTTGTTTTAGAGGCTTGGAAAAGTTGCCTGTGTACAGTGAGTTGTACAGGTCTTTGTAACTGGCGAATTCTAGGAGCCTCAAACCTCTTTCGTTGGTCTCAGGGTTGCAGTATTGGCCACATATCCCTTTCCAGTTATTGTGTTCATCCTCTCCAATCTTCGCATTCCAGTCGCCCTGCACTATAATGATGTCTTTCTTTGGCGTCTGATCTACGATTTCCTGCAGTTGATCATAGAAATCTTCGACAGCCTCGTCATCATAGTCAGTTGTTGGGGCATAAGCTTGGATGACGGTGATGTTAAAAGGTGAAGCCTTAAGCCGAATAGTAATGAGTCTGCTAGAGACTGGTCGGCATCCCATGATGGCATTCACAGTGTCTTTGTGAATGAGGAATCCAACTCCATGTTCATGTTTGTCTTCACTGCCACTGAAGTAGAGTTTGTGGCCTTCTGGGGTAGAAAACAATTACACTGTGACAAAAACAAGACAAAACAAAACAAGACAGAAACTGACAAATAACTTACAAAATACAAAATGACAATGTCACTTGACATCACCAAGATATTAGATCTCAAATCCGCTCTCGTATCAGCTCTTCCTCAACAGTTCTGTATTTCAGATAAGGCAGTTATTCTTGTCTAGTTAAATGTCTGTTTGTCTTTCTGTTTGTTTCTTACCATTGAAAAGGAGACCATCCTGCTTTCACTCTCTTGAGACTGCTCTCCCCTCCCTCTTCTCTGGGGACCTGCATTTACTCTACCTTACCTTGTAAGGCAATCCATAGCAGTCGTTTTTATTTTATATGTATCATGAACCAACCACCTAGCTCAAAAACCAAGAACCGAGCAAAAAATGATAACTGTAAGGATGTTCGTTTAATTCAATGAGCAAACTGATATAAGGACGCTTGTTTAACCCTTTGACGCCCGCAGCCTGTCTACCAGCAACCTGCATTGTCAATCATGGTAGCATAGCAAAAACTTAAAGGGAGTTAAAGGGTTAAGTTTCTGCAGTTGGTTGATAGGGTGTGAGAGTCAAAGGGTTGAATTAATTCACTGAGCAAAATGATATAAGGACGCTCGTTTAATTCACTGAGCAAAATGATATAAGGACGCTTGTTTAATTCGCTGAGCAAAACGGTATAAGGACGCTTGTAAATTCAACCGAAAATAAAGCCACTGTACTGATTTTTTTCACCCGGAGACAAACGCAGGTGACGAGTTCCAGCTTATTTTTTTCACTTTAATTCTGTTATCTGTCTGTTCTTATCATCAGGGGTGTTGAAGGAAGAACGTGTCAACGGTCAGCAGCAAGGTTGAAGACCTGAAGACCAAAACATTATAAATGCTTTTGCCTGAAGAGGAGAAATGCCACGTGATGACAAGTTCTTCTTTGCACTGTCGATCCTGGTCTTCCTCGGATGTCTGCCTCTTGTTTTCATATTCATAGTCATTTCTTTCGTCACAATGGAGTTACCATGATTGTGAAAATCGGGCTGCTGTCCACGTTGTGAGCGCGTCGCCGCAGTCCAGCGCCACCCCTTTCTCTGTACCAAGACTTCAGAAATGCAAAGAAGGCTTATTGTCCTTCACAGGAAAGGACCTGGGAAATCAACCTATATCTCTCAATTGCTTTATACAAGGGCAGCCTGGCAAATGCCCTGCTCTTCACGATTTTCAATTGCCGTGAGATCTTTAGGGTGCGCAGTCCAAGAGGCACACAGGTCCGACTTCGTTTTTCCTCCCCTTCCGAAGTACTAGATATTCAGTTCGATTTTCTGGTCAAACTGAGGAGAAAAGTCTGGAAGTCAAAATGCAACAAAAATAAAGCAAGCTATAAAAATGATTTCGACAGCCGCGTCTTTGCCTGTGTATACATCAGTATATGAGTAGTTAACCATCGCAATGAATTATTCCTAAATTGCTGACTTTGTGAGAAACGGTTGGCTTTATAATCATGCCATTATCATTTTGATCTTATCCATCACATGGCATGTGTGGCATCAAGGCATATTGAATTTATTCAGAGTGCGGAGACGCCATCTTGAGAAACTAAAACTGAAACCGAAACTATAGTGATCAACGTGGATATCAGTTTCCAAGAGCGGTGTCACAATTTCAGTTTCACTTTCTCAAGATGGTGTCTGTGTTGGAATAAATTCAGCATGCATTGACATAACAGAAACCAGGTTATGGATAAGATCCAGAATGATCGTGGCATAAGTCTTTATGCGGCACATATGCCCCTTGTGTCGAGTTGCCTTGTAGTGTGTTGGGCTGTGCCACACTGTAGGCCTGTTGTGTCTCGTCGCTACTAGCTGAGTTTTTTGAAGTTGAAAATTTGATGTGCGATACCTTTGGGCGGTGACTGAACACTGTTCTTTTTGTTTCATGAAAATGTCGTACGTTCGTTTGGCGAAGCTGTATATATGTGTCTTACATTTTCTTCCTTTGAATAGATCTCTGTGTTTATCACCTTTCAAAATTTGTTAGCAGACCCCAAAGAGGTGTTGCGTCAGCTTGTGAAGACTGTACGCATGCTCGTATAGGAATGTATGTGTGCGCGTACGTGGGGTTTGTGCTGTGTGTGTGTGTGTGTGTGTGTGTCTGTGTGTCTGTGTATGTGTGTGTGTGCGCGCGCACCCGCGCGCGTGTGTGTGTGTGCACGCACATTAGCACGCACGCATGCACACATACACATGCTCGCACTTTGCATGTATGTGTATGTATCGTGTGCATTCACGCTCCAACAGCTCCAGTCCTTTCACAGGCTGAAGAACAAACACGGCTGGACAAGCAAAGTGGGCGTGGGGTGATCTGTCCTGACTGCCACTTGGCGCCACAACCCCGGGACCCCAGAGGTCTGGCGACAGCGCGCGTTAGCCAACATCCCGTCACAGGCCAGCAGACCCGGAAAGAACCGGGACCGTACTGCACCTCCAGACAAGGCGACTCTGACAAGCGGACGGGGAGCGGATTACTGGACCTGTGCACATGTTTATGCACGGCCCAGCAGGCAGAAATAGTCTCTCAGCCCCCTCTCACAACTCTCTCACTTTCTGATGAAGCGGTCACCCGCTGACCGTGAGATTGGCCCGAACAGGCGGCCAGCCTTTTAGTCACAACTGAGGTGGTGGGCAGCCAAACATTGGTCACCAAGCGCATGATACCCCGGCGTGGAGAACTTTCAGGGGTGAACGGGCACCATCTTCAACGGCTCGTGACAAGAGCTAAATAGAACGGACAAGGGAACTTAGCGGTTCAGCGTGGCGGGCGACGACAGGCCGTGATCGTGAGGGAGAGGGAGAGAGTTTGGACAACTATCGCGGGAAGTGGGTGAGACAAGTGGAGCGTTGGCCGCTGTGTTTCTTTGATTTCGCTATCACCGAATTGCGCCGGGGTTTGCTTTTGCTTGGCTAAGTAATCATACCAGACACCGGTTACGCAGGCCGTTGCTCCTGTCGTATTCTTTCCCTTGCTGTGGCTTAGTCAACTATGGACCATCTGTCAGTCTGGCTCAAACACTCTACACAGCACAAGCACTCGGTTCAACCCATACCAGCAACACCTCAACATCCTTATTTTATGTTGCAATGTTGGTTTTTGTGGTCTTGATCCTGCCTGTTTGTCTCATTCCAATGTCCCCTCACCCTGCACTCCCCCCCCCCCCCACCGCCACCCCTTCTTGTTTGTTTTGTTGCCTGTTCTTGTGGCGTTCTGTGCCGTGGTATTACGTTTCTCTTGTCTTGTCTCCTGAAATTGGTGAGTGCCCGTTTTTCTTTGGTTGACGTACGTTGTCCGCTGTGTTGGGTTGAATAGTGTTGTATTGTATTTGTATTTGTATTGTATTGTATTGTATTTACAGTACTGTGTTGTATTGTATTGTACTGTATTGTATTGTATTGTACAGTATCGTATCGTATTGTATCGCACCGTAACGTATCGTATCGTATTGCATTGCCTTGTATCGAATCGTTTCGTATCGTAATGTATTGTATTCTGTTGTATCGTATTGTATTGTATTGATGTATCGTATCGTATCGTATCGTATTGTGTTGTGTTGTGTTGTGTTGTGTTGTGTTGTTTGTGTTGTATTGCATTACATTATATTGCATTGTATTGCATTGTATTGCATTGCATTGTATTGCATTGCATTGTATTGCATTGTATTGTATTGTATTGTGTTGTGTTGCGTTGTGTTGTGTTGTATTGTATTGTATTGTATTGTTTGTTTGTGTTGTTTGTATTGTATTGTATTGTATTTTATTGAATTGTATTGTATTGTATTGTATTGTATTGTATTGTATTGTACTGAAGTTGCATCTAATCACAGAGGACTTTCCGTCTCAAATTCCGGCCTCTCTGTCACGTATTATGCCTTTCTGAAACATTTTACGGCTTTTTAAAAAAAAAAAATGTTTTAGATGAGGCGCTACACTAGTACTCACTGTTGTTATTGTTCCTGGTTATTTTTCGTGTGTGTGTGTTATATTTAACACTCGCACACAGGTCATCAGTTTGTCAGTATGCTTATGGATATGCATATCAAGCCCACCACCAAATAAAAATGTATCCTTTTGAGTGACATTTCTACCCTCGTATCTCGTATTCCTCTGTCTATCTGCTGTCTGTCTGTCTGTCTGTCTGTCTGTCTGTCTGTCTGTCTGTCTGTCTCTCTTTATCTCTATCTCACTCTATCTCTGTCTCTCTCGCAATCTTTGTCTGTCTGTCTGTGTGTCTGTCTGTCTGTCTCTCTCCCCTGTGTCTCTCTATGTCTCTCTGTGTCTGTCTGTCTGTCTGTCTGTCAGTCTCTCTCTCTCTCTCTCCCTCTCTC
>CM060306.1:35604480-35624480 GCA_030674185.1 Monoplex corrugatus
GAAGAGACACTATGCTTTCAGATTTGATAAAACAGTAGCTAAGCTACCTTCATCTTGTAACCCCATCTCGAAATATAAATTCTTTTTTTATATACTAAACGCGTTGATAAATGAACAAGCAATGTTTCCAGTTGAATCAAATCTGAATTTTAGTGGGTAGGGCTACATATAGTACGAAACTCTGGGCAGAGCCGGAAAGCAGAAGGTCCTCAGAGGTGAAACCCTGTCAAGCAAGTGTTTCGGCCCTTAACTCTTAACACTCTGGGGCGTAGGGCCGCATCCAGGTCATAACTCCTGGATGTCCCTCAGCTATCGCCATTTTAAAAAAATTGATTTGAAGTGGGCAGGACATATCTAGAGCGTACTTTTTAATATTTCTCTGTGTTTAGTCAAGTATCTTGAGCGCGTGCTTACTACACTACACAGTGCGTGTGATGGCAAGAGCAGCTCCGTTCATCCACTACACCCAAACAACGAATCGGTAGTGAGGCTTTTTTGTATAAGATAACTGCTGGCTAGTGTGAGTGGAGCGCATATGGAGCTATCCGCGTGTGCTGAGTCATTGTTGAACAAATTCGAAAACTCTGAAAATTCAAACCAATGCAAAAATTCTTCACGCGATCGTCAATGTTCATTGTAGGATTCTTTTGTTTATGTCAACGAAGCCCGGTTAGCTCAGTCGGTAGAGCATCAGACTTTTAATCTGAGGGTCAAGGGTTCGAGTCCCTTATTGGGCGTCATTTTTTATCCGAATTAATTATATATCTCTGCATTCATATTTTTTATTTGCTTAATCTGTCGCAGAAGAGACATTATGGTTTCAGATTTGATAGAACAATAGCTAAGCTACCTTTATCTTTTAATCCCTGTCTAAATAAAAAAATTTCTTTTCTTATACAAAACGTATGATAAATCGACAAGCAATAGTTCCAGTCGAACCAAATTTGAATTGAAGTGGCAGGGATATATATATACATGTTTGTTTGTTTTGTTTTGTTTGTTTGTTTGTTTGTTTGTTTGTTTTTTGTTGTTTGTTTGTTTAATAAGAAACTCTTTGGAGAGCCAGACAGCAGAAGGTCCTCTGGGAGGAAAACCACTGTCAAGCAAATGTTACAGCCCTTAACTCCTGACACTCTAAGGGTTAGTGCTGCATCCAGGTCATTATTCCTTGATGCCCCTCTGCTGTCGCCTTTTTTGAAATATAAATTTTGAATTGTAGTGGGCAGGGCTATGTATATAGAGCATACTGTTTAATATTTCTCTGTGTATAGTCAAGTATCTAGAGCACGCGCCTACGACACATGGCAAAAGCAGCTCCGCTTCACCCAAAAGCTGGATTGATTGTGAGACTTTTTACAAGACAACTGCGGACTGGTTTGAATGGAGGGCATGTGGAACTGCCTGTGCGTGCTAAATCTTTGTTGAGCAAACTCGAAACTCTCAAAGGTTAATTATTAAAGTGACAGAAATTTCCTAACGCGATCGCCAATGTTCATTGCGGGACACTTTTGAATGTTGGGCGAATATAGTGCATATTATTCAATATTTCTCTGTGTGCAGTTAAGTATCTTGAGCGGGTGCTCACCACACTACACAGTGTGTGCGATGGCAAGAGCAGCTCCATTCATCCGCTTCACCCAAAAGTCAGGTTGATTGAGAGCCTTTTTACAAGATAACTGTTGGCTGGTTTGGATGACGCATATATGGAACTGCCTGCGTGTGCTAACTCTCTGTTGAACAAACTGGAAACTCACAAAGGTTGACTATCAAACTAACGCAAATTTCCAAATTTTCTCATGAATTAATTATCTCTATGCATTCGTTCATTTGTTTGAAAGCAGCCTAACATGTAGCAGAAGAGACAATATGGCTTCAGATTTGTTAGAACATTAACCAAGCTACCTTTACCTTTTAATCCCTCTCTAAATATAAGCTCTTTTTTTTCTTATACAAAACGCAGTGAGGGAAGGAAAATCGACAAGCAACATTTCCAATAAAATAAAAGACTATAGCAGGACTATATATAGAGCGTAGTAGTAGTAAGAAATACTGGAGACAACCTGACAGCAAAAAGTTCTCAGAGGAGATAACCCCTGTCAAGCAAGTGTTTCGGCCCTTAAACTCCTGACACTCTAAGGGGACTGGGCCCAAAGACGTTATATGCCTTTGGCTGGGCCGCATCTAGGTCATGATTCCCAGATGCCCTTCTGCTATTGCCCTTTTTCTTTTTTTTTTTCTCAGAAAAATTGTTATATTGATTTTGAATTGTATTGGACAGGACTATATATAGAGCGTACATAGAGCATAATATTATAATTCAATATTTCTCTGTGTGCAGTTAAGTATCTTGAGCGGGTGCTTATTACACAGTGTATGTGATGGCAAGAGCAGCTCCATTCATCCGCTTCACCCAAAAGCCGGGTTGATTGAGAGCCTTTTTACAAGATAACTGCTGGCTGGTTTGGATGACGCACATATGGAATTGCCTGCGTGTGCTAAATCTTTGTTGAACAAACTGGAAGCTCACAAAGGTTGACTATTAAACTAACGCAAATTTCCTAACGCGACCACCAGCGTTCATTGCAGGATACTTTTATTTATTTCAACGAAGCCCGGTTAGCTCAGTCGGTAGAGCATCAGACTTTTAATCTGAGGGTCAAGGGTTCGAGTCCCTTATTGGGCGCTATTTTTTTTTTCGAATTAAACATGTATATGCATTCATTTATTTGTTTTAAAGTAGCCTCATATGTTACGGAAGAGACAATATGGCTTCAGATTTGGTTAAACAGTAGTGAAGCTACCTTCACCTTTTAACATCTCTTCAAATGTAAACTTTTTTTCGCATACAAAACGCGATGATAAATCGACGAGCAATACTACGAGTCGAATCAAATTTGAATTGTGATGGGCAGGGCTATATTTTTTAATGTGGTAAGGAACTCTGGGGAAAGCCGGATAGCAGACAGTCCTCAAAGGAGAAACCCCGTCAAATAAGTGTTTCAGCCCTTAACTCCTGACACTCTAAGGGGGCCAGGCTGCATCCAGATCATGACTTCTATAAGCCCTTCTGCTGTCGCCAGTTTTCAAAAATTTAACCGCAGTGGGCATGGCTATATATAGAGAGTGCATACTTTTTCATGTTCTGTGTGTAGTCAAGTATCTTGAGCGCGTGCTCACACACTACACAGTGCATGCGATGGCAAGAGCAGCTCCGTTCATCCACTACACCCAAACAACGGATCGGTTCTGAGGGTTTTTTAAAAGATAACTGCTGGCTAGTGTGAACGGAGCGCATATGGAACTGTCTGCGTGTGCTGAATCAATGTTGAACAAACTCGAAATCTCTCTGAGAGCAAACCAATGCAAATTTCTTCACGCCACCGCCAATGCTCATTACAGGACACTTTTGATTATTTAAAAGGAGCCTGGTTAGCTCAGTCGGTAGAGCATCAGACTTTTAATCTGAGGGTCAAGGGTTCGAGTCCCTTATTGGGCGTTATTTTTTTTCTTATGAATTAATTATCTCTGTACATTCGTTCATTTGTTTGAAAGCAGCCTAACATGTAACAGAAGAGACAATATGGCTTCAGATTTGTTAGAACGTTAGCCAAGCTACCTTTACCTTTTAATCCCTCTCTAAATATAAGCTCTTTTTTTTCTTATACAAAACGCAGTGGGGGAAGGAAAATCGACAAGCACCATTTCCAATAGAATAAAAGACTATAGCAGGACTATATATAGAGCGTAGTAGTAGTAAGAAATTCTGGAGACAACCGGACAGCAAAAGGTTCTCAGAGGAGATAACCCCTGTCAAGTAAGTGTTTTGGCCCTTAACTCCTGACACTCTAAGGGGACTGGGCCCAAAGACGTTATATGCCTTTGGCTGGGCCGCATCTAGGTCATGATTCCCGGATGCCCTTCTGCTATTGCCCTTTTTCTTCTTTTTTTTCTCAGAAAAATTGTTATATTGATTTTGAATTGTAGTGGGCAGGACTATATATAGAGCGTACATAGAGCATAATATTATTATTCAATATTTCTCTGTGTGCAGTTAAGTATCTTGAGCGGGTGCTTATTACACAGTGAATGTGATGGCAAGAGCAGCTCCATTCATTGCAAATTTCCTAACGCGACCGCCAGCGTTCATTGCAGGATACTTTTAATTATTTCAACGAAGCCCGGTTAGCTCAGTCGGTAGAGCATCAGACTTTTAATCTGAGGGTCAAGGGTTCGAGTCCCTTATTGGGCGTTACTTTTTTTCTCTCCTGAATTAATTTAAGTATCTCTATGCAATCGTTCATTTGTTTGAAAGCAGCCTAACATGTAACAGAAGAGACAATATGGCTTCAGATTTGTTAGAACATTAGCCAAGCTACCTTTACCTTTTAATCCCTCTCTAAATATAAGCTCTTTTTTGCCTTATACAAAACGCGATGAGGCAAGGATAATCAACAAGTGACATTTCCAATAGAATCAAAGACTATAGCAGGAATATATATAGGGCATAGTAGAGGTAAGAAATACTGCAGACAAACAGACAGCAAAAAGTTCTCAGAGGAGATAACCCCCGTCAAGCAAGTGTTTCTGCACTTAACTCCTGACACTCTAAAGGGACTGGGCTCAAAGACGTTATATGCCTTTGGCTGGCCGCATCTAGTTCATGATTCCCGGATGCCCTTCTGCTGTTGCCCTTTTTCTTTTCTCAGAAAAATTGTTATATTGATTTTGAATTGTATTGGACAGGACTATATATAGAGCGTATATAGAGCATATTATTCAATATTTATCTGTGTGTAGAGTATCTTGAGCGGGTGCTTACTACACAGTGTGTGCGATGGCAAGAGCAGCTCCGTTCATCCGCTTCACCCAAAAGCTGAGTCAATTGTGAGGCTTTTATACAAGATAACTGCTAGCTGGTTTAGATGACGCACATATGGAACTGCCTGCGTAAGCTTAATCTTTGTTGAACAAACTGGAAGCTCACAAAGGTTCATTATTAAACTAACGCAAAATTCCTAACGCGACCGCCAGCGTTCATTGCAGGATACTTTTGATTGTTTCAATGAAGCCCGGTTAGCTCAGTCGGTAGAGCATCAGACTTTTAATCTGAGGGTCAAGGGTTCGAGTCCCTTATTGGGCGTTTTTTTTTTCTCCCGTAATAATCATGTATCTATGCATTCATTTATTTTCCTTTAAAGTAGCCTAACATGTAGCAGATGAGACAATAATTATGGTTTCAGCTTTGGTAGAACAGTAGCCAAATTACCTTTACCTTTTATCCCCTCCCTAGATATAAACTCTCGTTCCTATTCCAATCGCGATGATAAATCAACAAGCAACATTTCCAGTCAAATCAAATTTGAATTGTAGTAGGAAGGGTTATAGATAGGGCGTTGTAATAGTAAGAAACTCTGGGGAAAGTTGGACAGCAGGAGGTCCTCAAAATAGACACCCCCATCAAGCAAGTGTTTCGACCCTTAACTCTTGGTACTCTAAGGGTACAGGGCCCAAAGACACTTCATGTCCTTGGCTGGGCCACATTCAGGTCATGATTCCTGGATGCCTTTGTGCTGTCGCCTTTTAAACAAAATTATTTTATTGTTATAAGAATTTTTAATTGTAGTGGGCAGGACTATGTATAGAGCGTATTATTCAATATTTCTCTGTGTATAATCAAGTATCTTGAGCGCGTGCTTACTACACAGAGTCTGTGATAGCAAAAGCAGCTCCGCTTCACCCAAAAGCTGGATTGATTGTGAGGCTTTTTACAACACAACTGCTGGCTAGTTCGGATGACACGGATATGGAACTGCCTGCGTGTGCTGAATGATTGTAGAACAAACTCCAAAGTCTCAAAGCTTAGGCCTAATAATCAAACTAATGCAAATTTCCTCACGAGGCGGCCAGTGTTCATTGCAGGATACTTTTGATTATTTCATTAAGCCCGGTTAGCACAGTCGGTAGAGCATCAGACTTTTAATCTGAGGGTCAAGGGTTCGAGTCCCTTATTGGGTGTCATTTTTTTTTCTCCCGAAAAAAAATTATGTATCTATGCATTCATTTATTTGTTACAAAGTAGCAGAAGAGACAATAATCATGTTTCATATTTGGTAGAACGGTGAACCAAGCTACCTTTACCTTTTTTGATTGATTGAGTTGAGTTTTTACGTCGACACCCACCTCAGGTGATATGGCCGACGGGGATAACCATCCCAGGGAAGTGGGGGAAGAGGGACCTATCTAATCCTATACTGACACCACCAGAACAACAATGATGTTAAGATGGGACAGAGAGATGGCCAGTTTCAATATAGCGCACCCTGGGATTCGAACCCACAACTTTTTAACCCTCTCTGAATATATACTCTCTCTTTGTTTTCCCTTATTTAAAACGCGATGATAAATTGACAAGCAACATTTCCAATCGAATCAACTTTGAATTGTAGTGGGCATAGCTGTAGTAAGAAACTCTCATGACTCGTTCATCTTCAAGACAATCCCTGATCATGAGCACACTGGGAGGATAATACAAAACAAGAACATGAACAAGATAAGAAACTCTGGGGAGAGCTAGACAGCAAAAGATCCTCAAAGGAAAAAAACCCGTCAAGCAAATGTTTTGTCCCTTAACTTCTGACACTCTGAGGGGACTGGGCCCAAAGACGTTATATGCCTTTGGCTGGACCGCATCCAGGTCATGATTCCCGGATACCCTTCTGCTGTCGCCCTTTTTCTTTTTTTTTTTTTTTTAATAAAAAATGTTATATTGATTTGAATTGTTGTGGGCAGGACTATATCTAGAGGGTATATAGGCGTATTATTCAATACCAAGGCTTTCGATTGGGTACGACATGATGAATTGATCAACCAACTGGAGAGACTCAATGTTGATGGAAAAGATCTCCGAATAATCAGAATATGTACTGGGAACAAACAACTGCAATGAGAATAGAAAACAATATAAGCTCTTTTCAAAACACCAAAAGAGGAGTCAGACAGGATTGTTTTGTCACCAGATCTGTTTTCACTATATAGCGAAAACATCATGAGAAACCTAGAAGAAGACCGTGGATTAAAGGTTGGAGGGAAAATGATAAACAACATTCGGTACGCAGATGACACCGTGTAATTGCAGAAAATGAAAGGACCTACAAAACCTTGTGAATATACTAGAAACAGAAAGCAAAGTAAGGGGTTGGAAGTAAACAGCAGGAAGATTGAAGTCATGGTGATCAGTAAAAAACATGAAATCCCTCATGCAAAATAAAAACAAATGGCACAACCTTGACACAGGCTAATAAGTTCAAATACCTGGGAACGGTCATTTCATCAGACGGCAGAAGCACATCGGAAATAGCTGGCAAAATCGGCCAAGCCAAAGCAGCATTCAAGAAGATGACAAGCATTCTTACCAACAAATGCCTATCAATTCACATCAGGAAGAGAGTCCTTGAATGTTATATAGAACCAATACTGTTGTACGGATGCGAGGCGTGGACAGTCATCAAGCAAAGCCAGAGCAGGATCGAGGCAGCCGAGATGTGGTTTCTCAGAAGAATGTCGAGAGTTCCATGGACAGCAAAGAAAACAAACGAGACAGTCTTGATGGAGGCAGACACAAATAGATCACTCATAAGGAAGATTAGGAAAAGACAAGCAACATTTATAGGCCATTTTATGAGGAAGGGGATTTGGAGCACCTGGTCACAACGGGAAAGCTGGAGGAAAGAGAGCACCAGTAGACCCAGGGAGAAAAGCTGGACGGACTTGCAGAGTGGCTGGGGATGAAGAGGGTGGGGAGAGATGCTGGGGGCAACCAGAGATAGAGATGGTTGGAAGTCCATGGTCGCCAACGCCATGCGGCAGGGCACCTGATGATGATGATGATGATTATTCAATATTTCTCTGTGTACAGTTAAGTATCTTGAGCGGGTGCTTACTACACAGTGTATGCGATGGCAAGAGCAGCTCCGTTCATCTGCTTCACCCAAAAGCCGGGTTGATTGTGAGGCTTTTTACAAGATAACTGCTGGCTGGTTTGGATGACGCACATATGGAACTGCCTGCGTGTGCTAAATCTTTGTTCAACAAACTGGAAGCTCACAAAGATTGACTATTAAACTAACGCAAATTTCCTAACGCGACCGCCAGCGTTCATTGCAGGATACTTTTAATTATTTCAACGAAGCCCGGTTAGCTCAGTCGGTAGAGCATCAGACTTTTAATCTGAGGGTCAAGGGTTCGAGTCCCTTATTGGGCGCTATTTTTTTTCGAATTAAACATGTATATGCATTCATTTATTTGTTTTAAAGTAGCCTAATATGTTACGGAAGAGACAATATGGCTTCAGATTTGGTTAAATATTGAAACTACCTTCACCTTTTAACATCTCTTCAAATGTAAACTTTTTTTCGCATACAAAACGCGATGATAAATCGACAAGCAATACTACCAGTCGAATCAAATTTGAATTGTGATGGGCAGGGCTGTATTTTTTAATATGGTAAGGATCTCTGGGGAAAGCTGGATAGCAGACGGTCCTCAAAGGAGAAACCCCGTCAAAGAAATGTTTCGGCCCTTAACTCCTGACACTCTAAGGGGGCCAGGCTGCATCCAGATCATGACTTCTATAAGCCCTTCTGCTGTCGCCATTTTCAAAATTTAATCGCAGTGGGCATGGCTATATATAGAGAGTGCTAACTTTTTCATGTTCTCTGTGTGTAGTCAGGTATCTTGAGCGCGTGCTCACCATACTACACAGTGTGTGCGATGGCAAAAGCAGCTCGTTCATCCACTACACCCAAACAACGGATCGGTTGTGAGTGTTTTTTAAAAGATAACTGCTGGCTAGTGTGAATGGAGCGCATGTGGAACTGTCTGCGTGTGCTGAATCTTTGTTGAACAAACTCGAAAACTCTCCAAGTTCAAACCAATGCAAATTTCTTCAAGTGAACGCCAATGCTCATTACAGACACTTTTGATTGTTTAAACGGAGCCTGGTTAGCTCAGTCGGTAGAGCATCAGACTTTTAATCTGAGGGTCAAGGGTTCGAGTCCCTTATTGGGCGTTCCTTTTTTCGCTGCTGAATGAATTAACTCTATGCATTCGGTCATTTGTTTGAAAGCAACCTAACATGAAGCAGAAGAGACAATATGGCTTCAGATTTGTTAAAACATGAGCCAAGCTACTTTACCTTTTAATCCCTCTCTAAATATAAGCTCTTTTTTTCTTATACAAAACGCGATCAGGGAAGAAAAATCGACAAGCAACATTTCCAATAGAATCAAAGACTATATAGCAGGACTATATATGTAGAGCGTAGTAGTAGTAAGAAATACTGGAGACAACCGGACAGCAAAAGATTCTCAGAGGAGATAACCCCTGTCAAGCAAGGGTTTTGGCCCTTACCTCCTGACACTCTAAGGGGATTGGGCCCAAAGACGTTATATGCCTTTGGCTGGGCCGCATCTAGGTCATGATTCCCTGTTGCCCTTCTGCTGTTGCCCTTTTTCTTTTTCTTTTTTTCTCAGAAAAATTGTTATATTGATTTTGAATTGTAGTGGGCAGGTCTATATATAGAGCATACATAGAGCATAATATTATAATTCAATATTTCTCTGTGTGCAGTTAAGTATCTTGAGCGGGTGCTTATTACACAGTGTATGTGATGGCAAGAGCAGCTCCATTCATCCGCTTCACCCACAAGCCGGATTGATTGTGAGCCTTTTTACAAGATAACTGCTGGCTGGTTTGGATGACGCACATATGGAATTGCCTGCGTGTGCTAAATCTTTGTTGAACAAACTGGAAGCTCACAAAGGTTGACTATTAAACTAACGCAAATTTCCTAACGCGACCGCCAGCGTTCATTGCAGGATACTTTTAATTATTTCAACGAAGCCCGGTTAGCTCAGTCGGTAGAGCATCAGACTTTTAATCTGAGGGTCAAGGGTTCGAGTCCCTTATTGGGCGCTATTTTTTTTTCGAATTAAACATGTATATACATTCATTTATTTGTTTTAAAGTAGCCTAATATGTTACACAAGAGACAATATGGCTTCAGATTTAGTTAAATATTGAAACTACCTTCACCTTTTAACATCTCTTCAAATGTAAACTTTTTTCCGCATACAAAACGCGATGATAAATCGACAAGCAATCGTTTCAGTCGAATCAAATTTGAATTGTGATGGGCAGGGCTATATTTTTTAATATGGTAAGGAACTCTGGGGAAAGCCGGATAGCAGACAGTCCTCAAAGGAGAAACCCCCGTCAAAGAAGTGTTTCGGCCCTTAACTCCTGACACTCTAAGGGGGCCAGGTTGCATCAAGATCATGACTTCTATAAGCCCTTCTGCTGTCGCCATTTTTCAAAAATTTAATCGCAGTGGGCATGGCTATATATAGAGAGTGCTTACTTTTTCATGTTCTCTGTGTGTAGTCAAGTATCTTGAGCACGTGCTCACCACACTACACAGTGCGTGCGATGGCAAAAGCAGCTCCGTTCATCCACTACACCCAAACAACGGATCGGTTGTGAGGGTTTTTTAAAAGATAACTGCTGGCTAGTGTGATTGGAGCGCATATGGAACTGTCTGCGTGTGCTGAATCATTGTTGAACAAACTCGAAAACTCTCCAAGTTCAAACCAATGCAAATTTCTTCAAGTGAACGCCAATGCTCATTACAGACACTTTTGATTGTTTAAACGGAGCCTGGTTAGCTCAGTCGGTAGAGCATCAGACTTTTAATCTGAGGGTCAAGGGTTCGAGTCCCTTATTGGGCGTTACTTTTTTTGCTCCTGAATGAATTATGTCTATGCATTCGGTCATTTGTTTGAAAGCAACCTAACATGAAGCAGAAGAGACAATATGGCTTCAGATTTGTTAAAACATGAGCCAAGCTACCTTTACCTTTTAATCCCTCTCTAAATATTAGCTCTTTTTTTCTTATACAAAACGCGATCAGGGAAGAAAAATCGACAAGCAACATTTCCAATAGAATCAAAGACTATATAGCAGGACTATATATGTAGAGCGTAGTAGTAGTAAGAAATACTGGAGACAACCGGACAGCAAAAGATTCTCAGAGGAGATAACCCCTGTCAAGCAAGGGTTTCGGCCCTTAACTCCTGACACTCTAAGGGGATTGGGCCCAAAGACGTTATATGCCTTTGGCTGGGCCGCATCTAGGTCATGATTCCCTGTTGCCCTTCTGCTGTTGCCCTTTTTCTTTTTCTTTTTTTCTCAGAAAAATTGTTATATTGATTTTGAATTGTAGTGGGCAGGTCTATATATAGAGCATACATAGAGCATAATATTATAATTCAATATTTCTCTGTGTGCAGTTAAGTATCTTGAGCGGGTGCTTATTACACAGTGTATGTGATGGCAAGAGCAGCTCCATTCATCCGCTTCACCCACAAGCCGGATTGATTGTGAGCCTTTTTACAAGATAACTGCTGGCTGGTTTGGATGACGCACATATGGAATTGCCTGCGTGTGCTAAATCTTTGTTGAACAAACTGGAAGCTCACAAAGGTTGACTATTAAACTAACGCAAATTTCCTAACGCGACCGCCAGCGTTCATTGCAGGATACTTTTAATTATTTCAACGAAGCCCGGTTAGCTCAGTCGGTAGAGCATCAGACTTTTAATCTGAGGGTCAAGGGTTCGAGTCCCTTATTGGGCGCTATTTTTTTTTCGAATTAAACATGTATATACATTCATTTATTTGTTTTAAAGTAGCCTAATATGTTACACAAGAGACAATATGGCTTCAGATTTAGTTAAATATTGAAACTACCTTCACCTTTTAACATCTCTTCAAATGTAAACTTTTTTCCGCATACAAAACGCGATGATAAATCGACAAGCAATCGTTTCAGTCGAATCAAATTTGAATTGTGATGGGCAGGGCTATATTTTTTAATATGGTAAGGAACTCTGGGGAAAGCCGGATAGCAGACAGTCCTCAAAGGAGAAACCCCCGTCAAAGAAGTGTTTCGGCCCTTAACTCCTGACACTCTAAGGGGGCCAGGTTGCATCAAGATCATGACTTCTATAAGCCCTTCTGCTGTCGCCATTTTTCAAAAATTTAATCGCAGTGGGCATGGCTATATATAGAGAGTGCTTACTTTTTCATGTTCTCTGTGTGTAGTCAAGTATCTTGAGCACGTGCTCACCACACTACACAGTGCGTGCGATGGCAAAAGCAGCTCCGTTCATCCACTACACCCAAACAACGGATCGGTTGTGAGGGTTTTTTAAAAGATAACTGCTGGCTAGTGTGATTGGAGCGCATATGGAACTGTCTGCGTGTGCTGAATCATTGTTGAACAAACTCGAAAACTCTCCAAGTTCAAACCAATGCAAATTTCTTCAAGTGAACGCCAATGCTCATTACAGACACTTTTGATTGTTTAAACGGAGCCTGGTTAGCTCAGTCGGTAGAGCATCAGACTTTTAATCTGAGGGTCAAGGGTTCGAGTCCCTTATTGGGCGTTACTTTTTTTGCTCCTGAATGAATTATGTCTATGCATTCGGTCATTTGTTTGAAAGCAACCTAACATGAAGCAGAAGAGACAATATGGCTTCAGATTTGTTAAAACATGAGCCAAGCTACCTTTACCTTTTAATCCCTCTCTAAATATAAGCTCTTTTTTTCTTATACAAAACGCGATCAGGGAAGAAAAATCGACAAGCAACATTTCCAATAGAATCAAAGACTATAGCAGGACTATATATGTAGAGCGTAGTAGTAGTAAGAAATACTGGAGACAACCGGACAGCAAAAGATTATCAGAGGAGATAACCCCTGTCAAGCAAGGGTTTCGGCCCTTAACTCCTGACACTCTAAGGGGATTGGGCCCAAAGACGTTATATGCCTTTGGCTGGGCCGCATCTAGGTCATGATTCCCTGTTGCCCTTCTGCTGTTGCCCTTTTTCTTTTTCTTTTTTTCTCAGAAAAATTGTTATATTGATTTTGAATTGTAGTGGGCAGGACTATATATAGAGCGTACATAGAGCATGATATTATTATTCAATATTTCTCTGTGTGCAGTTAAGTATCTTGAGCGGGTGCTTATTACACAGTGTATGTGATGGCAAGAGCAGCTCCATTCATCCGCTTCACCCACAAGCCGGATTGATTGTGAGCCTTTTTACAAGATAACTGCTGGCTGGTTTTGGTTGACGCACATATGGAATTGCCTGCGTGTGCTAAATCTTTGTTGAACAAACTGGAAGCTCACAAAGGTTGACTATTAAACTAACGCAAATTTCCTAACGCGACCGCCAGCGTTCATTGCAGGATACTTTTAATTATTTCAACGAAGCCCGGTTAGCTCAGTCGGTAGAGCATCAGACTTTTAATCTGAGGGTCAAGGGTTCGAGTCCCTTATTGGGCGCTATTTTTTTTCGAACTAAACATGTATTTGCATTGATTTATTTGTTTTAAAGTAGCCAAATATGTTACGGAAGAGACAATATGGCTTCAGATTTGGTTAAACAGTATTGAAACTACCTTCACCTTTTAACATCTCTTCAAATGTAAACTTTTTTTCGCATACAAAACGCGATGATAAATCGACAAGCAATCGTTTCAGTCGAATCAAATTTGAATTGTGATGGGCAGGGCTATATTTTTTAATATGGTAAGGAACTCTGGGGAAAGCCGGATAGCAGACAGTCCTCAAAGGAGAAACCCTCGTCAAAGAAGTGTTTCGGCCCTTAACTCCTGACACTCTAAGGGGGCCAGGTTGCATCAAGATCATGACTTCTATAAGCCCTTCTGCTGTCGCCAGTTTTCAAAAATTTAATCGCAGTGGGCATGGCTATATATAGAGAGTGCTTACTTTTTCATGTTCTCTGTGTGTAGTCAAGTATCTTGAGCACGTGCTCACCACACTACACAGTGCGTGCGATGGCAAAAGCAGCTCCGTTCATCCACTACACCCAAACAACGGATCGGTTGTGAGGGTTTTTTAAAAGATAACTGCTGGCTAGTATGAATGGAGCGCATATGGAACTGTCTGCGTGTGCTGAATCATTGTTGAACAAACTCGAAAACTCTCCAAGTTCAAACCAATGCAAATTTCTTCAAGTGAACGCCAATGCTCATTACAGACACTTTTGATTGTTTAAACGGAGCCTGGTTAGCTCAGTCGGTAGAGCATCAGACTTTTAATCTGAGGGTCAAGGGTTCGAGTCCCTTATTGGGCGTTACTTTTTTTGCTCCTGAATGAATTATCTCTATGCATTCGGTCATTTGTTTGAAAGCAACCTAACATGAAGCAGAAGAGACAATATGGCTTCAGATTTGTTAAAACATGAGCCAAGCTACCTTTACCTTTTGATCCCTCTCTAAATATAAGCTCCTTTTTTCTTATACAAAACGCGATGAGGGAAGAAAAATCGACAAGCAACATTTCCAATAGAATCAAAGACTATAGCAGGACTATATATGTAGAGCGTAGTAGTAGTAAGAAATACTGGAGACAACCGGACAGCAACAGGTTCTCAGAGGAGATAACCCCTGTCAAGCAAGTGTTTCAGCCCTTGACGTTATATGCCTTTGGTTGGGTCGCATCCAGGTCATGATTCCCGGATGCCCTTCTGCTGTTGCCTATTTTTTTCTTTCTCAGAAAAATTGTTATATTGATTTTGAATTGTAGTGGGCAGGACTATATATAGAGCGTATATAGAGCATATTATTCAATATTTCTATGTGTGCAGTTAAGTATCTTGAGCGGGTGCTTATTACACAGTTGTGATGGCAAGAGCATCTCCATTCATCCGCTTCACCCACAAGCCGGGTTGATTGTGAGCCTTTTAACAAGATAACTGCTGGCTGGTTTGGATGACACACATATGGAGCTGCCTGCGTGTGCTAAGTTTTTGTTGAACAAACAAACTGGAAGTTCACAAAGGTTGACTATTTAACTAACGCAAATTTCCTAATGCGACCGCCAGCGTTCATTGCAGGATACTTTTAATTATTTCAACGAAGCCCGGTTAGCTCAGTCGGTAGAGCATCAGACTTTTAATCTGAGGGTCAAGGGTTCGAGTCCCTTTTTTTTCTCCCGAAATAATCATGTGTCTATGCATTTATTTATTTTGTTTTAAAGTAGCCTAACATGTAGCAGATGAGACAGTAATTATCGTTTCAGCTTTGGTAGAACAGTAGCCACGTTACCTTTACCTTTTAACCCCTCTCTAAACATAAACTCTCGTTCCTATTCCAATCGCAATGATAAATCGACAAGCAACATTTCCAGTCAAATCAAATTTGAATTGTAGTGGGAAGGGCAATAAATCGGGCGTTGTAATAGTAAGAAACTCTGGGAAATGTTGGACAGCAGGAGGTCCTCAAAACAGACACCCCAATCAAGCAAGTGTTTCGACCTTAACTCTTGACACTCTAAGGGGACTGGGCCCAAAGACGCTTCATGTCCTTGGCTGGGCCGCATTCAGGTCATGATTCCCGGATGCCCTCGTGCTGTCGCCTTTTTAACAGAATTATTTTTTGTTTTAAGAAATTTTAATTGTAGTGGGCAGGACTATGTATAGAGCGTATTATTCAATATTTCTCTGTGTATAATCAAGTATCTTGAGCGCGTGCTTACTACACAGAGTCTGTGATAGCAAAAGCAGCTCCGCTTCACCCAAAAGCTGGATTGATTGTGAGGCTTTTTACAACACAACTGCTGGCTAGTTCGGATGACACGCATATGGAACTTCCTGCGTGTGCTGAATGATTGTAAAACAAACTCCAAAGTCTCAAAGCTTAATAATCAAACTAATGAAATTTCCTCACGGGACGGCCAGTGTTCATTGCATGATACTTTAGAACATTTCAACGAAGCCCGGTTAGCTCAGTCGGTAGAGCATCAGACTTTTAATCTGAGGGTCAAGGGTTCGAGTCCCTTATTGGGCGTCATTTTTTTTTCTCCCGAAAAAAATTATGCATTTATGCATTCATTTATTAGTTATAAAGTAGCTGAAGAGACAATAGTCATGGTTTCATATTTGGTAGAACGGTGACCAAGCTACCTTTACCTTTTAACCCCTCTCTGAATATAAACTCTTTTTTTTTCTTATTTAAAACGCGATGATAAATTGACAAGCAACATTTCCAATCGAATCAACTTTGAATTGTAGTGGGCATAGCTGTAGTAAGAAACTCTCATGACTCGGTTCATCTTCAAGACAGGCCCTGATCGTGAGCACACTGGGAGGATAATACAAAACAAGAACAAGATAAGAAACTGGGGAGATCCAGACAGCAAAAGGTCCTCATAGGAGAAAACCCCGTCAAGCAAGTGTTTTGGACTTAAACTCCTGACACTCTAAGGGGGCCATATCTAGATCATGACTCCTGGTTGTCCTTCTGCTGTTGCCATTTCCTTTTTTAAACAATTGAATTGTAGTGGGCAGGGCTATGTATAGATCGTGCCAGTAAATATTTCTCTGTGTGTATTCAAGTATCTTGAGCGCGTACTTACTGTCCAATGTGCGCGATGGTGAAATCAGCTCCGCTCATCCACTTCACCCAAAAGCCGGATCGTTTGTGAGGCTTTTTAAAAGATAACTGTTGGCTGATTTGGATGGAGCGCATGTGGAACTGTCCACGTATGCTGAATCTTTGTTGAACAAAATCGAAACTCTCAAAGGTTCATTATTAAACTAACGCAAATTTCCTGACGCGACCGCTAGTATTCATTGCAGGATACTTTTGATTGTTTCGTTGAAGCCCGGTTAGCTCAGTCGGTAGAGCATCAGACTTTTAATCTGAGGGTCAAGGGTTCGAGTCCCTTATTGGGCGTTACTTTTTTTTCTCATGAATTGATTAAGTATCTCTATGCATTCGTTCATTTGTTTGAAAGCAGCCTAACATGTAGCAGAAGTGACAATATGGCTTCAGATTTGATAGAACATTAGCCAAGCTGCCTTTACCTTTAAATCCCTCTCTAAATATAAGCACTTTTTTCCTTATACAAAACGCGATGAGGAAAGGAAAATCGACAAGCAACATTTTCAATAGAATCAAGGACTATAGCAGGAATATAATTATGTAGGGCGTAGTAGTGGTAAGAAATACTGGAGACAACCGGATCGGACAGCAAAAGGTTCTCAGAGGAGTTTACCCCCGTCAAGCAAGTGTTTCGGCCCTTAACTCCTGACACTCTAAGGGAAATGGTCCCAAAGACGTTTTACGCCTTTGGCTGGGCCGCATCCAGGTCATGATTCCCGGATGCCCTTCTGCTTTCGCCTATATTTTTTTTAGAAAAATTGTTATATTGATTTTGAATTGTAGTGGGCAGGACTATATATAGAGGGTATATAGAGCATATTATTCAATATTTCTCTGTGTGTAGTTAAGTACCTTGAGCGGGTGCTTATTACACAGTGTGTGTGATGGCAAGAGCAGCTCAGCTCATCCACTTCACCCAAAAGCTGGATTGATTGTGAGGCTTTTCACAAGACAACTTGCTGGCTGGTTTGGATGACGCACACAAGGAACTGCCTGCGTGTGCTAAGTCTTTTTTGAACAAACTCGAAACTCACAAAGGTTAATTGTTAAACTAACGCAAATTTCCTAACGCGACCGCCAGCGTTCACTGTAGGATACTTTTAATTATTTCAACGAAGCCCGGTTAGCTCAGTCGGTAGAGCATCAGACTTTTAATCTGAGGGTCAAGGGTTCGAGTCCCTTATTGGGCGTCATTTTTTTTCTCTCCCGAAATAATCATGTATCTACGCATTCATTTATTTTGTTTTAAAGTAACCTAACATGTAGCAGAAGAGACAATGATTATGGTCTCAGCTTTGGTAGAACAGTAGCCAAGTTACCTTTACCTTTTAACCCCTCTCTAAATATAAACTCTCGTTCCTATTCCAATCGCGATGATAAATCGACAAGCAACATTTCCATTCAAATTAAATTTGAATTGTAGTGGGAAGGACTATAGTAAGAAACTCTGGGGAAAGTTGGACAGCAGGAGGTCCTCTAAGGAGACACCACCATCAAGCAAGTGTTCCGGCTCTTAACTCTTGATACTCTAAGGGGACTGGGCCCAAAGACGCTTCATGTCCTTGGCTGGGCCGCATTCAGGTCATGATTCCTGGATGCCCTTTTGGTGTCGCCTTAAAAAAAAAATTTTTTGTTATATTAATTTTGAAGTGTAATGGGCAGGACTATATATAGAGCGTATTGTTTAATATTCCTCTGTGTATAGTCAAGTATCTTGAGTGGTTCTTGTTACACAGTGTGTGCGATGGCAAAAGCAGCTCTGCTCATCCACATCATCCAAAAGCTGGATTGATTGTGAGGCTTTTTACAAGATAACTGCTGGCTGGTTTGGATGGAGTGCATGTGGAACTGCCTGCGTGTGCTAAATCTTTGTTGAACAAACTCGAAACTCTCAAAGGTTTTAATCATTAAACTAACGGAAATTTCCTGATGCGACCTACAGGATTCATTGCAGGATACTTTTGATTGTTTCCTCGAAGCCCGGTTAGCTCAGTCGGTAGAGCATCAGACTTTTAATCTGAGGGTCAAGGGTTCGAGTCCCTTATTGGGCGTCATTTTTTATCCCGAAATAATTATGCATGATCAATGCATTCATTTATTAGTTATAAAGTAGCAGAAGAGACAATAATTATGGTTTCACCTTTGGTAGAACAGAAGCCAGCTACCTTTACCTTTTAACCCCTCTCTGAATATAAACTCTTTTTTTCCTTATTAAAAACGCGATGATAAATCGACAAGCAACATTTCCAATCGAATCATGTTTGAATTGTAGTGGGCAGGGCTATATGTAGGACGTAGTAGTAGTAAGAAACTCTCATGACTTGGTTCCTCTTCAAGACAGTAGCTGATCGTGAACACGCTGGGACGATAATACAAGACAAGAACAAGATAAAAAAAACTGGGGAGAGCCGCACAGCAAAAGGTCCTCAAAGGAGAAAACCCCGGCAAGCAAGTGTTTCGGACTTAAACTCCTGACACTCTAACTGGGGGTCATATCCAGGTCATGACTCCTGGATGCCCTTCTGCTGTCGCCATTTTAAAAAAAATTTAAACTGTGTTGGCAGAGCTATATGAAAAGCGTACTATTTAATATTTCTCTGTCTGTAGTCAAGTATATTGACAGTGTGCTTACTACACAGTGTGTGCGATGGCAAAAGCAGCTCAGCTCATCCACTTCACCCAAAAGCTGGATTGATTGTGAGGCTTTTACAAAATAACCGCTGGCTGGTTTGGATGGAGCACATATGGAACTGCCTGCGTGTGCTAAATCTTTGTTGAACAAACTGGAAACTCTCAAAGGTTAATTATTAATTAAACTAACGCAAATTTCCTAACTCGACCGCCAGTGTTCATTGCAGGATACTTTTGATTGTTTCCTCGAAGCCCGGTTAGCTCAGTCGGTAGAGCATCAGACTTTTAATCTGAGGGTCAAGGGTTCAAGTCCCTTATTGGGCGTTATTTTTTTTTCTCCTTAAATAGTTGTGTATCTATGCATTCATTTATTTGTTTGTTGTTGTTTTTAATTTGTCACTTTTGTTATTGATGATTATTCATTATCACATACTTAATCAATAACGTTATTAACTAGTTTACCTGTTATATTCTTCTATGCATATTTGTTTCTTTATTATTCTGTTTGTTTTAGTTCGAAGAAAAGTCAAGATTTTCCCCCCATATAATTATAGTACTTGAAGTGAGCTAAATGAGAGTGGAAAGACAATATTTATTATTATTATCATTATTATTATTATCATTATTATTATTATTATCATCATCTGTACTCTGTACTATCAGCTACGCAGAATAGGTAAGATTCGTTCCTTTCTTTCCACTGATGCTGCCAACAAGCTTGCTGTCTCTTTCATACTATCTAGACTGGACTATTGTAACTCTCTATTCGCAGGTCTCCATGAAAATCAACTATATAAACTTCAGTGCATACAGAACCATGCGGCTCGCCTTGTTCTC
>CM060306.1:35654480-35679480 GCA_030674185.1 Monoplex corrugatus
TGTGTGTGTGTGTGTGTGTGTGTGTGTAGGGTGTGTAGTGGGTGTGTGTGTGTGTGTGTGTTTTGTGTGTGTGTGTGTGTGTGTGGGGTGTGTGCTATATCCTGGGGTGTGTGTGTATGAGGGTTGTGTGTGTGTGTGTGTGTGTGTGAGGGTGTGTGTGTGTGTGCGTGTATCTATATCCTCTTTGGCGATGTATTCACAGTGGACCCTTCCCCTTGCTTCCTTTTATCTTTGTTTTCTTCTTCTCTGATAGGCTGCTCTGGGCATCGGATTCTGAATCCCACTTTGCTCCTGTGATGGTTGTGCTAGGTCCTATGTCCTCGCTCCAAGTATCTCTGACATTCCTGGTTCATACTTAGGAAACATTAAGCTGACACCACCAGACGATCGGAGCTTTAATCCTTTGACTCCCTCACCCTGTCCATCAGCATCTTGCATTGTCAACCATGCTATCAAAGCAAAGACTTAACCCATTGACTCCCTCACTCTATCCACCAACTTCCTGCAGAAAGCTGGTGGATAGGCTGAAGGAGCCAAAGAGTCACGTTTTTGCAGATGGTGAATAGGGTGCGGGAGTCAAAGGATTAAGATGGGTAGCGAACAGGTCAGTTGTAAGTTTTCATGTTGTGGGCTGAGACTGAATTCGAGATACCAGATCTTCAGTCCACGGCTGTACACAAATGACGGTCAAAACCGCTACGTGAACGATAAATGAAGGGATGAAGGAGAAAACACTCGTTTGGTTTTGAGTGGGATGGGGTGAGGACGACATACAGTGAAGTATAATGATAAAGTTAGTTTGGCCAGTTGGTTTGTCGGCTGGCAATTTGCTAGTGGGCTTTATTTGGCTAGTTGGTTGTGTCATTGATTGGATGCAAAACGCATGGTTTTACATAAAACCACACACACACACATACACACACACACGCACACACACACACACACACACTCCGCGCGCGCGAGCACACACACACACACACTTCTCTCTCACGTCTCTCTCTCTCTCTCTCTCTCTCTCTCTCTCTCTCTCTCTCTCAAGCTTGTTACAAACCGGATAACTTGCACAGGGTTAAACACACTCACGCGAACACACTCACTCGCACGTACACACACACACAGGCACACACACACACACTCTATCCTTTCTCTCTCTCTGTCTCTATTTTTCTGGCACCACAAACCACACACACACAACACACACACCACACACACACACACACACACACACACATAATTATACACACATACAGGCACGCACACACGCACGCACGCCGTGCGCGCGCGCGCGCACACACACACCACACACACACACACACACACACACACACACAACACACACACATCAAGTTCGTGAAAGCTGAATAATCTGCACGTGGAATACTTGTCTCTCGCCTGAGTTCAGGTCACGCACGAGCCTGAATGTCTGAACAGTCGGATGTTCAGCTTCAGCCACATTTGAATTTCGACATGACTGGAGCAAACGGAGAAAAGAAACCAGCAAATTTCTTTTCATTTATTTATTCATTTACTGCAGTTGTGACTATTGGGCTGCTGAAAAAGGCCCAGTGTGAAAGCAAAGAACAGGAAATACATCGGTTGCCGTGAATTTATGACAAGGTAAGCAAGCACCTTTCATTCTTTTGCACCACATTATAACTGATTTGGCAGTATGGTCGTTAGTTTTGTAGCGGGCTGTTGCCGTCTGTGTTGATAAAGTTGTGCACTCAAAATATGACATCTGGAGTTCACTCCCACCTGACTGCATAAAAACTGGCCTATTTGCTGCTTACTTTTGATATTTCAGTAAGTGTTTATGGTGTCAACTTAGTGTTTTACAGGTACTTCCCACTCAACACTTCGCCGTCGCATAGTTTTGTGCAATCTAAGTGGTTAGAAGTAATTCTTGGCAGATTTGAGCGGCGCACATATGGAATTTTCCGAATGTGATGAGATTTTTTTTAACAAAATCCGATCTCCAGTCATCAACTATGTACCATTGCGTGGAGCGTTAATGGAATTTTCTAAGTGGATGACTTCCTTTCTTTTTACTCTCTCTCTCTCTTTAACAAACTCCGATCGTCATACTCTTATAACTTTGTCTAAAAGCGCTGGACGTGAATAGAGGTTAAAAGAAATACAGGGGGGTTGGGGTGGGGTGGGAAGAGGGGGGAACTATATGACACTGATCCGTCTTGAATGCTAGAAACCCGGACTCCATTCCATTGCGGGATGAAGTTGTCTACCACTCCATCCCACCACTGCCCCACCTTAACAGTATATCTTGATTGGTGGTCTGGGCGCTAGTCTTTCAGATAAGACGACAAACTGATGTCCTTGTGTGCAGCATGCTTCTAGCTCATGTTGAGGAACCCACAGGATAAAAGAAATATTTCGACAAAATCCTTGAAAAAAAAAATGTTCATAGGAAAAAAATCGCATACAGAAAAAACAAACAAAACAAAACAAAACCACTTGGTGGGGCTGCACCATGGCAACATTTTTTTCCTGAATGAGCGACCTGTTGTCACGCGGGAAAAATGGTTATATAGTGATTGGATAACTACATGTGTCGAACAGTGTTTACGCCAAAGTTGATCTGTGGAACTGAAGAGGAATCGCCCTATAGCAAGTTGCCTACATACGTTGAAGTTTGTATGTTTTGAAACACTTAATAGTCGTGATGTGGCTCCATACAGTCGGTTAGGCTTGAATAAAACGCAGAAGCAATTTTAGTTAATTCAGACGAGTCTTTATATTCATTTTATAGGTATTTAATACATTTGTGTTCATGTGTGGTTTTGTTTTTATCCCTGGTGATAAATTGAACAATGATCAACACCAGTGGAATATCCTTGGATTATGTGTGCGACTGCATTGGTATGTGTACTTCATTTTCTTTTCCATGTTTTTTTCAGTATCAACGAGGTTTGTGTTTAGAGATGGTTATAGCCCTGACAATGGCCCTGCACAGTCGGCTGGGCTTTATATGATAATAGTAATGACGCAGTAATAATAATTATAATAATAACGTAATGATATGATAATGACGATGGTGGTGGTGGTGATGATGTGATGATGATGATGATGATGATGAGAAACATTTGTTTTACCATTTTTCCTTTGAGCCTCAGTTTCTATCATCAGGTTAACTGCATACATACATTAACTGTATTTTCAGATCTAAGAGGATGTAATTGCCTTGTGGCAGTTATATGTCCTCTAGTTCAGTTTGTATAAAAGCCTATGTTTCTGTGTTCTAAAGGTCTGTTTATGCATTTGCATTGTAGTTTCTTTTGTCTGACCTCCTTGGTAGCCCCGTGTGGATGATGGGGGCTCTTTCAGTATAAATAGTATCCCCACCTTCTGGAAATTATGTACTAGAAATTTCCTCTTTTCGGTCACTCTCTTTGTTTCTTTCTTCCTCTGTTGCTTTGTCATTTCTACCTATCATTTTTTGCCTTGCTGGTCCAATCACCTGTACGTGTTCCATAAATTCTGGCGTACCTTTTCTTAGGATTGATAATTGGGTTCATGTATTAAGTGCATTTTTGGCTGTAGGGAGGGGAGATGTGCGGAAGCAGTTTTAGGTAACTTATGTCTGTTTTTATATGTTTTGATATCTTAGGTATGCTTATATTTGTATTCAGTTTTTTTAAATCTCCTTTGCGATAAATTGGACGGAGTAGTCAACGCATGGGTATGTCCTTGGATTGTGTGCGCGAATGCATTGATGTGTGTAATTAATTTTTTTTCTTTTTTATCCTGTTGATTTTTGTATGTTTTGAAGCGGTTATAGTCCTGATATGGCTCTACGCAGTCGGCTGGGCTTTAAACAACAATAGCAATAATAACAGCCCTCTTGGTGTTAACTCCGGCAGAATACCAGCGCCGGGGATATATCCTTTGATTATTCAAGTGAATGCAGTGATATTTGCCTTAACTGAACTGAAAAAGGCATTAGAATATACAGAATACCTGTCACCTCAGATTTGCTGACGACATTATCTTTGCGGGGAGTATCAAGCAACTGCAAAATATGCTGAACGAACTAAATAAGCGGCTAAAAAGTAGGACTAACAGTAAACTAGAAGAAAACAAAAATTAATGTCAACTACATCGAAGACCTAGACGGAAAAGTAACGATCGGAAAATTAAGAGCTAGAAATGGTCAACCATTACATATACTTAGGCCAACGCATCTCAGCAGAATCCTCCAAACAGGAAGAAATCAAACGTAGGATAACCCTTGGCTGGCAAGCGTTTGGAAGAGCAACTTCGGGTTTCAAGAATGACAAAATTGTGTGTGTGTTAAAATGGTTCTAGCATTGATATGGCTCTACGCAGTCGGCTGGACTTTAAACAAAAATGACAATCACATTAACAATTCATTGAAACCTACTGATTTTTTTGTTTACTGATGTATTTGTTTTTAGTCTGTGTACGTATAATTTGGATTCAATTTGTTTCAGTGTGTCTGCAAAAGTGTTACGCTACGTATTGCACCTGAAAAGAGGAGCAGCAGGAGCAACAACCACAGCAGCAGCAGCAGTAAAAACAGAACAAGAAGAACAAGAACAAGTCTTCTTTGGAATATGTTACAGACAACAGGAGAAAAACTGAAAAGCACAAATGAAAAAGGTATGAACACAAACAAAAACAACAAAAACTAATAAAAAAAATTACAATAAGAAGAACGATAAGAAGAGGAAATGAAGAAAAAAGACAAGAAGATGAAACGAAGAAGAAAGATCAAAAGAGGAAACAGAGAAAACGCAAGGCAACATGAACAAAAACAGCAAGAATGAGGACAACGAAAACGTAAGAGGAGACGAAAAAAAAAATCAATAAGAAAACAGGAACGACAACAACAAAACAACAACAAAAACAAAAACATTTCGTCACCAGAAAGTCGGAAAACAAACCAGCAGCAACAAAACACAAATCGGAAACCCAGAGCAAAGAAAACATAACAAAACAGAAACTATAAGAAAGCTATAATAAAAAGAACAGAAAACAGAACAATATACAATGCATGGCAAATCTAAAACTGTGCTTGTTGCGCAGTCAATAACAAGACCATCCACATGGATACACAGGAGACGTGAAGAGTTAAAGGAACAAGAAGCAATGCGACAAGCAATACAAGCAACAGAAAAAGAACATATGTGATGACAACAACAAAAACTTCACCAGCAAATTGCCAAGAAAAACAAAGAACAATGAAAGGGGGAAATCAAGAACAATAAACACGTCGAAAAGAATAGCAACAATAAGAAGAATGATAGAAAAAAGGAAACGAAGAAAAAAGACAAGAAGAAACGAAGAAGAAAGACAGAAAGAAGAAATATCAGAAAAGGAAACGGAGAAAAAAGGCAACATGAACAATAACAGCAAGAATAAGGACAACAAAAACGTAAGAGGAGCCAAAAAAATCAATAAGAACAACAGGAACGACAAGAACAACCAAACAAATGGAGAAAAAACGAATATTCGTGACCAGAAAGTCGAAAAAAAAAACCCACAAAAAATAACAGCAGCAGAAACAAAAACAACACAAAATGGAAACCCAGGGTAAAGAAAACATGACAAAACAGAAGCAAAATTTATATAAAAAGAACAGAAATCAGAACAATATACAATGCACGGCAAATCTAAAACTGTGCTTGTCGCGCAATCAGTAACAAAACCATCCACATGGATACAAAGGAGAAATGAAGAACAAAAGGAACAAGAAGCAATGCGACAAGAAGCAATACAATAAGCAACAGAAACATAACATCTGTAATGACAACAACGGCAAAAACTTCACCAGCAAATCGCCAAGAAAAGCAAAGAACAGTGAAAGGGGAAAAATCAAGAACAATAAACATGTCGAAAAGAATAGCAACACGAAAAGGATCAAGAATGAAAAACAATGGACGAGCATAAGTAGGGGACAAAATCGAAAACAACGAAAAAAAGAAAAAAACGGCTAAAACCACAAAAAAGAATGCAAACAACAAAGCAAAAACAGAAAAGACAATGGGAAAAAGTGGCACAAGCAAAAACAAATGAAAGGAAAGAGAACATTTCAGCAATATTGAAAAACAATCAACAAAAACAAAGAAAAATTACCAACATAAAGATGGCAAGAAGTCAAAGAAACACAAGAATAACAAAGTCAAGAACAAGAGGAGGAACAAGTACAGGAAGAACCAAGTGTAGAAAAGGAAAACGTACACCAGCAAGTATACAGTAACAATATCAACACATGGCAGAACCAAAACACCAAAGGCACCTGGGAACAGAACAAACAAAACTTTCAAGAAAGAACAAACATAAGACAGAAAAACACGAGAAAAAAAGATCAAGAACAGTAAGAACTAAAAAAGCAGCAAGAAGAAGAAAACCAAAACCAAAACCAAAAACAAAACTAGTCTGAAGAGAAACAAGCACAGAAAGGGCAAAATAGAAAAAGGAAAAGCGACAACACCAAAATCATAGAAATATTAAACAGCCAAAAAAACAGCAGTATAACACGAATTACAAAGCGGAGGAAAAGCAAGAAGACATTGACTAACAAACGCAGAACAGGAGAATTACAATACTACATTACAGCTACAGCAACACGGAAGAGAAACCCTCAAAACAAAACAAAAACAAAACAACTACAAAAAACAAAGATACAGAAATAAAAAAAATGGCAAGACATTCACAATAAGAGGAATGATAAGAGGAGGAAACGAAAAGAAAGACAAGGAGAAACGAAGAAGAAAGAGAAAGACAAGAGGTAACGAAGAAGAAAGAAAGACAAGGAGAAACGAAGAAGAAAGAGAAAGACAAGAGGTAACGAAGAAGAAAGATCAGAACAAGAAACGGAGAAAAACGCAAGGCAACATGAACACAAAACAGTAAGAATGAGGACAACAAAAACGTAAGAGGAGACAAAACAAATCAATAAGAACAACAGGAATGACAAGAACAACCAAACAAATGGAGAAAAAAAACGAATATTCGTCACCAGAAAGTCGGGGAAAAAATACAAAAAACAACAACAGCAGCAACAAAAACAACACAAAACAGAAACCCAGAGCAAAGAAATCATAACAAAACAGAAACATGAAAGTTTTTATAAAAAGAACAGAAAACAGAACAATATACAATGCATGGCAAATCTAAAACTGTGCTTGTTGTGCGATCAATAACAAGACCATCCACATGGATACACAGGAGAAATGAAGAACCAAAGGAACAAGAAGCAATGTGACAAGAAGCAATACAACAAGCAACAGAAAAAGAACATCTGTGATGACAATGACAGCAAAAACTTCACCAGCAAATCAAGAAAAGCACAAAGAACAGTGAAAGGGGAAAAATCAAGAACAATAAACACGTCTCAAAGAATAGCAACACGAACACGATCAAAAATGAAAAACAATGGAACGAACATAACTACGGACAAAATCAAAAACATGGGGAAAAAGGAAAAAAACGGCTAAAACCACGAAAAGAAGGCAAGCAACCAAGCAAAACAGAAAAGATAATGGGAAAAAAGTGGCACATGCAAAAACAAATGAAAGGAAAGAATATTTGAGCAATAATGACAAAAACAACAAAAACAAAGAAACATTACCAACATAAAGATGGCAAGCAAGAAGTCAAAGAAACAAAAGAAAAACAACAAAGTCAACAAGAACAAGAGGAGGATCAAGTACAGGAAAGAACCAAGTGTAGAAAAGCAAAACGTACACCAGCAAGTATACAGTAACAATATCAACACATGGCAGAACCAAAACACCAAAGGCACCTGGAACAGAACAAACAAAACTTTCAAGAAAGAACAAACATAAGACAGAAAAACACGAGAAAAAAGATCAAGAACAGTAAGAACTAAAAAAAGCAGCAAGAAGAAGAAAACCAAAACCAAAAACAAAAACAAAACTAGTCTGAAGAGAAACATGTACAGAAAGAGCAAGATTGAAACAGAAAAAGCGACAACACCAAAATCATGAAAATATTAAATAGCCGAAAAACACCACCAGTATAACACGAATTACGAAATCTAAGCAGAGCAAAAGCAAGAAGACATTGACAAACAAACACAGAATAGGAGAATCAAAATGCTACATTACAGCTTCAGCAACACGGAAGAGAAACCCTCGAAACAAAAACAAAAACAAACAAAAAACCAAAATAAAACAAACAAAAAAACGAAAAGGAAAAAACAAAACAAAATACAGGAAAAAAAATCACAAACGAAGAGGAAAAAAGAGAAAACGAAGCAAGAACAGTACACAATATATAACAAATCCATTACTATTTATTGCACAATCAATAACGGCAGCAACATGAAAAAGGATACGAAATCAAAACGAATAAAGGCAAGACAATCGGGAGAAATAAAGTAAAAGGGACAAGAAGCAGAACAAGAAGAAGCAGACAAAAAAAAACAACCCTCATCTATGATAACGATAACGGCAGAGATATCGGAACAAGTCATCACTAAAATCACGAAGAAAAGTGGAAGAGAAAAAAATTCAAGAACAAAAAATACATAAAAGACAAAATAGCAATAAGACCTGGAGTAGAAATTGAAAAAAAATACTAAACAAACGGGACCAGTGGACGAAATCAAAAGCAACTACAAAAAACACCTGAAACGATATGAAGAAAACGAGCAACAAAATAAAAACAACAAAAAAAGAAAAAAGAAACGGAATAAAGGAACAAAGAGGTAGAGCCGAACCATTACACCAAAGTCCCTAACAATAACTCGAGTTGAAAAGTCTAGTAGACAGAGCAAAAACAAGAAGACAAAGAAACGCACAACGACAGAACGAAGTAATTACTACAACAACAACAATTCGAAAGAGACCCCAGTTCCCACGTACCACCCAAAAAATAAATGCAGCAAAATCTCAAGGGAACGAATAAAACAAAGTCAAGAAGAAAAAAGAGGAACAAGCACATGACAGAACTAAACCACCAAAGGCTCCAAGGGACAACAACAAACAAAAAAATTCAGAGCAGAACTATAAACACAACAAAATAAGACAACAGAAGAAATAACAAGAACAACAAAAATAGCAAGAACAACAAAAACAAAAATGAAAATAAATAATAGAATTAAGAACAGCACCAAAAAATCAGCAAGATGTAGAAAGGGAACTACAAAAAAAAAAAAAAAAAAAAAAACCAACTAAGAGCAAAAAAGCGCAAATAAGAACAACTACTGAGCAGAACAGAAACAAGGAAACAACCGCAAAACGGGAAAATAAAACGGCAAAAATACTACTACAACTACAACTGAAAACAAACCCAAAGCAAACAAAAAAGAAGAAAAAAACCGTCAAATGCAAGTCACGAAGAAAAGAGTGAAAGGGAACAATATCAAAAACAAGAAGTAGGCCTATATCAAAAAGAAGAAAAACTTCAACAAAATGGGATCAAGATTAGAAACAAAAGACAATCCCCGGACAAAAAGAACCACGTCAGCAAAAACTACAACAAATCTACAAAAATGAAAGCAAGCTGAAGAACAAAGACCAAAGTCAACTAGAAGTCAACAAGCAAACAAGAATAGCAAAAACGAAATCAACAAAAACCCTAGAGAAAGACGTCCAGATAAGAGCAAGAAAAAAAAAAGAGCAAAGGCAACAGAAAAGTAAAAACCGGAACCGCATCACCAGGAGCACCAACACGAACACAAGATACTAATGAGCAGAACAAAAACAAAAGAAAGCAAACAGGAGAATGAATCGACGACACAACAAATGCTACACAACTGAAAAGGTACCAAAAACACAACAGGAACAGGAAAAAGAAATTGAAGAATTAAAACAAACAATAGAATAACAAATGAAAATTAAGAGCAAAGCAAATGACAACCAGAAGTAAACATATATACAATCGAAAATACAATATCAGTCAAGACGAAGAAGAAGAGGAACACGACAAGAAGTGAAATAAAAGAGCGAGCTTTTGAAGCCTCGATCCCTGGAAAAGGCCGACTTCCAATTCAGCGGCGGGGCGACCATCCCCAACCCAGGTGGGTCACAGGTGGCGGATAGTGAAGCCCTTCAGATGTAGAGGGTGGCTGTGAATAAGCTAGCAAATAAGCAGTCCCGGACCAAACTGGCGGTGTTCCTATCAGGGCGGGGTGGGGTAGCAGGTGGCGCTGCTATCCTTAAAAAATGCCCCAGGTGTCCTATGACGGGTTCATCAGCGGGTAAAGGCTGCTGTAAGCCCTAGCTACGGGGTGGGATCCCCTGAGAAACAATCCCCCCTGTGCTCCAAGGGCAGGACGTATGGGCCAGGACGTATGGGCCAGGAGCTAAGGGCGGGGCAATCCCTACAGAAAACCTAGAAGGCTGAAGACAGAGGTACCGGGCCAGCGTGCGCCTTCTAACAAACCATGATACCATGCACTTATCGCATAATGGCCACACACTCATCGAGTTCACACGAAAATGGCGCTCGCCCATTAAGGTCCCTCCAGGGTGGTGCAGCGTCGGGCTCCGCGCCTCAACAGAGTCCACCCTCAGCGACTGGAGGTCCCTCCCATCCGCCTTGCTGCGCCAGGGGGCGAGGGAGGAGAGCGACTGGTCGCACTAGAGCATGCAAGAATTCCACTGAGCATAAACCCTTCACGGTCATGCACTGGAATGCAGAAAGCGTCCTGAATAAGAAAACAGAACTGGAGCATATCCTGCATGAGAAAGAAGTTAACATCTGCTGCATCCAGGAGACACATCTTCAGAGTCATAAAACCTTCAAAATGAGAGGCTACCAGTGCTTCAGATCTGACAGAAATGACAGAAGCAAAGGAGGGTCCTGGCTCTTGTTAGGAACAACTTAAATGCCTTGTCTTGTTCAAACACACATGGAAGACTGAATACCACGCGTTGAAAATCCAGACAAATGGACAGATCTACTTAGTCAACTTCTACTGCCCCAACCACAAGCCCTTGTCTCTCGATACCATCAGCACAGAGGACTCCAACTTTCCTAAAGTGGGAGATCTTAACAGTCACTCACAGAGTTGGGGTGATCAGCATATGTATCGAAGAGGAGAAGAAGTGGAGAATTGGCAGAACGACAATCACCTGATCTTGATCAACAGTCCCTTTGATTGTCCAACATTCTACTCTAGGCGATGGCACGCTACATCCACCCCTGATCTAGCCTTCTGCACCGAAGACATTCACAACAGTGTCAGGAGGGACAACGAATCTTGGAGCCAGCCCAGAAGCCACCTTCCTACGGTGGAATTACATAAGGGAAAATTGGGCTCTCTTTGCACACCGCACCAGCACTCTCGCCGAAGACATCACGGTCCAAAGCAGAGACACCAACATGGTGGTGAAGGACTTCAACTCATGCATATTGCAGGCAGCCCATGAAGTCATACCAAGAGGCGCTAGAAGGAACTACAAACCATACTGGAGTAAGGAACTGCAAGATTTACAGGATGATTTGTCAGAAGCCAGAGAGGAAGCAGAAGTCAATCCGTCTCAGGAAAACACCAAGCTCCAGATAGCCAAAGCCAAATTTCTCAAGCAGAAGCTTCAGGCAAGTCGCAGAAGTTGGAGGGAGAAGACAGCCTCCCTTAACTTCGAGAAAGATGGCCTAAAGCTGTGGAGACTTACCAAGCAGCTCGACGACGAAGACAATACCAGAGCAAAAATCACCTTGAATGGTGATGGGAAGATGCTGACTGGGAGCCAAGTGGCTGATAAATTTGCAGACAGTTATGCAAAGGAGAGCAACATCCCAATCAGCTCAGCAAAGCAATGAGAAGCAAGAAGAGCTACGAGAGAGACAGAGCAACAGAACACCAGTGGAACCCATGAAGCAACCTCTAAAACTAGGAGAGCTTCAATCTGCTGTCAAGAAGCTGCAGCCAAGGAAGTCTCCAGGACCAGACAGTATCGGTAATGAGATGCTGACCCATTTAGGCAGTGCAGCAGTGTGCAAGCTCTAGAGATTTTCAATCACATCTGGGAAGAAGGGTCTCTACCACAGATTTGGCGGGAAGCGACCATGATTCCCATCCTTAAGAAAGGAAAGGATCCAAAGAGGGCTTCTAGCTATCGACCAATTAGCCTGACCAGCTGTGTGATGAAAACAACGGAAGCAGGATTCCGACAGTTCCGCAGCACGGAAGATCAGGTTACTTACCTGTCTTAAGAAGTTGAGGATGCTTTCCAGGAACAAAAGCCGGTCTTTGTCACCTGGATTGACCTCCAAAAGGCCTTTGACAAAGTCTGGATGGAGGGACTCCTTGTCAAACTGCTGAGGAATGGAGTGGCAAACAATATACTACACGTCATTATTGAAGGGCCAGGAACGTTTTTGAGTCAATTTTTGAAAGGAGAAATAACCTATTTTCTCTTACTCTTTTCTCCAATTCGTTGCCGTAACTGAATGGATAAGAGCTCAGACAACATTGCAGTTTCCTTTTGGCACGTGTTTGGGGATTTGCCGATTTGCAATGGGCGGCCCAAGGAAGACAATTTCCACACGAAATTGTCGAATCTTCAGCAGGGTCTCTCTGACGACGCAGGCAAGGTAGCGACAAAATTCGCTTTGCACGTGCAAGGCAAGCCCTTTTTGAACACTACTCCAGCTAAAGTTGCCCGCAGACGAGGATAAAAAGGACCCGTTCTTGGTTCGTTTTAACCATGCTTGCAAGACGACGGATGACGGATGAGCAGCGGGGGAGAGCCCTCGCTCTGCTTGATGAAGGCCTAGCGCAGCGGGAAGTTGCTAGACGACTTGAAGTGTCGCATTCCACAATCCAGAGACTGCTGGAGCGCTTCAATGAGACTGGAGCAGTCCAGGAAAGGCGTCACACGGGTCGACCCAGAGTAACGACAAGACAGCAAGACCGCTACCTTGCCCTCTCCGTCCTGAGGGAAAGGGCATCCACTGCGGTGACCTTGAGGGGTCAGCTGAGGGACGCAACAGGTGCTAACATCAGCTGCAGCACGGTGAGAAGACGGCTACATGAGGCAAACTTGAGGTCACGGAGACCGGCCGTCCGACCCGTGCTGTCACCGGTCAACAGAGTGCGCCGCATGACCTGGGCCAGGGAGCACGTGACCTGGACAAGGCAACAGTGGGCCTGGGTCTTGTTTTCGGATGAGTCCAGGTTCACCCTGACCTTTAACGATGGCCGGGCTCGGGTGTGGCGACGTCAAGGGGAGAGGTTCGCTGACGCCACTGTCCAAGAGCATAACCGGTACGGCGGCGGGTCGGTGATGGTGTGGGGTGGCATGAGCCGTGGTACCCGGACCCCCCTGCTCCCCATTGACGGCATCCTGAACGGGGTCCGGTACCGGGACGAGGTTCTGGCGGCCGTGGCACTGCCTGCGCTTGTGGACCTTGGTCAAGGCGCCATCTTCCAGGACGACAATGCACCTGCGCATCGAGCACGCCTTGTGACCGACTTCCTGGAGCAGCATGAAGTCGTCCGTATGGCCTGGCCAGCGTGCTCACCTGACCTGAACCCAATTGAACACCTCTGGGATGTGCTCGGGAGGCGCATCAGGGACAACCACCCCCCACCGGGCACCCTGGCCAGGCTGGTCGACATCCTGCAGATCGAGTGGGCGGCCATCCCTCAGGACACACTCCGTACCCTTGTGGGGTCGATGCATCGGCGCTGTGAAGCATGCATCCAGGCTCGGGGCGGACACACGCGATATTGAAAACAGATTGGCCAAATCTGACACTTTCTGTTTTTTGAAAAGGGGGGGATGTTCCTTTAAATGCATGTGCTGTTCACTAATGGGTCATTGTGCTAATTTCTTTTTCCAAAACAGGTGTGGAAATGATGAAATAAAACATAGAATCAATTCGAAACATTGTCAATTATTTCAACTTAAAATTAGAGAGGAAGGAAGAAGTGGCCCTTAAATTATGATTAGGAGTACTACACGTCATTATTGAAGGGCCAGGAACGTTTTTGAGTCAATTTTTGAAAGGAGAAATAACCTATTTTCTCTTACTCTTTTCTCCAATTCGTTGCCGTAACTGAATGGATAAGAGCTCAGACAACATTGCAGTTTCCTTTTGGCACGTGTTTGGGGATTTGCCGATTTGCAATGGGCGGCCCAAGGAAGACAATTTCCACACGAAATTGTCGAATCTTCAGCAGGGTCTCTCTGACGACGCAGGCAAGGTAGCGACAAAATTCGCTTTGCACGTGCAAGGCAAGCCCTTTTTGAACACTACTCCAGCCAAAGTTGCCCGCAGACGAGGATAAAAAGGACCCGTTCTTGGTTCGTTTTAACCATGCTTGCAAGACGACGGATGACGGATGAGCAGCGGGGGAGAGCCCTCGCTCTGCTTGATGAAGGCCTAGCGCAGCGGGAAGTTGCTAGACGACTTGAAGTGTCGCATTCCACAATCCAGAGACTGCTGGAGCGCTTCAATGAGACTGGAGCAGTCCAGGAAAGGCGTCACACGGGTCGACCCAGAGTAACGACAAGACAGCAAGACCGCTACCTTGCCTTCTCCGTCCTGAGGGAAAGGGCATCCACTGCGGTGACCTTGAGGGGTCAGCTGAGGGACGCAACAGGTGCTAACATCAGCTGCAGCACGGTGAGAAGACGGCTACATGAGGCAAACTTGAGGTCACGGAGACCGGCCGTCCGACCCGTGCTGTCACCGGTCAACAGAGTGCGCCGCATGACCTGGGCCAGGGAGCACGTGACCTGGACAAGGCAACAGTGGGCCCGGGTCTTGTTTTCGGATGAGTCCAGGTTCACCCTGACCTTTAACGATGGCCGGGCTCGGGTGTGGCGACGTCAAGGGGAGAGGTTCGCTGACGCCACTGTCCAAGAGCATAACCGGTACGGCGGCGGGTCGGTGATGGTGTGGGGTGGCATGAGCCGTGGTACCCGGACCCCCCTGCTCCCCATTGACGGCATCCTGAACGGGGTCCGGTACCGGGACGAGGTTCTGGCGGCTGTGGCACTGCCTGCGCTTGTGGACCTTGGTCAAGGCGCCATCTTCCAGGACGACAATGCACCTGCGCATCGAGCACGCCTTGTGACCGACTTCCTGGAGCAGCATGAAGTCGTCCGTATGGCCTGGCCAGCGTGCTCACCTGACCTGAACCCAATTGAACACCTCTGGGATGTGCTCGGGAGGCGCATCAGGGACAACCACCCCCCACCGGGCACCCTGGCCAGGCTGGTCGACATCCTGCAGATCGAGTGGGCGGCCATCCCTCAGGACACACTCCGTACCCTTGTGGGGTCGATGCATCGGCGCTGTGAAGCATGCATCCAGGCTCGGGGCGGACACACGCGATATTGAAAACAGATTGGCCAAATCTGACACTTTCTGTTTTTTGAAAAGGGGGGGATGTTCCTTTAAATGCATGTGCTGTTCACTAATGGGTCATTGTGCTAATTTCTTTTTCCAAAACAGGTGTGGAAATGATGAAATAAAACATAGAATCAATTCGAAACATTGTCAATTATTTCAACTTAAAATTAGAGAGGAAGGAAGAAGTGGCCCTTAAATTATGATTAGGAGTATATGTTCCAATGGATCAAGTCATACCTCTTCAACCGCAGGGCAAGATTCTCTGTAGACAGAGTACACGGCAAGAAGTTCCTGCTGCGTCATGGCGTACCACAAGGAGGAGTCCTCTCCCCCACACTGTTCTTGCTTTTCATTAATGACCTTGTGTCTGTGTCTAAACTGCCCAAGGGGATAAAGGCTGCGTTGTATGCAGATGACTTTGTGTTGTGGTGCAAGGAAGAGCATGGATCAACTGCCACATACCGAATGCAGATGGCGGCAGACAAGCTCAGCAGTTGGGCTGAAGATTGGTGTGTTGCTGTCAACAAGGACAAGTCTTCCACCACTTTGTTCACCTTGACTCCAAAACAAAAGGCTGGCATCATCACCCTTGGTGGAACCCCTCTGAAGGAGGATGAAGAAGCCACATACCTTGGCATCACCTTCGACAAGAGGCAGACCTGGAAGCCGTATATCACGAAGGCAGAGGCAAAAGCGAGGCGCAGGCTGGCAATTCTTCGTAAACTTGCAGGCACCACCTGGGGAGCAAATGAGAGAATACTGAAGACAGTATATCAGGGAACAGTCAGACCCCATCTCGAATACGGCTCTTCAGCGTAGTCAACTATTGCAAAGACGAACCAGCAGACGCTTAGCAAGGTCCAGAACCAGACCCTCCGCATAATCACAGGTGCGATGCGGTCAACATCAATTAAGGAGATGGAAAAGCTTGCAGAAATCCAACCTCTCTCAGAGGAGAGAAACCAAGGTCTTGATGCAAGCAGAAAAGTTCAGGTGTTTACCAGACCATCCCATGAAGCTGAAACTGAACAGCCTCACCAAAAAACCGACTGAAAAGGAGCAGCTTTGTCCATGAGAGCAAGAGGCTGACTCGCCAGTTCCAAGAAAGTCTGCCCAAGGACACGTTCCCCCTTTGCCCAACAGACATGCCAGAACCCTGGGCATCAGACCAGCCTGATATCAGGGTCCACACCACCGTCCCATACCTCATACCGGGAGACACACAAGATGACAAGGTGAAACACTCCCTAACAATGGCCATGATTGCTGAGAGGTGCCCACAGAGGCATGGATATATGTATACACCGACGGGTCAGCAACCAACGTTGTAGCCAACGGGGGTGCAGGCATCCTTGTCCTTTTCCCAGGAGGACAAACAACAACAGCAAGTGTCGCCACTGGAAGACACTGTACTAACTACCGTGCTGAGACAGAAGCACTCATGCAGGCGGCCTCCATGATTCAGGCTACAGACTGTGACTGCAGACAAGGTGTCTTCTTGTCTGACGCCCTCTCTGTGCTGCAGGCATGCCAAAACAACACGCTCCTCCTCCTGTCTAGAGCTCTGCAACAGGTTGCCACAACCAGAAGAGCAGTTCTGCAGTGGATTCCAGCCACTGCGGAGTCTCCGGGAATGAGCGAGCTGATATCCTTGCTAAGGAGGGAGCCAGAGAAGAACAACCTAACAGCGTCAGCTACAGTGAGAAGAGACGACACAGGGATGACTACCACCTGTTGTCTAGAGAGCAGCAAGTTGTCCTGGTGAGACTGCGCACTGGTCACAATAGGCTGAACAGCCACATGTACCACAAGCTGAAGCTGGCGCCCTCCCCAACCTGTCCTTGCGGTCAAGAAGACCAAACCACGGAGTATATACTCCAAAGATGTCCCCTTCACCAGGTGGCAAGACAGGACGTGTGACGGACAGACACTCCGCTGACAACCAAACTCCATGGCTACAGACAGGAGCCGGAAAAGACGGCTGCATTCATCACCCGGACTCAGCTGATTGTGTAGCAGCGTACGCCAAGAAGAAGAAGAAGAAACCCTCGATCGTGCTTCCATGCATACCTTCCTTGGGCTGGTGCTACTTTGCATGAGCTCGGGACATGATCCACTGTTTGTTTGCCCTGGCAGAGCAGGCACGCAAGATCATCTGATTTCCCCCATTTCACCAAATTCGAGGGCAAGAGTTAAACATACTGAGAATGAAACTGATTCTGAGAGCAGCCACCATTTCAGCTTAGACATCTTTGGATTGCGCTTCACATCGAGGTTTCTCTTCTGTTTTGTCTTTTTGGATTGCTTCCCAAATCGTTATGGCATGCTCTCCACAGCCAGACACTTCCGGGAAGCCTCTTCTCTGGAATTACAAAGCCAGTAGTCAATGTCCGTACGGTGTTTAGTCAGCTTTGCAGCCTTGACAGAGGATGATTTTCCATTTGAGTTCAGAAGTGATAGTTGTCTGAACTAGTTGTCACTCTAATTCTGTTGTTTTGGAATGTATACTCTATCTGCTACAATCCATTGGTCGCTAACCTTCAGGTTCCTGCATGCTGATCGTAAGTTCTGGAGCCACTTGAGGACACGTGGACATTTCCTCATGCATTGAGTAAGCTATTCCATTATGGCAAGATGATGATTTCAAGTGATGCTTCGCCCTGAGGATTGTTGGAATGCTTTCCTGTGATACTGTTCCAAAGCTGTTTTATCCATTACGATCGTCTCTGATCTGGGTGGCTGGAACAATTTCCTGCCAAACTGGAAGGGGTATGTAAGAAGTGATTTTGGGCCATCTTTTTGCTGCTCCTCCTCCTTGCGTATTCTGCTTTGCTGAGGGCACTGTTTCCCTTTCATGTTTTTTAAAATTTTCAATTGTTTTTGTAATCCTCTTTTTTTCTCAAATCATGAAGCAGCTTTCATTTGTTTCTTCAAAATCCATTTTTTCTTCCGGATATCCTCATCTAAGGCTGATGTGTGGATTTCTCAGGAGGGGTTTTCACCTTTGGCTGTTTTACTACACAGTCGTCCCTATATGCTGCATATAGAGAGTATCTGAACGTGGCTAGTTTGAGTTTCGATGTGCATCAGCACATTTAGTTTGTGGATGATTTCTTTATCTAGCCTCTCCCATTCTTCTTTTGCACTGATGGACAGGCAGATTGAGTTTCTGGCGTAGCATCACCAGTAAAGTTTCGTCTGAAAGATCATCGTGGATGTCCTTGGCACTGCGATTTGGAATCTTGGTCCTGGTTTTCCGACATCGTATCTGCTGGCGTAGAGCGCTGATGTTAATTCATCACGGCCCTTTTTCGTCCTTCGGATCCTCATGCCGCGCTTGGTAGAGAATCTGCTTCCACAGCACACAGAATTCCCTTTTTTTCTTCTACTTCTGGTCTGTTGTGGATTTCCAGTCGCTACTAGGTTGGCGCTGATAGATTCGATATTCACCATTCCTTTCCCCTTTTGGTGAATCCTGGGAGCATCTTTCATTTTTGGAAGAATAGGCAAATTGAAGAAAGGCAAGGTGGGAAGTCAACCCACAGAGTCCATGAATCTAGTCTTTACCAGTGTCCGCCTGTCTTTTGTGGACATCTTCTGAACTGTTCTTGAAAGTCAGTGTCAAGAAACTGTGGGGAGAGCCGGGCAGCAGAAAGCCCTCGGAGAAGAAACTCCCGTCAAGCAAATGTTTTGGCCCTGAACTCCTTATAACCTCAGGAGACTGGACAGCATCCGGATCCTGACTGTTGGATGCTCTTTTGTTCTGACCCAAGTTTTTTTTTTTTTTAACAGAATCGGTCCTTCGTCTGGATTCGAATCCCCGCCTCTTAAATGTTCAGCAAGACTACTACCTTCATGAACAATAACAAAAGAATAATTTTTGAAGTGATGGATCCATCTGATTAGACAATGGAGGTGCTCAGTTGAGGAGTCCGTTGGTGAACAGCATCAGCTGTGGTTGAACAAGGTGGTTCTTCTTTTTCATCTCTCCAACAACAGTGGAGATGTTTCTCCTCTGCGGTGACCATGCCTGCACTTAGTCTTCACAAGGCACAGCGATTTGTAGCTGTCTCTTCTCAGGTGGACACAATGATATAAGGTGTCATTTGCAAGATTCCCTATATAGCAGCAGTGAACGCCCTGTGTGCCAGAATTCTGCAGTGAGCTCTCCGCACAGCGTATCTTCACGGATATGAGTGTCTTGCTTGCGGCGAACATGGCCAAGCCAGGTGAACAAATTTCGAGAGAAAGGCTGCAACTTTGTGAAATGTTAAGGTAAGGACTCTACCAAGGGAAGGTGTTCCAGGGATTGGGAAAACACAGATGGAGAGATCTTTGAAGGAGGGATACCAAGGGGAGAGAACTTTGGAAGGAGACCAACCGAGTGGAACACAGGAGGGGAGGCAACTTTAGGAAACAGAACGAGGGTATATACCTTTCTGGGAAGACTCAGAGGGGAGGGAACTTAGGTGAAAGGCGAAAAGACTAAGGGGAGGGAACTTGGAATTCAGAAGGGACTGAAGGGAAGAAACTTAGGGAAATAGGGGAGGGTCTGAGGGGAGCGAACTTAGGGAGATGGGAAAGGGACTGAGATGAGAGAAATTGGGGATGTGGGGGGAGGGGACAGCCCCAAAAGAAGGGAGATTTGCGGGGAGAGGGGGAGCCCCAAGGGAGGGAGTGAACTTTGGGGGTCAAAGCAGGGGGAAAACAAGGAGGGAGGGAACTTGGAGGGAGACCCATGGAGGAATGGGGGAGGAGAACCATGGAGATTGGGGAGGGAGATGCAACGGGAGGTACTTGGGGGACAGTGGAGAACCAGTAGGGAGGAACTGGAGGACAGTGGAGGGATTTGTGAGGGACCAATGGGATAATACTTGGGGAGGAACCAGTGGGGGGGGGAGAGAATTGGGAAACGAGAACCTATGAAGAACTTGGGGGGGGGGGGGGAAACAATGGGAAGGTACTTTGTGAAGACAGGGGTAGCAGAAAGGGAGGGCGAAAACTTTGGGGGTCAAAGAGGGGGATGAGCCCCGAAGGAGGGAGGGAGGGATGAAATTTGTGGATGACCCTGAGGAAGGAAGGGCTGAGGGAACTCTGAGGGTCGAAGAGGGGGGTGAGTTCCGAAGGAGGGAGGGAGGAAACTTTGGGGGTCGAAGAGGGGGGGTGCAGCCGAAGGACGGAGGAACATTGGGAATCGAAGAGGCGGGGGTTCCGAAGGAGGGAGGGAGGGAACTTTGGGAGTCGAAGAGGGATGAGTTCCGAAGGAGGGAGGGAAAGAACTTTGGGAGTCGAAGAGGGGAGGGGAACTTTGTGGGTCCAAAAAGGGGGAGGGGGGGGGAGCCCCAAGGGAGGGAAACTTTGGGGTTCAAAATGAGGGGGGAACTTGGGGGGTCGAAGAGGGGGGCATCTCCGAGGGAGAGAACTTTGGAGGTCGAAGAGGAGGGATCCCCAAAGGAGGGAGGGAGGGAGGGAGGAAGGGAGGGAACTTTGGAAATCAAAGGGGGGAGCCCCAAGGGAGGGTGAGCCCCGTGGCATGGAGGGAGGGGGAGGGAACTCTGAGGGTCGAAGGGGGGAACTTTGGGTGTCAAAGAGAGAGGGGGAGAAGTCCCGAGGGAGGGAGACAGCCACGAGGGAGAGAGGGAGCGAACTTTGGGGGTCGAAAAGGGGGACCCCCAAGGGAGGAAGGGAAGGAACTTTGGGGATCGAAGAGGGAGGAGCCCCGACCGAGGGTGGGAAGGATCTTTTGGGAGGAAGAGGGGAGAGCCCTGAGCAGGAAGGGAGGGAGGAAACTTTGGGGGTTGAAGAGAGGGAGCCCTATGGGAGGGAGGGAGGGAGGGAGGAGGAACTCCAGGGGTGGAGAAGATGGGAGAGCCCTGAGAAGAAAGAGAACTTTGGGGTCAAAGAGGGGGGAGCCGCTAGGGAGAGGGGGAGGAGGAACGTTTGGGGGTCAAAGGGGGGGACTTTGGGGGTCGAAGAGAGGAGGAGCCCCGAGGGAGGAAGGGAGGAAACTTTGGAGGTGAAAGAAGGGGGGAGGGAATTTGGGGGTGGAAGAGGGGGAAGCCCCAAGGGAGGGAGGGAAGGATCTTTGGGAGTAGAAGAGGGGGGAGACCCGAGGGGGGTGGGAGGGAGGGATGAAATTTGTGGATGAGCCCTGAGGAAGGAAGGGCTGAGGGAACTCTGAGGTCGAAGAGGGGGGAGCCCCAAAGGAGAGAGGGGAGGAAGGGAGGGTTCTTTGGGGTCGAAGCGGGAGAGCCACGAGGGAGGGAGGGAGGGAGGGAACTTTGGTGGTCGAAAAGCCCAGAGGAGGGAGGGAACTTTGGTGGTCGAAGAGCCCCAAGGAAGGGAGGGAGGGAGGGAACTTTGGGGGCGAAGAGGGTTGGGACTTTGAGGGTCGAAGAGGGTGGAGCCCCGAGGGAGGGAACTTTGGGGGTCGAAGAGGGGGGGAGGGAGCCCCGAGGGAGGGATGGATGGCTGGAACTTTAAAGGTCGAAGAGTGTTGGGACTTTGGGGGTCGAAGAGGGGGAAGCCCGAGGGAGGAAGGGAAGGAACTTAGGGGGTCGAAGAGGGGGGGGGCGAGGGAGTTAGGGAGGGTGTGAGGGAACTTTGGGGGTCGATGAGGGGGAGCACCGAGGAAGGGAGGAATGGAGGGAGCTTTGATGGTCAAAGAAGGGGGAGCCCCAAGGGAGGAGGGAGCCTCGAGGGAGGGAGGGAACTTTGGGGGGCGAAGAGAGGGGAGCCCCGAGGGACGGAAGGAGGAATGGAGGGAGCTTTGATGGTCAAAGAGGGGGGAGCCCCGAGAGAAGGAGGGAACTTTTTGGGTCAAAGAGGGGGGAGCCCCGAGGGAGGGAGGGAGGGAACCTTGGAGGTTAAAAATGGGGGAAACTTTGGGGGCGAAGAGGGGGGAGGGAGAGTCCCGAGGGAGGGACGAAGGGAGGGAACTTTGGGGGTGGGGGAGCCTCGAGGGAGGGTGGGATGGAGGGAACTTTGTGGATGAAAGAAGAGGGGAGCCCTGAGGGAGGGAGGAAGGGAGGGAACTTTGAGGGTCAAAAGGGGGGAGCCCAAAGGAAGGGAGGGAGAGAGGGAACTTTGGTTGTTGAAAAGCCCAGAGAGGGAGGGAGGGAGGGAGGGAGGGAACTTTAGAGGTGAAGAGGGTGGGCCCCGAGGAAGGGAGATATGGAACTTCAGGGGTCAAAGAGGGTTGGGACTTCGGGGGTCAACTAGGGGGGAGCTGCGAGGGAGGGAACTTCGGGGGTCGAAGAAGGGGGAGCCCCGATGGAGTGAGTGAGGAACTTCAGGGTCGAAGAGGGGGGCCCTGAGGGAGAGAGGGAGAAAGGGAATTTTGGGGATTGAAGACAGAGGAGTCCTGAGGGAGGGATGGAGGAATGGAGGGAACTTTGGGGGTTGAAGAGGGGGAGCCCCGAGGGAGGGAGGGAGTCAAGGGAATAAGTTTTTGCTTCACTATAACATGGTTTACAATGCAGGATGCTGGTGGACAGGGTGCGGAAGTCAAAGGGATAACAACACGTGTTACAGGCATCCACGCTCTATGGTCTGAGAAACCTGTAGATTTTTTCCCCGCGGTCAGACCACTTCGCGAACACCACAACGATACAAAAGTTCTCGGCCCTGTTGCTAATCCGGTAGGCCCGCCTACTTCTAGTTATTCTGCCTACTGTAACTATCGCGGGGATGTAGCTCAAATGGTAGAGCGCTCGCTTAGCATGCGAGAGGTACGGGGATCGATACCCCGCATCTCCATAATTTTTTTTTCTTTTTTTTTTCTTTTTGCATGAGGTTCGAGATCGATATCCAGTAACTCCCTATTTTTTTCTAATTGCTTTTTTTTCAGAAGATTTTTAGTTGATCCACCTGCTTTGATTTAGGTGATGTACGTGTAACTGAAATGATAGAGCTGGCTCGTTTGGCATGCAAGAGGCACGTGAGACGATACTCTGCATCTCCATTCTCTGTCTCTCAATGTCTCTCTCTGCCTCTCTGTGTCTCTGTCTGTCTGTGTCTGTCACTGTTTGTGTCTGTCTGTGTCTGTCGCTGTTTGTGTCTGTCGCTGTTTGTGTCTGTCGCTGTTTGTGTCTGTCGCTGTTTGTGTCTGTCTGTCTACCTGTCTATCTGTCTTTCTTTCTCTCTCTGTTCCTCTCTCTCTCTCTCTGTTATGGTCTCTCTCAGTCTCTGTCTCTCTGTCCCTCTCTGTCTCTGCATCTGTCTGTTTGTCTGTCTGTCTGCCTGCCTCTCTCTCTCTGTCTTCTTTCTCGCTACCGCTCTCTCTCTCTCGCTCTCTCTCTCTCGCTACCGCTCTCTCTCTCTCTCTCTCTTTCTGTCTCTCTCTGTCTCTGTCTATGTCTCTGTCTCTGCCTGTCTGTCTGTCTCTCTTTCTCTCTCCTCTCTTTCTCTGTCTTCTTTCTCACTACCACTCTCTCTCTCTCTGTCTCTCTCTCTGTATCTTTATCTTTCTGTCTGTCTCTGTGTCTCTGTCTATGTCTGTCTCTCTCTCTGTCTGTCTGTCTCTCTTTCTCTTCTCTCTCTCTTGCCCTCTCCTTCGCCCCCCCTCCTTCCGGCTATTAAATAAAAATTGTGCTTTGATGGGAGTGACTTTTTTTCATTTTGTTTTTTAATAACGCGAATTATGCCAGATGTTTCAGTCCTCACTTTTGTTTGCTGTTGTTGTTGATGTTTTGTCGTTGTTGTTATTATCGTTCAGTGCTGTTGTTATTGTTTTCGCTGACTGCACCTGTATGTTGAGAGGACGTCTGTCTGTCTGCCTCTCTCTCTCTCTCTCTCTCTCTCTCTCTCTCTCTGTGGTGTGTGTGTGTGTGTGTGTGTGTGTGTGTGTGTGTGTGTGTGTGTGTGTGTGTGTGTGTGTGTGTGTTGTGTGTGTGTGTGTGTGTGTCTTCTTTCTCTCTACCGCTCTCTCTCTCTCTCTCTCTCTCTCTCTCTCTCTCTCTGTATCTTTCTGTCTCTGTCTGTCTGTCTCTGTCTCTGTGTGTCTGTGTGTGTCTGTCTGTCTGTCTCTCTCTCTCTCTTTCTCGCTACCTCCCTCTCCCCCTCCTTCCTGCTATTAAATAAAAATTGTGCTTTGACGGGAGTGACTTTTTTCATTGTTTTTTTTTATAACGCGAATTATGCCAGATGTTTCAGTCCTCACTTTTGTTTGCTGTTGTTGTTGATGTTGTTGTTGTTGTTATTGTTATCGTTCAGTGTTGTTGTTATTGTTGTTGTTTTCGCCGACCGAACCTGAACGTTGAGAGGACGTCGCCCAAATTTATGAATTTTATCAATGTTATTACTTAGGCCTACTAACCGTACCCAGTGCTGTCTGATATTTTCAACGTGGTATAGCCCTTGATAGATATGGTGGATAGGGTGAAGGTGTGTGTGTGTGCGTGTACGTGTACGTGTGCGTGTGTGTGTGTGTGTGTGTGTGTGTGTGTGTGTGTGTGTGTGTGTGTTGTGTGTGTGTGTGTGTGTGTGTGTGTGTGTGTGTGTGTTTTGTGGATAGAGTGAGGAAGTCAAAGGAATAAGTTTTTCCTTCACTAACATGGTTCATAATGCAGGATGCTGGTGGACAGGGTGTGGAAGTCAAAGGGATAACACGTGTCACAGGCATCTACGCTCTATGGTCAGAGACCTGTGGATATTTTTTACCGCGGTCAGACCACTTCGCGAA
>CM060306.1:35684480-35696980 GCA_030674185.1 Monoplex corrugatus
TTAGTTTAGTTTATTCTAGTTTAGTTTAGTTTATTCTAGTTTAGTTTAGTTTATTCTAGTTTAGTTTAGTTTATTAGTCTAGTTTAGTTTAGTTTATTCTAGTTTAGTTTATTTATTTAGTTTAGTTTATTCTAGTTTAGTTTAGTTTATTCTAGTTTAGTTTAGTTTATTCTAGTTTAGTTTAGTTTATTCAGATTAGTTTTAGTTTAGTTTATTCTAGTTTAGTTTAGTTTATTCTAGTTTAGTTTAGTTTGTTTCATTTTAGTTTGTTTCATTTTAGTTTGTTTCATTTTATTTTGTTTCATTTTATTTTATTTTATTTTATTTTATTTTATTTTATTTTATTGTCATTGTTGTTTGTTGGGTTGGTGTGCTTATTCATTTGACATTTTCGCTTGCTTTTTCGGTTTTGCTGCTGCTTGGTTTCTTCTCTTTCTCCTTTTTTTCTTTTTCCTCAAAAACACATGAAAATAAAATGAAAATGTATATTTAGTTAACGAAACAAAACAGGCTCATATGGCTCAAATTTTCAACCAACTAACCTTTCTTGTTATTGTTGTTTTTGTTGTTTACTTATCATATTTTTCTTCGTTTCATTTGTACCCTTGCGAACAAGATTCTTTTCATTCAGATTGAGTTTGTACAATTCACAAAACAAACTAAAATGCGACAACATCACCAAGTGTATAAAATCAACTGCTATTAATGACTTAAAATAGACACATTGAAAGAATAGTTTTAAACAAAAGACTGTACAGTTGTTATTGAAGATGCTATGTCTGTATTCAAAACACAAAATTCATAGCAACAAAACAATAAAATTCGATGGGGGAGGGGGGGGGGATAGCTGAACCCACAATCCCTGCCTTATGAGCATTACATGGCATTCTAACAACTAGGGAGAGGGAGGGGGCGGCAATCGGCGTTTCCCACAGCAAACGAGACAAAACACCTCGCCTTTAGAAGAAACTAGTTAATGGCTTTCCAAAGTCACTTCACAACATGGGCCAATTTAAACACAGTATACAAATCTGTTTATAACTTCTTCGGCGCCTTCTTCAGCATTTGCAGGTACCCCAAAGACTTTATAAAAAGAACTTTTTATAAGGTCTTTGAGGTACCACAAATACGTTATAAATAGAAACAAAAGTTCTCAGCCAAGTTGCAAACCCATGTCTTTTACTGTACTTCTGGCTATTCCGCCCGTGTATATTACGAAGGGGATGTAGCTCAAATGGTAGAGCGCTCGCTTAGCATGCGAGAGGTACGGGGATCGATACCCCGCATCTCCATAATTTTTTTTTTTACTTTTTCTATTTCTGTTCTTACTGTAATTGTTTTTGATTATTTTATTTTATTTATTTTACTTCATTTTACTTTATTTTATTCGGGTTTGGATTTATTTGGTTTTATTTTATTATATTTTATGTGGTTCCATTCAATTTATTTTTAAAATGTTATTTTATTTGTTTTATCTTATTTTGTTATTCTTTTTAAAGTTTTATTTCGTTTTATTTGGTTTGGTTTTATTTGGTTTTATTTTCTTTGGTTCCATTGAGTCTAATTTTACTATATTTTATCGTATTTTGTTTCATTTTGTTAGGTTTAATTTGTTTCATTTCTAATCCATTTTAATTTGTTTTAATTTATTTTATTTTATTTTATTTTATTTTATTTTATTTTTATTTTATTTCATTTCATTTCATTTCATTTCATTTTGCTTTATTTTATTTCATTTATTTTATTTTATTTCATTTTATTTATTTTATTTTATTTTTTGTTTTGTTTTATTTAGTTGAGTTGAGTCGAGTTCCATTGTTGTTATTGTTGGGTTGGCCTTTTCGTTCATTTAGATTTTTGCTTGCTTTTTTCAATTTTGCTGTTGCTCGATTTCTTGTCTTTTTTTCTTGTTCTTTGTTTTTTCTTCCTTCTTTCCCTCCTTCCTTTCTTTCTTTCCTTTTCCTCATTAACACATGAAAATAAAATGAAAATCCGTATGCAGTTAACGAAAAAACACAGGCTCACAGGGCTGACAAACAAGATTCTTTTCATTTAGACTGTGAATTTGTACGATTCACAAACAAACCAAAAAGACGACGACTATACCAAGTGTCGAAAATCAACTACTTTTAATGACTTATAATAGACTCATGGAGAAGAAGAGTTTTGAACAAAAGAATGTAAAGTCATTATTGAAGATGCTCGCTCTGTATTCAAAACACAAAATTTATGACTGATTTCCTTCTTTATGTACACATGCTCTGTAAAGTGCGAGGGGACTGCTTTTCAGGATTTTGGGTTATATAAATCTTCCTTTATTAAGTGAAGCAAGAAGAAACAAACCTTTTTTTTTTTTACACACAATTAGACAAAGTCTCAGAACAATCATGAAATATTCACATTTATGTAGTATGTTTTATCTTATTTCATTTTATTTTATTTTATTTTATTTATTTTATGTTATTTTATCTTACTCTATTTTCACTTTTATTTATTTGTTATTTTGTTTTATTTTATTTAATTCAATTTAGTTTATTTAAGTTTATTTCATTGTACGCATAGGTTTGTTTTTTTTCACATATACATATATGTATTATGTGTTTGGATGTTTGTTTTGAAAAAAAGAAAAGAAAAAAAAGAAAAGACGTGAAAGTGCATGCCAACCTTTTTATTAACAAATACGCAAAGCAAAGAAAAAAAATTCGCCCAATAAGGGACTCGAACCCTTGACCCTCAGATTAAAAGTCTGATGCTCTACCGACTGAGCTAACCGGGCTACAATTGACGCTCCTGAAAGCTGGTAACTTGTCAGTGCATACACTGCCGCCGAATTTTAAGTAAATTGAAGGCTCCTCAGTACTTCAGTATACTTCACTATAGGCATGTGTGGTGTGTGTGTGTGTGTGTGTGTGTGTGTGTGTGTGTGTGTGTGTGTGTGTGTGTGTGTGTGTGTGTGTGTGTGTGTGGTGTGGTGGTGTGTGTGTGTGTTGGGTGGTGTGTGTGTGTGTTTGTATGGTGTGGTGTGGTGTGTGTGGTGTGGTGTGTGTGGTGTGTGTGTGTGTGTGTGTGTGTGTTGTGTGTGTGTGTGTGTGTGTGTTTCTGTGTTTGTTTGCGTGTGCGTCATCAGTATACGCTCTATGGTATGGATTCTAGCCATAGGATTGCCTTCACTGGAGCTTGCTTTCCGCCGGACTCTCTTTTCTTCAGCCAATGACGGCAATGTCAGGATCTTCTTTTCTTCCCTGACCGGAGTTGTTTCTGGAGCACACTGCGCCATCTGTTGCAGTCAACTGCTGTGTCTTCCCAGCTCTCTGTGTTGATGTCCAGCGCTTTCATATCGCGCTTGCATATGTCTTTGTATAGTAGCTGGAGACGGCCAACAGATCTCTAGATGGAGACTAGTTCACCGAAAAGAAATTCCTTTGGGATATGTCCATCTTCCATCCGATGCACCTGGCCTTTGATATTCTGCATGTGCATACACGCGAAGGCGGTTTTAGAAAAATGAAAGGGAAAATGTGCTCTATTTGTTTTAGAACTGACATGATTGACCCCAGTGATTTAAATGCGAGCGTGTGTATAGCGTTTCAAGCAAAGCCAGTGTAGTACTTATGATAGATTGCGGATCATTTGTGGACTTTAGTCCGTTTCATTTTCAATTTCACAAGAAAGCGTGTTCCTTGTACAGAATAAATTCCATATGCACTTGGAGCCACTGATGCCATGTGATGGGCAAGATCAGAAATAATCATGGAATAAGCCGCAAAGTTCTCCTTGCTCAAGGCCATATCCGCCGGCAATGCCTTGACTTCATTCTTTGATTGATTGATTTGGTTGAGTTTTTACGTCAGCACCCAGATCCCCTCAGTGGGGATACTGGGGGCTCTTTCGAGATAAATAGTAACCCCACCTTCTGGAAATTCTGTGCTAGACATTTCCTCTTTTCTGTCACTCTGTTTGTTCCTGCCTTGTTCCTTTTCTTTCTGAGATTTCTTCCTATTATTTTCTGACGTGCTGATCCATTCACTTCTATGTGTTCGATAAAGTCTTTCGTACTTTCTCTTAGGATTGATAATTGGGTACATGCATTAAGTGCATTTTTGGCTCTAGGGAAATGAGATAACGGAAGCAATTTTAGGTAATTTAGGCCTGTTTTTATCTATGTTTTACTGTCTTTAGTTATATCTAAATTGGTAGTCAAGTATTATTTTTCAAATCTCCTGTGTGATAAATTGGACAGAGTTGCCAACGCCCTAGATTATGTGCGCGAATGATACATGTGCTCTATTTTCTTTTCCCTTTTTTTTTCCTGTTGAAGTATTGTGTGTGTTTTGAAAAAGTTATAGCCCTGATACGGCACTACGCAGTCGGCTGGGCTTTAATTGAACAAAAATAACAAATAAAAAAAAGCTAAGGTGAGTTCCTTCAACCTATCGTGTCAGCTTTCATGACTGTCCACCACACAACTCACACCCTTTTGGTCCATGTCCCGCCCTCGCCCCGCCCACTTGTCACATGCTGTCCAGCAGGGAGTCTCATGCAACACAACAGTGATGTAAGGCTTACCCTATGCCAAATAAGGTGTCCTTTGAAACAGCCTAAATGGACGTTGGGGAGCGAATGACGTGTTGAGTTTCCAGTCACGTCACGTTTTCTTGACAGCCAGTACGGGTGGTCTGCAAACTTTGCTGTGTCCATGGGAGTGTGAGTGAATCCATTTTCAGTTAATTTTGTCATGAGAGCGCGTATCAAAAAGGTGGGGTTTTGTACTTGTATTTTGTATTTGTGTTTTATTTATTCATTTCTCTTTTTTTTGTTTTTTTTGTCAGGCTGAAATGGGAGATACCGGATTTAAAGGCTTCAAAATACAAGACTTCAGAATATTTATTACTCAAGGACAGAAGCATTAGGTCCCATTGGACCTGTCTTACAGCTAGTCCCTGCTAACCCACCAGGTAGGACTCAGGACCTGGCCAGCTCATGTGTTTATGTGCAGGCTTAAAGGCTTGTGCCGTGATCGTTCTGGATCTTCTCCATCACATGGCACCTGTGACGTTAGTGCGTATGGAATTCATTCCGAGCGCGGAGACGTCATCTTGAGAAACTGAAACTGAAACTGCTAACCTACCAAGCTTGCAGGAGACATCTAATTATAGCACCACCAACATAACATAAACATGTCTTCACGGCCATCTTACATTTAACGAGAGTAGCGCCCGCCCATTGCTACAGCATTAACCGCCAAACTATCGTCTGAATGGAATGAAAGCATCCATGGGGATGCTGGTTTTTTTTCAATTAGCATCCCCACCTGGAAATTCTGTGCTAGAAATTTCCTCTTTTCTGTCACTGTCTTTGTTTCTGTCTTGTTCCTTTGCTTTCTGTCCTTTCTTCCTATCACCTTCTGCCTTGCTGGTCCAAGTCCTAGTACTTTCTCTTAGGATTGACAGAGGGTTACATGTACTAATGGCATTTTGGTTATAAGAAAACGTGATGCGTAGAAGCAATTTTAGGTAACTTAGGCCTGTTTTATATACATATAAGTTTCGGGGTCGTTATGTTTAAATTTCTATTCAGGTTCGTTTTTCAAAATCCTCTGTGTTATAAATTGGACGGAGTGGTAAACATCAGGGGCATATTCTTAGATTATGTGCGGGAATGCATTATGTGTATTTAATTTTCATTTCCAGTTGTTCTTTTCTTCGGTGAGACTTTTTTTTTTTTTAAAGATATTTACAGCCCTGATATGGCTCTGGGCAGTCGGCTAGACTTTTAAACAACAATAACAATAACAACGATAACAATATATCTATCTGTACACACACACACAACAACAACAACAACAACAATAATAATAATATATATGTCATATACGCATATTTCTGTATGGCTGTGGAAACGGATTTTTTTTACAGATTTTTACCAGAAACAATTTCTTTGATGCCATGGGATCTTTCAAGTGCGCTAAGTGCGTGCTGAGCACAGAACCTCGGTGTACGGTGTCATCTAAAAGACAAGGACCTAGACCACCACTTACCTGAACTCCTTGTCCATTCTGTGAATCAAACTCGGCTTCCTGGTTTCTTTTAAACGAAACCAATTGCTCAGCATACATATATATATATATCCCTCTGTCCTCAGCCACTCTGCAAAACTGTCTAATTCTAATGTCTTTTCCCTAGTACTCATTTTATCTCTGACTTTCCACTCGTTTCTGCCTGGTGCTCTTTTTCCTTTCAGATTTCCTGTTGTGATTACGTGCTCAAATTTCTCTTGCCTCATAAAATGTCCTATAAATGTTGCTTGTGTTTTCCTAATCTTCTTCACTGATGTTCTTTTTGGGTCTGCCTCCTTCAGGACTGTCTGATTTGTTTTCTTTGCTGTCCATGGAACTCTCAGTTTCAGTTTCAGTTTCAGTTTTTCAAGATGACGTCTCCGCCCTCGGAATGAATTCCATATGCACTAACGTCGCAAGTGCCATGTGTATGGTGATCATGGTACAAGCCTTAAGCCTGCACATAAACCCATGAGCTGGCCAGGCCATGAGGCCCCACCTAGACTATGTTTTACCTAGTCTATATTTTGTACTGGTATTTTATGAACTCTCAACATTCTTAGAAACCACATTTCAGTTGCCTCAATCTTTTGCTGACTTTGCGTGTTGACTGTCCACGCCTCACATTCGTACAACAGTATTGGCTCCATGTAACACTCAAGAACTCTCTTCCTGATGTTAACTGATAGGTATTTGTTGGTAAGAACACTTTTCATTTTCTTGAATGCTGTTTTAGCCTGGCCGATTCTGTTGGCTATTTCTGATGTATATGTGCCGTCTGGTGAGATAACCGTTCCCAGATATTTAAACTTATCAACCTGTCTCAATGTTGTGCCATTTGCTGTTATTTCGCATGATCGGATTTCTTGCATTTAAAAAAAAATAATTTTTTTTTTGATTACTGTAACTTCAGTCTTCTTGATATCAACTCCAGCCCTATATTTTTGCTGTCTGGTTTCATTGTCTGCAATTACAACGGTGTCCTTTGTGTAACAAAGATTGTTTATCATTTTTCCTTCAACCTTTATCCCATGCCCAGGGCATTCGTCTAGGTTCCTCATGATGGTTTCAATCTACTGCACGTAAACGATTCCTTGGCAACAGAAGAGTTGTCCTGGCAAAACGTTTCCGCAAAAGTCTGCAAGATATACTTAAACAACAACAACAACAACAACAACAACAACAGCAACAACCAAAAAAATTTAAAGCAGAGAAACGAAACAAAAAGAAACGAAACGAAACGAAACGAATTGAACTCAAAACTAAAACGAAAACCAAACAAACAAATAATAATGATAATAATAAAAACTGGAAGGCGTCAAACGGAAGTGACACAATTTTACAATGACTTCATCTCCCATTGTTACACAGTAAATCCATTGCGAAAAGAAAACTAGAAAAGAATTTAAGACTTAATGAAAAGATAAATAAATAGAATAGATAAATAAATAGATAAATGAACAAAACAATAAACAGATAAATGAATAAATAAATGTATTAAAAAAACGTTTTTAAAATGTATGTTTTAAATAAACATCATGAAAACATATGAACTAGAAAAATATCAAACAAAATAAAAAGATAAATGTAAACAAAAGCAAACACTGAAAAAAAATTATGGAGATGCGGGGTATCGATCCCCGTACCTCTCGCATGCTAAGCGAGCGCTCTACCATTTGAGCTACATCCCCGCCACAATAGATTAGTGAAACTACAAAGTAAAATAAATACGGGTACGTCGTTCGTCGTCATCATCATCATCATCATCATCATCATCATCATCATCATCAGATGCTACACCGCATGGCACTGGCAACCAATGGCCCTCCATACGAATCCATATTTTGTCGCTGCAAGTATATCTTTTATCCCCTCTGTCATCATACATTCTGCAAAACTTATCTACCTGGTGCTCATTTTCCCTGTAGATTCCCTGTTGTTTCTACCTGGTGCTCTTTTTCCCTTTAGCTTTCCTGTTCTTTCTACCTGGTGCTCATTTTCCCTCTAGCTTTCCTGTTGTTTGTACCTGGTGCTCTTTTTCCCTCTAGCTTTCCTGTTGTTTGTACCTGGTGCTCCTTTTCCCTCTAGCTTTCCTGTCCTTTCTACCTGGTGCTCATTTTTCTTCTAGCTTTCCTGCTGTTTGTACCTGCTGGTCTTTTTCCCTCTAGCTTTCCTGTCCTTTCTACCTGATGCTCTTTTTCCCTCTAGCTTTCCTGTTGTTTGTACCTGGTGGTCTTTTTCCCTCTAGCTTTCCTGTCCTTTCTACCTGGTGCTCATTTTCCCTCTAGCTTTCCTGTTGTTTGTACCTGGTGGTCTTTTTCCCTATAGCTTTCCTGTCCTTTCTACTGGTGCTCTTTTCCCTCTAGCTTTCCTGTCCTTTTTACCTGGTGCCTCTTTTCCCTGTAGCTCTCCTGTCCTTTCTACCTGGTGCTCTTTTCCCTCTAGCTTTCCTGTCCTTTCTACCTGGTGCTTTTTTTTCCCTCTAGCTTTCCTGTCCTTTCTACCTGGTGCTCTTTTTCCCTCTAGCTTCCCTGTTGTTTGTACCTGGTACTCTTTTTCCCTCTAGCTTTCCTGTCCTTTCTACCTGGTGCTTTTTTTCCCTCTAGTTTTCCTGTCCTTTCTACCTGGTGCTCTTTTTCCCTCTAGTTTTCCTGTCCTTTCTACCTGGTGCTCTTTTTCCTCTAGTTTTCCTGTCCTTTCTACCTGGTGCTCTTTTTCCCTCTAGCTTTCCTGTCCTTTCTACCTGGTGCTCTTTTTCCCTCTAGTTTTCCTGTCCTTTCTACCTGGTGCTTTTTTTCCCCTCTAGCTTTCCTGTTGTTTGTATCTGGTGCTTTTTTTCCTTCTAGCTTTCCTGTCCTTTCTTCTTGGTGCTCTTTTTCCCTGTAGCTTTCCTGTCCTTTCTACCTGGTGCTCTTTTTCCCTCTAGCTTTCCTGTCCTTTCTACTTGGTACTCTTTTTCCCTCTAGCTTTCCTGTCCTTTCTACCTGGTGCTTTTTTTCCCTCTAGCTTTCCTGTCCTTTCTGCCTGGTGCTTTTTTCCCCTCTAGCTTTCCTGTTGTTTGTACTTGGTGCTCTTTTTCCCTCTAGCTTTCCTGTCCTTTCTACCTGGTGCTCTTTTTCCCTCTAGCTTTCCTGTCCTTTCTGCCGGGTGCTTTTTTTCCCTCTAGCTTTCCTGTCCTTTCTGCCGGGTGCTCTTTTTCCCTCTAGCTTTCCTGTTGTTTATACCTGGTGGTCTTTTTCCCTCTAGCTTTCCTGTTGTTTGTACCTGGTGTTCTTTTTCCCTTTAGCTTTCCTGTCCTTTCTACCTGGTGCTTTTTTTTTCCTCTAGCTTTCCTGTCCTTTCTACATGCTGCTCTTTTTCTCTCTAGCTTTCCTGTCCTTCTACTTGGTACTCTTTTTTCCTCTAGCTTTCCTGTCCTTTCTACCTGGTGCTCTTTTTCTCTCTAGCTTTCCTGTCCTTCTACTTGGTACTCTTTTTTCCCTCTAGCTTTCCTGTCCTTTCTACCTGGTGCTCTTTTTCCCTCTAGCTTTCCTGTCCTTTCTACCTGGTGCTATATTCCCCTCCAACTTTCCTGTTGTTTGTACCTGGTGCTCTCTTTCCCTCTAGCTTTCCTGTTGTTTGTACCTGGTGTTCTTTTTCCATCTAGCTTTCCTGTTGTTTGTACCTGGTGCTCTTTTTCTCTTCTTTTTCCCTCTAGCTTTCGTGTTGTTTGTACTTGGTGCTCTTTTTCCTTCCAGCTTTCCTGTTGTTTCTATCTGTGCTCTTTTTCCTTCTAGGTGTCGCATCTTCATTTGACACAGTCATTCCATTTCATTCCCAGGACTTTACCAAAGCATCTGGCTGATGTTGTCAAAAGTATCCTTTTTTTTCTCTTGGCTGGTCATAAGATGGCAGGTTTTGCAGCAGTAGAGCAGTGTTGATACCATGTTTCAGTGTTCATATCAGAGGGGTTTTTTGTTTGTTTTGTTTTGATTTTATTTCACCGTGCATGAAGACAGAGAGACAAAAGTTTTGAAATGGTAAATAGATAAATGAAACGAAATAGATCAGTAGAATAGAATAGAACAGAATAGAATAGAATGAAATGAAATAAAAGAAAAATTTTAAAAAGAAAGAAAATGAATGGAAATAGAATGAAAATGAAACGACATAAAACAAAACATAAAATAAAAATAAACAAAAAACTCGCCCAATAAGGGACTCGAACCCTTGACCCTCAGATTAAAAGTCTGATGCTCTACCGACTGAGCTAACCGGGCTTCGAGAATCCTGCAGGAAGATACACACTTGTTCACTGTGTATGTTCGTTTCATACTTTTAAATTTAAAAGTCCTATCACCCTATGTGGATCTATAAATTTTTAAAAGAAATCTTGAGATGTTGTTATCCCCCTCCCAAGACTAGCTGAGCCTCAAAGGCGAGAAGGGAAGGAGAGACAATCAGATCCTTCCTCGAAAGTCGTCATCTGGATATCATGTTTCGTTTCATACGTCCGCGTGTGCAGTAGGCCTACGTGTCTCAAGCAAAGACGTTGTAACTTCTTTCGCCTCAAGTCTTGTACTGTCCCGCGACACAAAAATTACTTTGTTTACTGTGCATGTATTTACTGTTATTTGTTATTTTCACCTCTTACATGTTTATTTATCTACATACTCCTTTATTTTGTAGTTATTTATTCACCTACTTACTTCTTATTCACTAACTCACCCGCTTGCTTGCTTGCTTACTTGTTTGCTTACTTGCTTGCTTACTTATTTACTTACTTTCTTACCTATCGATGATTAAGAAAATAATTATTGGCTTCACCTACTTGATAGATGGCTGAGCATTTGGGCATTGACTGGGGTGGGGTGGGGGTGGGGGGCGGTTCTGTCGTGTGAGACGAGTTTATACAGAATAGCTGGTTGTGTTGTGAGTCACACCTCTAATAATATATTTATATGTGTGTGTGTGTGTGTGTGTGTGTGTGTGTGTGTGTGTGTGTGTGTGTGTGTGTGTGTGTGTGTGTGTGTGTGTGTGTGTGTGTGTGTGTGTGTGTGTGTGTGTGGTGTGTTCCTTTTTTGAAGGTAAGATACACACATATACATGTCATTTACATGTAACCAAGATTATTCCAGTGGTAGGCTGATAAAATACCAGTATGAAATATAGACTAGGTAAAACATAGTCTAGGTAGGGCCTCAGGACCTGGCCATCTCATGGGTATATGTGCAGGCCTAAGGCTTGTGCCATGCTCACCATACACGTGGCACCTGCGACGTTAGTGCATATGGAATTCATTCCGAGCACGGAAACTTTATCTTGAGAAACTGAAACTGAATGCTTCCCCCGAGGGGATGCCGGGGGCTCTTTCAATATGCATATGAATAGTATCCCCACCTTCTAGAAATTCTGTGTTAGAAATTTCCTCGTTTCTATCACTCCCTTTGTTTCTACCTTGTTCCTTTGCTTTTTGTCATTTCTTCCTATCATTTTCTGCTTTGCTGGTTCATTCACCTTTATGGGATCAATAAAGTCTTACATACTTTCTCTTAGAATTGATACTTGGGTACATATATTAAGTGCATTTTTGGCTCTTGGGAAATGAGATAATCAGAAGCAATTTTAGTAACTTAGGTCAGTTTTTATGTACGTTTTAGGGTCCGTAATTATGTTTAAATTCGTATTGAATTATATTTTTTAAATTCTCTGTGTGATAAATTGGACAGAGTGGTCAACACCAGGGGCGTCTCTTTTCATGCAGATTGGGTATTTGTGTTCATTTTCCCCCTGTTGAAGTATTGTGTGTATGATGAAATGGTTATAGCCCTGATATGGCTCAACGAAGTTGGCTAGGCTTTATAAGCAACGATAAGAATAAGAACAAGAATCATAATGCTCCAGTCATTCTGGTGGTGTTCCACTTATCCCGTTCCCCTTCTCGTGTTTATTGTAAAAAGATTCCACACAACACACAAACACTCACACACACACACACACACACACACACACACACACACACACACACACACACACACACACACACACACACACACACACAACACACACATACACATACACACACACACACAACACACACACACACAAACACACAACACACACACACAAACACACACACACACACAAAGCACAAATACAAACACTCAACACACACAAACACCAACACTACAAACACACACAACAACACACCACTCACACAAACACAACCAAACACGCACCACAAAACAAACAAACACACACAAACAACAAAAACACCACACACACACAAACACAACACACACACACACACACACACACACACACACACAACACACACACACACACACATGCACAGTTTTTTTAATGACCCTCATCAGTGCATAGGGTTTTGCTCATGATCAAAAAGTTTGCCACATATTAGCTGGCAGATTTGCATCCAGAGCGCATATGGAAATACCAGAATACT
>CM060306.1:35701980-35709480 GCA_030674185.1 Monoplex corrugatus
CAGGACAGGACAGGACAAGACAAGACAAGACAAGGAGACAAGACAATCCAATCCAAGACAAGGATAGGACAGGACAGGAATGGACAAGGACAAGACAAAACAAGGCAAAGACAAGAAAAAGGACCAATACAAGGAAAAGGACAAAGACAAGACAAGACAAGACAAGACAAAAAAACCTTTATTGCAATTTTTGCATGGGTCTATGGCTTTGCATAAGAACTTTTAGCATCTACTACATAAAGGCTTAATTATTCTCCCGAAGCTTACGTGATAATAGTCTTTGTATATAGGCATATGAATTTGCATTAGACTTAGGTTTATGTCCCTTCGGAAATAGCATTGGTCTCATCAATCATGCTTCTCATGCTTATATATTTAAGACCCACAGCTCGCAGCAGAGGAAGAATTTATAGTAGGATTATAACCATAAAACCACAACTGTGACAGAATGTACCCATGTCTTCACACGACATTATCCCGTCAAACTGAAAATTTAGCTTCCAGTACATACAAACCATGTAGGTACAATAAATGAAATGTTCATTCAAGGTTACATTTTCAGTCAGAGAGAGAGAAAGGGAGAGAGAGGGAGAGAGAGAGGGGATGGGAGGGAGAGAGAGAGAGGGTGGGAGGGAGAGAGAGACAGAGAGAAGGAGAGAGAGACACATACACAGAGAAGGAGAGAGAGACAAAGGGAGAGAGAAAGAGAGAGAGGGGGGGAGAGAAAGAGAGAGACAGGGAGAGAGAGAGAGAGAGAGAGAGAGAGAGAGAGAGAGAGAGAGAGAACGACAGAAATCAGTAATATATATCAAAATCAAGGGGGAAAAAAAAGTAAGGAAAAGAAAGAAAGAAAAACACAGAGGAAAGAAAGAAAGGAAATCCAGGAGAGAGAGGACAGAAAAGAAAGAAAAAAAAAGTTGGAGATGCGGGGTATCGATCCCCGTACCTCTCGCATGCTAAGCGAGCGCTCTACCATTTGAGCTACATCCCCTTCCAACGAAACAACTGAACCACACCCCTTCATACGCACGTAGCTCATGGTTATGTAGTCATGTAGTCTAATTTCTGTGGCTCCTTGATGCTGTTTCAGCTTGTTAATTTAAATCTTTGGCTCCCTCACCCTGTCCACAAGCATCATGCATTGTCTACCATGCTAGCAAAGCAAAAACGTAATCCTTTGACTCCTTTGCCCTATCTACCAGATTCCTGCAGGAAGCTGGTGAAAAGGGTGAGAGAGTCAAAGGGATAAGTGTTTGCAGTTTGTGGATAGGCTGCAGGAGTCAAAGGGTTAATAAAACGTTTTGTTGAACTTGTTCATAATAAAGTAAACAACCAGCCAACTAAAGCACAAAGAAGAAAAAATGGGAGGGGGGGGGGGGGTTGTTATAATACTTATTGGATATACAAGCCTAAATATGAGCGTATACACGGATAGTCCCGTGATAAATGATATTCATTTTGTCTTACCCCGTTTATACTGTCTCAAAACTAGCTATTAATTCTTCCTATCACCTTCTGCCTTGCTGGTCCAAGTCCTACGTACTTTCTCTTAGCATTGACAGATGGGTACATGTACTAATGGCATTTTGGTTATAAGAAAACGTGATGCGTAGAAGCAATTTTAGGTAACTTAGGCCTCTTTTATATACATATAAGTTTCGGGGTCCTTATGTTTAAATTTCTATTCAGGTTTGTTTTTCAAAATCCTCTGTGTAATAAATTGGACGGAGTGGTAAACATCAGGGGCATATTCTTAGATTATGTGCGGGAATGCATTAATATGTGTATTTAATTTTCATTTCCAGTTTTTTTCTTCGGTGAGACTTTTTTTTTTTTTTTTTTTAAAGATATTTACAGCCCTGATATGGCTCTGGGCAGTCGGCTAGACTTTAAACAACAATAACAACAACGATAACAATATATCTATCTGTACACACACACACAACAACAACAACAACAACAATAATAATAATATATGTCATATACGCATATTTCTGTATGGCTGTGGAAACGGATTTTTTAAAAAGATTTTTACCAGAAACAATTTCTTTGATGCCATGGGATCTTTCACGTGCGCAAAGTGCGTGCTGAGCAAAGAACCTAGGTGTACGGTGTCATCTAAAAGACAAGGACCTAGACCACCACTTACCTGAACTCCTTGTCCATTCTGTGAATCAAACTCGGCTTCCTGGTTTCTTTTAAACGAAACCAATTGGCTCAGCATACATATATATATATATCCCTCTGTCCTCAGCCACTCTGCAAAACTGTCTAATTCTAATGTCTTTTCCCTAGTACTCATTTTATCTCTGACTTTCCACTCGTTTCTGCCTGGTGCTCTTTTTCCTTTCAGCTTTCCTGTTGTGATTACGTGCTCAAATTTCTCTTGCCTCATAAAATGTCCTATAAATGTTGCTTGTGTTTTCCTAATCTTCTTCACTGATGTTCTTTTTGGGTCTGCCTCCTTCAGGACTGTCTGATTTGTTTTCTTTGCTGTCCATGGAACTCTCAGTTTCAGTTTCAGTTTCAGTTTCAGTTTCTCAAGATGACGTCTCCGCCCTCGGAATGAATTCCATATGCACTAACGTCGCAGGTGCCATGTGTATGGTGATCATGGTACAAGCCTTAAGCCTGCACATAAACCCATGAGCTGGCCAGGCCATGAGGCCCCACCTAGACTATGTTTTATCTAGTCTATATTTTGTACTGGTATTTTATGAACTCTCAACATTCTTAGAAACCACATTTCAGTTGCCTCAATCTTTTGCTGACTTTGCGTGTTGACTGTCCACGCCTCACATTCGTACAACAGAATCGGCTCCATGTAACACTCAAGAACTCTCTTCCTGATGTTAAATGATAGGTATTTGTTGGTAAGAACACTTTTCATTTTCTTGAATGCTGTTTTAGCCTGGCCGATTCTGTTGGCTATTTCTGATGTGTATGTGCCGTCTGGTGAGATAACCGTTCCCAGATATTTAAACTTATCAACCTGTCTCAATGTTGTGCCATTTGCTGTTATTTCGCATGATCGGATTTCTTGCATTTTAAAAATTTTTTATTTTTTTTGATTACTGTAACTTCAGTCTTCTTGATATCAACTCCAGCCCTATATTTTTGCTGTCTGGTTTCATTGTCTGCAATTACAACGGTGTCCTCTGTGTATCAAAGATTGTTTATCATTTTTCCTTCAACCTTTATCCCATGCCCAGGGCATTCGTCTAGGTTCCTCATGATGGTTTCAATCTACTGCACGTAAACGATTCCTTGGCAACAGAAGAGTTGTCCTGGCAAAACGTTTCCGCAAAAGTCTGCAAGATATACTTAAACAACAACAACAACAACAACAACAACAGCAACAACCAAAAAAATTGAAAGCAGAGAAACGAAACAAAAAGAAACGAAACAAAACGAAACGAACTGAACTCAAAAATAAAACGAAAACCAAACAAATAATAATGATAATAATAAAAACTGGAAGGCGTCAAACGGAAGTGACACAATTTTACAATGACTTCATCTCCCATTGTTACACAGTAAATCCATTGCGAAAAGAAAACTAGAAAAGAATTAAGACTTAATGAAAAGATAAATAAATAGAATAGATAAATAAATAGATAAATAAACAAACAAATAAACAGATAAATGAATAAATAAATGTATTAAAAAAAACGTTTTTAAAATGTATGTTTTAAATAAACATCATGAAAACATATGAACTAGAAAAATATCAAACAAAATAAAAAGATAAATGTAAACAAAAGCAAACACTGAAAAAAAAATTATGGAGATGCGGGGTATCGATCCCCGTACCTCTCGCATGCTAAGCGAGCGCTCTACCATTTGAGCTACATCCCCGCCACAATAGATTAGTGAAACTACAAAGTAAAATAAATACGGGCACGTCGTTCGTCGTCATCATCATCATCATCATCATCATCATCATCATCATCATCATCATCATCATTAGATGCTATACCGCATGGCACTGGCAACCAATGGCCCTCCATACGAATCCATATTTTGTCGCTGCAAGTATATCTTTTATCCCCTCTGTCATCATACATTCTGCAAAACTTATCTACCCTGGTGCTCATTTTCCTTCTAGCTTTCCTGTTGTTTGTACCTGGTGCTCCTTTTCCCTCTAGCTTTCCTGTCCGTTCTACCTGGTGCTCATTTTCCTTCTAGCTTTCCTGTTGTTTGTACCTGGTGGCTTTTTCCCTCTAGCTTTCCTGTCCTTTCTACCTGGTGCTCTTTTTCCCTCTAGCTTTCCTGTCCTTTCTACCTGGTGCTCATTTTCCCTCTAGCTTTCCTGTTGTTTGTACCTGGTGGTCTTTTTCCCTCTAGCTTTCCTGTCCTTTCTACCTGGTGCTCTTTTCCCCTCTAGCTTTCCTGTCCTTTCTACCTGGTGCTCTTTTCCCTGTAGCTTTCCTGTCCTTTCTACCTGCTGCTCTTTTTCCCTCTAGCTTTCCTGTCCTTTCTACCTGCTGCTCTTTTTCCCTCTAGCTTTCCTGTCCTTTCTACCTGGTGCTCTTTTCCCTGTAGCTTTCCTGTCCTTTCTACCTGCTGCTCTTTTTCCCTCTAGCTTTCCTGTCCGTTCTACCTGGTGCTTTTTTTTCCCTTTAGCTTTCCTGTTGTTTGTACCTGGTACTCTTTTTCCCTCTAGCTTTCCTGTCCTTTCTTCTTGGTGCTCTTTTTCCCTCCAGCTTTCCTGTCCTTTCTACCTGGTGCTCTTTTTCCCTCTAGTTTTCCTGTCCTTTCTACCTGGTGCTTTTTTTCCCCTCTAGCTTTCCTGTTGTTTGTATCTGGTGCTTTTTTTCCTTCTAGCTTTCCTGTCCTTTCTACTTGGTACTCTTTTTCCCTCTAGCTTTCCTGTCCTTTCTACCTGGTGCTCTTTTTCCCTCTAGCTTTCCTGTCCTTTCTACCGGGTGCTCTTTTTCCCCTCTAGCTTTCCTGTTGTTTGTACCTGGTACTCTTTTTCCCTCTAGCTTTCCTGTCCTTTCTATTTGGTGCTCTTTTTCCCTCTAGCTTTCCTGTCCTTTCTACCTGGTGCTTTTTTTTTCCTCTAGCTTTCCTGTCCTTTCTACCTGGTGCTTTTTTTCCCCTCTAGCTTTCCTGTCCTTTCTACCTGGTGCTCTTTTTCCCTCTAGCTTTCCTGTCCTTTCTACCGGGTGCTCTTTTTCCCCTCTAGCTTTCCTGTTGTTTGTACATGGTACTCTTTTTCCCTCTAGCTTTCCTGTCCTTTCTATTTGGTGCTCTTTTTCCCTCTAGCTTTCCTGTCCTTTCTACCTGGTGCTTTTTTTTTTCCTCTAGCTTTCCTGTCCTTTCTACATGCTGCTCTTTTTCTCTCTAGCTTTCCTGTCCTTTCTACTTGGTACTCTTTTTTCCTCTAGCTTTCCTGTCCTTTCTACATGCTGCTCTTTTTCTCTCTAGCTTTCCTGTCCTTCCTACTTGGTACTCTTTTTTCCTCTAGCTTTCCTGTCCTTTCTACCTGGTGCTCTTTTCCCTGTAGCTTTCCTGTCCTTCTACTTGGTACTCTTTTTTCCTCTAGCTTTCCTGTCCTTTCTACCTGCTGCTCTTTTCCCCTCCAGCTTTCTTGTTGTTTCTATCTGTGCTCTTTTTCCTTCTAGGTGTCGCAATATGTTTCTGACCTCTTCATTTGACACAGTCATTCCATTTCATGCCCAGGATTTTACCAAAGCGTCTGGCTGATGTTGTCAATGGCATCCTTTTTTCCCCCCTGGTTGGTCATAAGATGGCAGGTTTTGCAGCAGTAGAGCAGTGTTGATACATGTTTCAGTGTTCATATCAGAGGGGTTTTTGTTTGTTTTGTTTTGTTTTTATTTCATCGTGCATGAAGATAGGAAGACAAAAGTTTTGAAATGGTAAACAGAGAAATGAAACGGAATAGATCAGTAGAATAGAATAGAATAGAATAGAATGAAATGAAATGAAATGAAATAAAATTGAAAAATAAACAAAATGAAATGAAATAGAATGAAAATGAAACGACATAAAACAAAACATTAAAAAAAATAAATAAACAAAAAAATCGCCCAATAAGGGACTCGAACCCTTGACCCTCAGATTAAAAGTCTGATGCTCTACCGACTGAGCTAACCGGGCTTCGAGAATCCTGCAGGAAGATACAAACTTGTTCACTGTGTATGTTCGTTTCATACTTTTAAATTTAAAAGTCCTATCACCCTATGTGGATCTATAAATTTTTAAAAGAAATCTTGAGATGTTGTTATCCCCCTCCCATGACTAGCTGAGCCTCAAAGGCGAGAAGGGAAGGAGAGACAATCAGATCCTTCCTCGAAAGTCGTCATCTGGATATCATGTTTCGTTTCATACGTCCGTGTGTGCAGTAGGCCTACGTGTCTCAAGCAAAGACGTTGTAACTTCTTTCGCCTCAAGTCTTGTACTGTCCCGCGACACAAAAATTACTTTGTTTACTGTGCATGTATTTACTGTTATTTGTTATTTTCACCTCTTACATGTTTATTTATCTACATACTCCTTTATTTTGTAGTTATTTATTCACCTACTTACTTCTTATTCACTAACTCACCCGCTTGCTTGCTTGCTTACTTGTTTGCTTACTTGCTTGCTTACTTATTTACTTACTTTCTTACCTATCGATGATTAAGAAAATATTGGCTTCACCTACTTGATAGATGGCTGAGCATTTGGGCATTGACTGGGGTGGGGTGGGGGTGGGGGGCGGTTCTGTCGTGTGAGACGAGTTTATACAGAATAGCTGGTTGTGTTTTGAGTCACACCTCTAATAATATATTTTTATATATATAAATATATATATATATATATATATATTGTGTGTGTGTGTGTGTGTGTGTGTGTGTGTGTGTGTGGTGTGTGTGTGTGTGTGTGTGTGTGGGTGTGTGTGTGTGTGTGTGGTGTGTGTGTGTGTGTGTGTGTGTGTGGTGTGTTCCTTTTTTGAAGGTAAGATACACACATATACATGTCATTTACATGTAACCAAGATTATTCCAGTGGTAGGCTGATAAAATACCAGTATGAAATATAGACTAGGTAAAACATAGTCTAGGTAGGGCCTCAGGACCTGGCCAGCTCATGGGTATATGTGCAGGCCTAAGGCTTGTGCCATGATCACCATACACGTGGCACCTGCGACGTTAGTGCATACGGAATTCATTACGAGCACGGAAACTTTATCTTGAGAAACTGAAACTGAATGCTCCCCCCGAGGGGATGCCGGGGGCTCTTTCAATATGCATATGAATAGTATCCCCACCTTCTAGAAATTCTGTTAGAAATTTCCTCGTTTCTATCACTCCCTTTGTTTCTACCTTGTTCCTTTGCTTTTTGTCATTTCTTCCTATCATTTTCTGCTTTGCTGGTTCATTCACCTTTATGGGATCAGTAAAGTCTTACATACTTTCTCTTAGAATTGATACTTGGGTACATATATTAAGTGCATTTTTGGCTCTTGGGAAATGAGATAATCAGAAGCAA
>CM060306.1:35711980-35729480 GCA_030674185.1 Monoplex corrugatus
CCGATGACTGCAGTTGAACGACAAAGTTTTGCTACCTTAGATTAAATTAAGGTAGAGATGGTGTTTAGATGTAACGAAATCTTACACAGATGATATAAACATTTAAGAAAGAAAAGAAAGAGGAAAAAAAAAAGAAAAAAGAAAAAGAAAGATTTAACTGAGGAAAAAATTTGTGGAGATGCGGGGTATCGATCCCCGTACCTCTCACATGCTAAGCGAGCGCTCTACCATTTGAGCTACATCCCCAACACGCTTAACAAGTTGAATTATAGTTACTTAACTGGCTATAACTGTTGCTTTCCTGTTCGTAGTTTGCCACTACAGAAGAGTAATCGTACTCGTATAATATTCTGTATGCGTTCCACCCAGATCTGTCAGCAAATGCCTGACAGATTCCTAAAGATTGCACAAAACCCTGTGCGTTGGCAAGGTCTTGAAATGGGGTTGGAAGGGAAAAGACCTATAATTTTTAAGTTGCAGGCTGGGACTGAACTGAATATCATATCCGATGGTCCGTCGATCCGATTCCTACAGTCGGAACAGTGCCCAGCCAGCGTAAAATTTGTGGCCCGGCTGAGGATCGAGTCCACGAGCCCCTAGTAACTAGTTTGTTCAAGAGAGATATATCGCGCTGGGACAATTCCCACATGCGCTCTGCCCAGATCCGCTTGCGCTGAATTCAGTATCTCACTATTCTCAGGCAGATTCCCTGAGCCTGCGTAAAACTGTGCGCTGATGAAGTCATGATCATTGAGTGTCCACTGGTTTATGGAAGTATGAAACGCCCATCAAAGAAGGGAGTATGCAGACTGCGTAGCAAGTTACCACCTGCACAGTGTGGGTAAAACACGTGCACGCACGCATCTGAGAAAAAAATTGGAAGCTAGAAAAACAACAAACAAACAAACAAACAAAAAGACTAAAAAAAAACGGTCTCATTTTGCTTAAAATGGGAAAAATAACAAAAGAAGGAGGGAGGGGAGTAGAAAAATATGACGAAAAAATTAACAAAAGAAAAAAAAAATGGAGCGCCCAATAAGGGACTCGAACCCTTGACCCTCAGATTAAAAGTCTGATGCTCTACCGACTGAGCTAACCGGGCTCCGCTAAAGTGAACGAAAGATACCAAGTTGTCACTGAACAGTAGAATGACGGAATGTCAGTTTTCAGTCTGTTTGGAATTGGTTCAAGACGAATTTTTTCGCACTTAGACAATTGCATATGTGCTCCGCCCAAATCTGCCAGCAGTTTAAACCCTATACGCTGTTTTGAAATAGGGAGGGCACAATGGAAGTAGCGGTATTGCACATTATAGACATAAATAGTAACACATACGCACACTTGTTTAAATGCCAACAGTGTGACCATTAAATGGTTCAAGGTTCTTTTCTCCGCGTTGTAATACGAGAAAGATCAGCATTTTGTGTGTATGCATATATGTGTGTGTGTGTGTGTGTGTGTGTGTGTGCGCGTGTATGTGTGTGTATGTGTGTGTGCGTGTGTGTGTGAGCATGTGTGCGTGTGTGTGTAGTGTGTGTACGTGTGTGTATGTGTGTGTATGTGTGTGTGTGTATATGTGTGTGTGTGTGTGTGCGTGTGTGCGTGTATGTGTGTGTATGTGCGTGTGTGCGTATATGTGTGTGTATGTGTGTGTGTGTGTATATATGTGTGTGTGTGCGTGTGTGCGTGTATGTGTGTGTATGTGCGTGTATGCGTGTATGTGTGTGTATGTGTGTGTGTGCATGTGTGCGTGTGTGTTTGTGTACGTGTGTGTATGTGTGTGTGTGTGTGTGTGTGTATATGTGTGTGTGTATATGTGTGTGTGTGTGTGCTGTGGTGTGTGTCGTGTGTGTGTATGTGTGCGCGCGCGGTGTGTGTGTGTGTTTGTGTGTGTGTTGTGTGTGTGTGTGTGTGTGTGTGTGTGTGTGTGTGTGTGTGTGTGTGTGTGTGTGTGTGTGTGAGCAACATATGTCGATACTGGTATGGATTGATGTATTCGCTTTAAGAGATGTATTATCATATGACTTGTGTATGTCTGTATATTTTTAACATATCAGTAGCCTATTTTGCATGAATTGGGATCAGTTTTTCTCGTACGGTGTGACTGCCATCGTGCTTTGCTATTTTATTTTACATTTGTCTATTTGGTTAAAATGAACTTTAAATTAAAAGTTTGAAAGAAAAGACTATAATTAATGAACCATGCATATGAAGACCACGCACTAACATGCCGGACATGTTTCCAGATTTATTCAAAGTCTGTCGATAAAACACCGACAAATCCTTGTTTATATCTTTAAACCTTCAATTCGAAGGTCTGGGTTTCGTTCTTGTAAGTGTATCTCCTGATATGGTATAGAGTAGTATTTTACCAATTTTCCAGATCAACATGTGCGAAGACTTGTTGGTGTGTGTTCCTTCAGCTTGTTTGGGTCCGTTGTTGGACAAAAGCATTCCTCATCGCACGCCACAGTTGCCGGTTAACCGTTGTTCAGGTCCATTGTTTGTCGAACTTTTCTAGATCGCTCGCCATCTGGTTCTCTGGCGACCTCTGCTCCTTTTTTCTCTCTCTCTCTCTCTCTCTCTCTCTCTCTCTCTCTCTCTCTCTCTCTCTCTCTCTCTCTCTCTCTCTCTCTCTCTCTCTCTCTCTCTCTCTCTCTCTCTCCTCTCTCTCTCTCTTTGGCTTCGAGGGATCCAGTACGTCACTTTGGTGGTCCATCTGTTGTCAGATCTCCTAATGACATGACCAGCCCAGTTCCACTTTCGTTCACAAATTGTGTCTATTATGGCATGGACCTTCGTTTTTCCTCTTACCCATGCTGCCGTTTTCCGTTCCTTCCAGGTGATTCCCATCATGATCCGTTCGTGGGCCCTTTGCGTGGTTCGCAGTTTTCGGAGCTGACGTTTCGTCAGGTTCCATGTTTCGGCTCCATATGTCACAGTCGACGTTATGCATGCGTCGTACACTTGGCGTTTTAATACAGTCGGCTAATGGAAAGTTAGTGTGTATTAGTTAGTGCCTATTAGTTAGTGCCTGAGTCATCTTCTTGCATATACGCAGGTAGAATAGCAAATATGCACGTTAAAGATCTTGTGAGTCAGGACAGTGACTGCCGATTAGAAGCATGAAAATACCCAGCATGGCACCCAACGAAATGGGAGTATGCAGACTATGCAGCAACATACCGCCTGCGCAGTGCGGACAAAACAACGTGCATACTGTATAAGTGAAAAAGCGGAACACTAAACAAAGCATACCAAAACAAAACAAAACAAGACGAGGACAGGACAGGACAGACAAGACAAGGACAAGATAAGGACAAGACAGGACAGACAAGACAAGGACAAGACAGGACAAGACAGGACAAGACAAGGACAAGACAGGACAAGACAGGACAAGACAAGAACAAGACAAGGACAGGACAAGACAAGGAGACAAGACAATCCAATCCAGACAAGGATAGGACAGGACAGGAATGGACAAGGACAAGACAAAACAAGGCAAAGACAAGAAAAAGGACCAATACAAGGAAAAGGACAAAGACAAGACAACAGACAAGACAAAAAAACCTTTATTGCAATTTTTGCATGGGTCTATGGCTTTGCATAAAAACTTTTAGCATCTACTACATAAAGGCTTAATTATTCTCCCGAAGCTTACGTGATAATAGTCCTTTGTATATAGGCATATGAATTTGCATTAGACTTAGATTTATATCCCTTCGGAAATAGCATTGGTCTCATCAATCATGCTTCTCATGCTTATATATTTAAGACCCACAGCTCGCAGCAGAGGAAGAATTTATAGTAGGATTATAACCATAAAACCACAACTGTGACAGAATGTACCCATGTCTTTACACGACATCATCCCGTCAAACGGAAAATTTAGCTTCCAGTACATACAAACCATGTAGGTACATTTAATGAAATGTTTAGTCAAGGTTACATAGTCAGTCAGAGAGAGAGAGAGAAAGGGAGAGAGAGGGAGAGAGAGAGAGAGAGGGTGGGAGGGAGAGAGAGAGATAGATAGAGAGAGAGAGAAGGAGAGAGAGACAGAGGGAGAGAGAGACACACACAGAGAAGGAGAGAGAGACAAAGGGAGAGAGAAAGAGACAGAGAGAGACAGGGAGAGAGAGAGAGAGAGACAGGGAGAGAGAGAGAGAGAGAGAGAGAGAGAGAGAGAGAGAGAGAGAGAGAGAGAGAACGACAGAAATCAATAATATATATCAAAATCAATGGGGAAAAAAGAAAAGAAAAGAAAAGAAAGAAAAACACAGTGGAAAGAAAGAAAGGAAATCCAGGAGAGAGAGGACAGAAAAGAAAGAAAAAAAAAGTTGGAGATGCGGGGTATCGATCCCCGTACCTCTCACATGCTAAGCGAGCGCTCTACCATTTGAGCTACATCCCCTTCCAACGAAACAATTGAACTACGGCCCTTCATACTTGTTAGTTAGTTGAGTCAGTTTTAAAGTCCTACCACTGTTAGAGTATACGAGGACAAGGGAAAAAAGTTTTTGAGAAGCCTTCAACAATTTTAAAGCATTGTGAAAACGATGCTTTATTCGTTCTCTGATCCACCCTGGTGGCATCGAATGTGAATGAATGCCCTTCATACGCACGTAGCCCATGGTAATGTAGTCCTGTGGCTCCTTGATGCTGTTTCAGCTTGTTAATTTAAACTTTGGCTCCCTCACCCTGTCCACAAGCATCATGCATTGTCTACCATGCTAGCAAAGGAAAAACGTAACCCTTTGACTCCTTTACCCTATCTACCAGATTCCTGCAGGAAGCTGGTGAAAAGGGTGAGGGAGTCAAAGGGAAAGTGTTTGCAGTTTGTGGATACGCTGCGGGAGTCGAAGGGTTAATAAACAACCAACCAACTAAAGCAAAAAGAACAAAAAATGGGGAGGGTGGATGGTAGATAGGGATGGGGATGGGTGTTTTTATTATACTTATTGGATATACAAGCCTAAAAACGCGCGTATACACGGAAAGTCCCATGATAAATGATATTCATTTTGTCTTACCCCGTTTATACTGTCTTAAAACTGGCTATTGATGATGATTATAGTAGACTTTGTAATGATAATGACAATGATAATAAAGTTAACAACAACAACAACGATGATGATGATGATTAGTGCTGCTGATGACGACGACGACGACACAACAACAACAATGATGATGATGATATAATGATGACGACGATGGTGATGATAATGATGATGATAAACAATGATGATAATGATAATAACCCCACGGATGAGTATCCAGAACTCACAGGATCACAGTTTGAACAGTTTGTTCCACTGTTCAGAAACAGAAGAGTATTTATAGCAGCAGCCAGGAGAAACCTTGGAAAAGCAGTTACTGGATAAAATAGAGGACATGAAGATACCCACATCCTACACACAGACTACCAAACTGACACCTTGAGGCTAATCATGCGCATGGATACAAAGGAAAAAATGAATTAATGAATTAAGCAATTCTATTAAAAACTGACTGCTTGAGACACAACCATGCACAAGAAAAACAAACCTAATGAATTAACCAACTTGATTATCATATATTGAAATAAAAAAATAACGCCCAATAAGGGACTCGAACCCTTGACCCTCAGATTAAAAGTCTGATGCTCTACCGACTGAGCTAACCGGGCACTGACAACACAAGCAAATTATGCCTATATGTAGGCCAGACAACATCGGTTTCTGTTTTTAAAACCTCCGACGTATGTTGTCATCAATTCGATAATAAAACCACAAATGTCGGACGTTTTATTGTTTCACGCGGCAACCTCTTGCGCAAGTATTTGTTGCGAAGGTGATGGCGACATCTGCGAGCTTTGTGGGGCGAAACAAGCGCCTACTTGTAGTGCGACCCACCAAATGGGTCAGGGGCAAAGTCATTATAAAAACTTCTAATGCTCTATTTATAACACAGACATCTAAGATCTTAGATGTCTGTGATTTATAACAACGTCTTTGGTCAGGGGATGTAGCTCAAATGGTAGAGCGCTCGCTTAGCATGTGAGCGGGCAAAAGAAGCTCAGTTGGTTTGAACGTCGGACTCACATACTAATGGTTGTGGGTTCGAATCCCGGGGTGCGCTACATTAACCCTTTGACTCCCGCACCCTGTCCACCAGCGTCCTGCATTGTCAACCACGCTAGCAAAGCAAAAACTTAACCCTTTGACTTTCTCACCCTATCCACCAACATCGTGAAGGAAGCTGGTAGATAGGGTGAGGGAGTCAAAGGGTTAAGTTTTTGCAGTTGCTGGGTAGTGTGCGGGAGTCAAAGAGTTAAAACTAGCCTTCTCACTGTCCCATCTTAACATCATCGTTGTTCTGGTGGTGTCAGCTTAGGATTAGATGAGGCCCCCTTCCCCCACTTCCCTGGGATGGTTATCCTCGTCAGCCATATCACCTGAGGTGGGTCTTGACGTAAAATCTTAACCAAATCAATAGCATGTGAGAAGCACAGGGATAGATACTTCACGTCTTCTCCGTATTTTGGCACCATCATATGTTCAGTTAGTTCAGTCACCAGGGTCTGAGTTCGAATCTCTGGCAGACCAGCTTTTTGCCGGAGCTGATTCGTTCCTTTGATTGAGCCGCGGACTCAAGATCTACTATCTAGAGTTCTCTCCCAGCCTGCAACTTTAACCCTTTGACTCCCGTACCCTGTCTACCAGCATCCTGCCTAGCCGACCATGCTAACAAATCAAAAACTTAACCCTTTGCAAGAATGCTGGTGGATATGGTGAAGGAGTCAAAGGGTTAAGTTTTTGCAGTTGGCAGATAGATCTAGGGTGCGGGAGTCAAAGGGGTTAAAAACTGGCCTATGGCCATGGAGAGAGGTAATGACTACCTCTGTGAGCCAGGCAGCCTCTTTCGATAGAGCGACGGACTCAAGATCTCATGTTTCAAATTCAAATCCCATCCTTCAATTGAAAAGTTGACAGACAGAAGAGAGAGAGCGAGAGGAGAGAGAGAGAGAGAGAGAGAGAGAGAGAGAGACAGACAGACAGACAGAGACAGAGACAGAGAGACAGAGACAGAGAGAGACAGAGACAGAGACAGAGAGACGTAGAGACAGAGAGAGACAGAGACAAAGACAACGACAGAGACAGACAGACAGACAGAGACAGACATATAGACAGACAGACAGAAAAAGACACCAGAGAAAGACAGAGAAAAAGACAGAGGGAAGGAGGGAGGTATGACAGGGAGAGATAGAGGGAGGGACGGAGTGGGAGGGAGAGACAGAAAAGGGATAAAGGGATAGAGAAGGTGAGGTTGGGAAGGAGGGAGGGAGAGACAGAGAGAGAGAAAGAGAGGGGGAGGGAGGGAAGGAGGTAGGGGGAGAGAGACAGAGGGAGTAGAGTATCAATAAGCTTTTCTTATTTTCATTATGGTATCCGCATGACCTTTACCACATTTTGATCACAGCTTTGGATTGTTGAGAAGTCCTGAAAGCATAAGGTTGGAATGGAAAAATCCATGCTCAAGGCACACGAGAGAAAACAAAGAAAAAAAAAGTAGGGGGGGGGGGGGATAAAATCAACTCTTTCTGAAGAAAGTATGTGGACTGCACTTAGTCAGGACAGTCTGATAATATTCAAAATACAGGGTAGGGATTTTTTTGGTTTATAGTTGTGACAATCTACCATTGCCCTTGGCGTATGTTATGGTTTATTTCAACTGATACCACTTCAAGTGGTCATTCTAATTTTGAAAAATACTAAGTTGGATTGTCTGTTCTGAAAAAAAATTATTTGCATAAAAGGGAAATTGTTTATGGTAGCATGATGACCATCTGTTTTTTTTTTTTATTTGTTTCATTTTATTTTATTTCATTTTATTCTGTTCTATTTTATTTCGTTTTATTTCGTTTTATTTAATCTCATTTCATTTTATACTATTTTATTAGTTTTGCTAGTTGTTTCGAATTTTTTTTATAAGTAAAACAAAAAGGAAGAAAAAAACAAGATGACAAAGAAGAGGAAAAACAAGAGAAGAAAACAGAGAAGATGGGGGAAAACTTGAGTATGAAACGGGAAAAAAAAAAAAAAAAAACTGGAGATGCGGGGTATCGATCCCCGTACCTCTCACATGCTAAGCGAGCGCTCTACCATTTGAGCTACATCCCCTTCCTGGTAAGTAGGTGTAACTTAACATAATCAAGAGTTTTGTTTGATCCAAGCGCTTCCAGTTACCCAACTTGCTCTGGCTGTTTTGTCTTTCGCACAAGTAGCCAAACACATACCAGGTTTACACTCTAGTTGGTTTTCAGAAAATGAATACCTTGCACAATGGCGACCGCACGCCACACAGCCCTTTTCATTTCGACCTAACGCGTTCTTTTCGCGCCTCAACGCCTGCCGAACGTCACACACAAAGAAAGCTGGAGCGAGGTAAGGCAATCGAGAGAGACTCAGGGAGCGGCCCGCGCGGTTTGCGATTGTGATCCATAGACATTCATAGTAAGATAGATTGGCAGCTCAACGGACTTCTCGCCTATGATATCCTCAGCTTCGGAAACTCTTAAATTGTTTTGTCTTCACACCTCGAAATACAGTTGGGACATGTTAAAATTGTTTCGTGGTAAATCGTTGTTTGATTTTCGATAGGGACACTGTACTCAAAATATAAACTAGATTCAACCGAAATGTGGTTTTATCGACGTCTCTTAAATGTAAGCTATAAATTCAACGAAAATGTGATTCTATAGACGTCTCTTAAATGTGAGGTGGAAAGACAAGAGAAGTGACAAGAACATACTGGATGAGCTGAAAACCAGAGAAAACTTGTATAGGCCATCATTATAAAGAAACTGACCTTCTGAACAGATGCTACTCTCATAAAAGATGTCATTGACCAAAAGGGCAGTTTCATCTCAGATCTTTTTTTTTTTTTCAATTTTTATTTCTGCTTCTATCCACAGACTTTTTTGTTTGTTTGTTTAAATATTTATCATAAACCTCTCTGTTCATCCTCAGTTTCCTCAGTTTAATTTGCAAGTTGATTGCTTATTTTTTTTTTTTTTCTTTTTTTTTAAATGTTCATGGCATGGTAGTCAAGGGGTGAACTTCGGACTTCCAATTGGGAGGTCCTGGGTTCAACGTCTTAGACACCTCCACTTGGTGGGCAAAGCGTGAAGATTTTTCCAATCTTCCCGGTCAACATGTGTGCAGGCCTGCCAATACCTAAACTGACCCTATATGTGCATACACACGCAGAACATCAAACATGTACGTTAAAGATCCTGCAAGTCTTGTCAGTGTCCGGTTACTTAGGGAAACATGAAAACACCTAGCTAGTAAGCAAAGTCAAGTTTGAAAAAATAATGAAAACAACAAAAAAAAAAAAAGGGGGGGGGGGTAGCTAGTGACATCTACCGTTGGAATACAAAACATCATTATCATTATTATCTTGCCCCACCATTATCATTGTCATTACATTAATAACAGAACTTTTGCCATTTAATTGAATCGAAGATAATCTCAAAATATACCGTTAGAATACAAAGCATCATTATCATTATTATTATGCCCCACCGTTATTATTATCATTACATTAATAACAGAACTTTTGCCATTAAATTGAACCGAAGGTAGTTTCAGTTTCTGAAGAAGAACCTATAGCTGAATAACACAGCAACATTATAACATCAAGCTTTAGATGATAGCTTGCAGCCCCGTTGCATAACGAAGCAATCCTATCACAGAGTGAGACAGAGCGAAGTACTTTCTTGTTCTTGATCTTGAACTTCTTCTTCTTCTTCTCATTCTTCTTTTCTTCTATTCTGTTCTTGTTCTTGTTCTTGTCTTTGTTCTTTTTGTTCTTCTTGTTCTTGTTCTTGCTCTTGTTCTTCTTCTTCTTGTTCTTCTTGTTCTTCTTGTTCTTCTTCTTCTTCTTCTTCTTGTTCTTCTTCTTCTTCTTCTTGTTCTTCTTGTTCTTCTTGTTCTTCTTCTTCTTCTTCTTCTTCTTCTTCTTCTTCTTCTTTCTTCTTCTTCTTCTTCTTCTTCTTCTTCTTCTTCTTCTTTTCTTCTTCTTCTTCTCTTCACATTCTCTTCATCATCATCATCAATCATCATCATCATCATCATCATCATCTCTTTTCTTTTCTTCTTCTTCTTCTTCTTTCTTCTTCTTCTTCTCTTCTTCTTCTTTCTTTCTTCTTTTTCTTCTTCTTTTCTTCTTCTCTTCCTCCTTCTCTTCTTTTTTTTTTCTTCTTCTCCTCCTCCTCATCTTCTTCCTCCTCCTCCTCCTCCTCCTCCATCTTCTTCTTTTTCTTCTTCTTCATATTCTATTTTTTTCTCCTCCTCCTCCTCCTCTTCCTCCTCGTCCTCCTCCTCCTCCTCTTCTTCTTCTTCTCAGCCTCTTTTGATAGAGCTAATTGCTTGTCTTGCTCATTGTGTCTCTGAATGGTCAATGTAGGAGTGATAGGCATTCTTTCCCTCTCTTTTGTTTTTCGTTTTGTTTTGTTTTGTTTTGTTTTACCCCCTCTGTGTAGATTGTGAAATTAAGTTGAAAGATCCTCCAAGCTCCTCTCTCAAAAGAACGGGCATTTCTTAAGCAATTCTACTGAAGTTTATAACCATTTGTTTTATATATTGACGTTACATTACGTTGTTCTCTTCTCTCTCTCTCTCTCTCTCGTCTCTCTCTCGTCTTCTCTCTCTCTCTCTCTCTGTCTGTCTGTCTGTCTGTCTGTCTCTGTCTCTGTCCTGTCTGTCTGTCTCTCTCTCTGTGTCTCTGTCTCTGTCTGTGTGTCTGTGTGTGTGTCTCTCTCTCTGTCTGTCTGTCTCTTTCTCTCTCTCTTTGTCTGTCTGTCTGTCCCTGTCTGTCTGTCTGTCTCTCTCTCTCTCTGTCTATCTCTATGTCTGTCTGTCTGTCTGTCTGTCTGTCTGTCTTCTCTCTCTCTCTCTCTCTCTCTCTCTCTCTCTCTGTTTTGCCATGTATGTATGTGTGTGTGTGTGTGTGTGTGTGTGTGTGTGTGTGTGTGTGTGTGTGTGTGTGTTGTGTGTGTGTGTGTTGTGTGTGTGTGTGTGTGTGTGTGTGTGTGTTTTGAGTGTGTGTGTGTGTGTGTGTGTGTGTGTGTGTGTGTGTGTGTGTGTGTATGTGTGTTTCTGCCCGTGTGTGTATGTTCCTGCGTGTGTGTGTGTGTGTTTTTATTTTTGTATGCAGGTGTTTGTTAGTATGCGTGCATATGTATGTGTGTGTGTGTGTGTGTGTGTGTGTGTGTGTGTGTGTGTGTGTGCTTTACACGTAATTGTGCCTACCCAAATCTGTGTGTGTGTGTGTGTGTGTGTGTGTGTGTGTGTGTGTGTGTGTGTGTGTGTGTATGTGTGCTGTGTGTGTGTGTGTGTGTGTGTGTGTGTGTGTGTGTTTACATGTAATGTGCTACCAATCTGTGTGTGTGTGTGTGTGTGTGGTGTGTGTGTGTGTGTGTGTGTGTGTGTGTGTGTGTGTGTGTGTGTGTTTGTGTGTGTGTATGTGTGTGCTTTACATGTAATTGTGCCTACCCCAAAACTTAGTGAACTGTTCAGTAACTCCCAAGTCGTGCCGACTCAGATCCTGTGATGTAGAGTCCGAAGAATTTCACGGTTGCCATCACTACGAAGAGGACAGGGAAGCAGGGGAAAGGTAGAGGTAGGAGTAGGGGGTTGGGGGGGGGGGGGGGCTTGTTTGTTTAGAATCGCGGTCAGTGTTGGTGTAAAAATGGCGGTCAGTGTGTGTGTGTGTTGTGTGTGTGTGTGTGTGTGTGTGTGTGTGTGTGTGTGGTGTGTGTGTGTGTGTGTGTGTGTGTGGAGGGTGGTGGAGTGTGAGTGTAAATGTGTGCGTGTGTGTGTATGTGTGTGCGTGTGTGTTATGTATGTATGTGCGTGTGTGTGTCAGTGTGTGTGTGGTATGTGTTTGTGTGTGTATGCATATTTGAATATGTTGTACATATATCTGTGTGTATATAAGTGTGTGTGTGTGTGTCAGTGTGTTTGTGTGTGTCACTGTATGGGGCGTATGTGCGTGTGTATATGTATGTATGTGAGTGTTGTGTATGTGTGCGGGCCTGAGCGTGAGCGTGCGTGTTGAAAAGACCAATAAAACAATAGGATGACACAACCAGTATGATTGAAGCATGTCTTTCTTTCCACCCTATAGGATCACAGTGACAACCTTCTCTCTATTTCACAACATTGCCAGCACATAGGATTTTGCGCAGGCTCAAGGAGTCTGCCATACAGTAGATGGCATATCGGGAGGAGATCATATGGCATTGCCCGGGCGAGGAAATGAATTGTTCTGGAAGAAACTTTATACTGCGAATATTTCAAAGACAGATAATTAGGTTTCACTGTGTTATAGAAAACAGTTTCTTCTTCGTGACATGTTTTTTTGTTTTGTTTTGTTTTTTGTTGTTGTTGTTGTTTTTTTTTTTGTCTTGATGTACACATTAAAACACTTTCATTGTTTAGAATATTGTCATACATGTTTTGTATTTATATAGGTTGTTGTTGTTGTTTGTTTATAGGTTGGTTGTAAGTGAACAATACTTGTTTTTTATGTATACATTGATGTCATTTCTGTTACCACATTGGTCGTTGATGTTTGATTGTCGCAAAGTAGAAAGATATAGTTTGAGAGGAAAAGTTCATAAAAGGATGTTGACACAGGCTTAGATCTTGATGCTCATTTTTGACCATCGAAAGTATAGAATGTCATTATGTGTGTCTGTCTGTATGCTGTGTGGAGTTCGCATGTCGGCGATGTCTTTTCATAAGAATTTGATTTTTTAACGTTTTTTTTTTTTTTTAATTTCCGATGCCATATTGTATGTTTGGTGTCCGTTTGATGTGGAGCAAAAAGTGAATTAAAAAAAAAAAATTAAGAAAATGTTTCCCAGTGCTGAAGTCCGCTAGCCTTTATTAAAATATACCAATCAATAGAACAAATGCTATGATAAGAGAAACTCACGAAGAATATATACATGTATATAAAACGTATTTTCATGTTATGAAAATGTAATTAGTCAACACAACAAACAATAACAAAATAAACCAAAATCTAGACAGTTAGATTATGAGTAAGAACAATAAATAGATAAATAAATAAATAAACTAACAAATAAATAAGTAAATAAATAAATAAACAAATACATGAATAAATAAAATAAAACAAGAAAAGTAAAAATAAGAAATAAAAACAAATAAATAGATAACAACAAATAAAGAAATAAAACATTTAACAAATAAATAAATAAACTGATAAATGATTGATTAAAAGACAAATAAATAACTAAAATAAAGAAGAAAAAGAATAAAACAAACTAAAATAAATAAATAAATTAATAGAATAAAATAAATAAAATGAATATATTTATAAACAAACAAACATACAAAAGAAAAGAAAAAAAAATTATGGAGATGCGGGGTATCGATCCCCGTACCTCTCGCATGCTAAGCGAGCGCTCTACCATTTGAGCTACATCCCCTCCATAATCAACTGTCAGTTTATGTTATCTTCAGTGTACCATGAAAGCTGTGTTTAGTGGCGTATTCACTTTATTTGTCCGCACGGCTCTGATGAGGGAGTCAAAGGGTTCAGTTTTTGCAGTTGGTGGATAGGGTGCAGGACTCAAAGGGTTAGGCTTGCTCATAAACTCGTGAGCCGGCCAGGTCCTGAGGTCCTACCTTATCTAGTCTACATTTTTTAATATCTGTCTATCATTGGAACAATCTTGGTTACATGTAGATGACATGTGTATCTGTGTATCTTATTTTCAAAGAAAAGAACAGATAAAGACACAAAATAAACAATTAAAGGTCTGAATCACAGCACACTAGCCACTTAGTATAAACTTATCTTACATTACAGAAAACCCCCCTTCCCCTACCCTCCACCCCCCCCCCCCCAGTCAACGCACACAGAGCCTCCACTGCCTATCAACAAGATGAAAACAATATTTCCTTAATCATAGCCCCGCCAGTCTGTCGTTCACTTCCGAGGAAAGAAAAGAGGAAACAGAAAAATAAACAAACAAATAAATAAATAAATAAATATATAAATAATAAATAAATAAACAAATAAATAAATGAATGAATAAATGAATAAATAAATGAATAAATGAATAAAAGAATGAATGAATGAATAAATGAATGAATAAGTATATGATTGAATGGAAAAAAATAAATAAACGATTGAATAAAAATTAAGTAAATAAATATATAGATAAAATAGATAAATAAATATTCATGATAAATATATAAATAAATAAATAGATAGATAGATAAATAAATGAATAAATAAATAGATAGATAGATAGATAAATGAAGCAAAACAAAACATATACATAACAAATAAAAAATGAAATAACATAAAATAAAATAAATGAATAAATAGATAAATGAATAAATAAATAAATGAATAAACAAATAAACAAATATCCAAACAAACATCCGAAAGAAAAGAAAAAAATGGAGATGCGGGGTATCGATCCCCGTACCTCTCGCATGCTAAGCGAGCGCTCTACCATTTGAGCTACATCCCCTCCATAATAAACTGTCAGTCTATGTTATCTTCAGTGTACCATGAAAGCTGTGTATAGTGGCGTATTTACTTCATTCATATATATATATGTATATGTATACATACATACAAACATCTTTGCGATAGGCGCGTTGGTATTAGTTTCAGCTCATATTCATAATGATAGTAATTCAATTTATATAGCATAAACATACACTGCCTGAAAATGTTCGTAGCACTTGGCAAACAGCAGAAACATCGCAATGTTAATACAGTAATGCAGTACAATGATCGGATATATAAACTAATACATCAATGCAGCATAAACATTTCCGTACCAACACATTATAATGCAGTATAAATATTCAAGTATGTGATGCATGTATACACCAGTGAATCTATGCAACACAAACATGGTTCATCAAAAATAACAAAAATAATATGTTTTTCAATTCATCTGTGAGAATCACTGACTCACATAAAAGTACACACATTATAAGAACGTATACACACGTACATAATATGTATATATATATAGCCTATATATATAGGCACAGACACACAGATGCACAGTCACACAGATGCACAGACACACAGATGCACAGTCACACAGACACAGACAAACACACATACATACACACACACGCCCCCCCCCCCCCCCCACACACACACACACAAAAGACAAACTGCTATACCAGAGTTTCTAAAGAATGTCTCCGCAATCGGACTAAATTCCATGTCTCACCTTACCATCAGTCTGTCACTGGAGCATTTAAGGGTAGATTTTTTTGTTGAAATATAACAAAAACAAAACAAAAACAAAACCAAAACCAAACAAACAGAAAACAAGGAAACGGATTATTATCATAATTGTTATATTGTTATAAGCCCAGCCGCACTGCATAGAAAGCCATATCAGGGCTACAACTGTTTCAGAACATATACAACACCTCAACAGGTGGGGGGGGGGGGGGGGTCGGGGAGGAGGAAAAGAAGATGAAGTACACAAATCAATGCATTAGAGTACATAATCTAAGAAGATGCCTCTGGCGTTGACCACTCCCTCCAATTTATCACACAGGGGATTTAAAAACCATAGCCGAGTACAAATGTAATGATCACCACGAAGTCGGCCATCAGCTACGATAAGTATGGCATGAAATGTCCGCACAGGTGGCCCATGTTGCGGCCTGGCTGTGATGGGCGGCGCAGGAACAAGAAACTTTCACTGGTATCTTAGATGTCTGTGGTATGAATGCAGCAACAGAGACAGACAGAGACAAAAGGGAGACCGAGTGAGTGTATGTGTGTGTGAGAGAGAGAGGAAGGGCATGACCTTTTAATTTTCATTGTTTAAACATTTATCATCTTCCGAAGCCATAGGTCGAAACGTTAAGTTTTAGATTTTGTAAATTGTGTTGTGTATGCTGTTTTGATTTCGTAAATAGTGTTGTGTATGTTGTTTTTATTTCATGAATAGTGTTGTGTATGCTAGTTTAATTTCATAAATAGTGTTGTGTATGCTAGTTTGATTTCATAAATAGTGTTGTGTATGCTGTTTTGATTTCATAAATAGTGTTGTGTATGCTATTTTGATTTCATAAATAGTGTTGTGTATGCTGTTTTGATTTCATAAATAGTGTTGTGTATGCTGTTTTGATTTCATAAATAGTGTTGTGTATGCTATTTTGATTTCATAAATAGTGTTGTGTATGCTGTTTTGATTTCATAAATAGTGTTGTGTATGCTGTTTTGATTTCATAAATAGTGTGTATGCTGTTTTGATTTCATAAATAGTGTTGTGTATGCTGTTTTGATTTTGTAAATAGTGTTGTGTATACTGTTTTGATTTCGTAAATATGATCAATTCTACCGATAAGGCGTTGACGAAATACTTATAAAAAAAATCAAGATGCGCCCATTAGGAAAAAATTGTCCCATCATCATCTTCCCCTAACCCCCTTTTTTTTCAAAAAAAAAAAAATGGAGATGCGGGGTATCGATCCCCGTACCTCTCGCATGCTAAGCGAGCGCTCTACCATTTGAGCTACATCCCTGTCGGATTACATGAGAAACTCTGTGGTCTTCAGAGCAGTTAAGTGTTGTGCAGCTTGCTTCGAATGACCCCTAAGACGTTATAAATAGAACTGTCTTTGAATGACTCACACAACTTCGTAGCATAGACTGTGTAGTTTTCTCACACCTCTATTTAATACATGCACATGACGTGCACAAAGTGTCCGTCACTTTCTGAAAGGGCCAATGGGGACCCTCCTGAATTGCCTGAAGTGCTTAACCTCCTTGACATACCAGTTATGGTTGACCTGCATGATGTACTTCTACGAATTTTTTTTTATCATTTACACAGCGATGGTGTATGCATAGTGCACACATATTCTGTGCAGTCTTTTCTACATTTGGCATCCAATCATCTTTCTTCTGCTGTATTTGGTCAGAGAAGCTTTCCAGCTTTCAAACGAGGTGCAACATGACTATCTTTTGACCTGTTTTGAGAAAAAAGGAAATACTGATGATGTTACTTTTGCTTTTTTTCTTTTTTTTTTTTTTTTTTTACCTTTCTTATTGTATTTTTGTCGTTCTTCTCCTAGGCTAATTTGTGAGTAAGGTTTACTCTGAGCAGAGTAGGCTATTTTTTTCTCTTGGAGTTCTTTTCCAGTTTCGACCTCCGGCGTGACCAGGATGGTCCGTAAGTCATCTCATCCCAACGCTCAATGTTCTGCAGTTGCGATGAACTCGTCAATGACAGGTGGGGCAGTCTAATGAAGAAAAGATTTCCAGGTAGAAGGTCTTGCTTCGATCCTGCCTTGGTAGGCCTCCTGTTCTTTCTGTCTTTTTTTAAAAAACTTTTTTTAAACCCTTTGACTCCCGCACCATATCTACCAACTGCAAAAACTTAACTTTTGATTTCCTCACCCTATCCACTAGCTTCCTGCAAGAAGCTGGT
>CM060306.1:35734480-35749480 GCA_030674185.1 Monoplex corrugatus
TCGCTGGTCAGAGAATATGTTTGATGATCGGGTTATTGGTACCGTTATTTTTGTTTAAAGCCTAGCCGACTGCGCAGAGCCTTTATTAGAGCTATAACCGTTCAAAAGATACACAATACTTCAACGAGAGAGAGAGAGAGAGAGAGAGAGAGCGAGAGAGACAGAGAGACAGACAGAGAGACAGACAGAAAGACAGATAGAGAGAAAGAGAGTGAGTGAGAGAGAGAGAGAGAGAGAGAAAGAGAGAGAGAGAAAGAGAGAGAGAGAGAAGAAAATTTAAGTACACATATCATTGCACTCGCGCATATTATCTAAGGCGATGCTCCTGACGTAGACCACCAGGTCCAATTTATCACAAAGGGGATTTGTAAAACATAACTGAATATAAACTTAAACATAACTAAGGACACTAAACCATTATAAAAACGGGCCTAGATTACCTAAAACTGCTTCCGCATATCACATTTCCCTTGAGCCAAAATCACTCAATACATGTACCCAGTTATCAACCCAAAGACAATGAATTTATCGAAGATACAGGGGCAAACGGACCAACAAGGCAGAAAATGATAGGAAGAAATGACAGAAAGCAGAGGAACGAGGCAGAAACAAAAGAGAATGGCAGAAAAGAGGAAATTTCTAGCACAGCATTTCCAGAAGGTGGGGATAGTATTTATACTGAAAGAGCGCCCGGCATCCCCACGGGGGTAGAAACCCGATTATGTGTAATGCGCGCGCTGTGAACCCAAAGGTTTGGAGAACAGCGCTGCATATAAATGATTTACGATGATAATAACAATGGTAATGCTGGCACCGAGAAAAGTGGAGGTCTCTTCCACCTCACTTTCCACCGACTTCAAGGTTATGAAGTTTGGAGTTTATTCAAGAAAAAGCCATAGAAATCGGGCAATTCCATATGCAGTCTCCCACACTGCCAGCAATTGACTGGCAGATTCGTTGACCCATAGAAAATTGTGTGCAGGAAAGGTTTTGAAATGACATGGAGTGAGGGGAAGTTGGGGAGAACGGAATCAATGAAATTTCAGCGGGCCTGAGAAGCTCGGTTGGTTGAGTGTTGGATTCACATGCTAATGGTTGTGGGTTCGAATCCCGGGGTGCTCTACATTAAAACTGGCCTTCTCACTGTCCCATCTTAACATCATTGTTGTTCTGACGGTGTCAGTATAGAATTAGATAAGTTCCCTCTTCCCCCACTTCCCTGGGATGGTTATCTCCATCGGGCCATGCTTGGGTGCCGACGTAAACACCGAACCAGATCAATCAGTCCGACGTAAAAACTAAACCAGATCAATCAGTCCAACGTAAAAACTAAACCAGATCAATCAGTCCAACGTAAAAACTGACCAGATCAATCAGTCCAACGTAAACACTGAACCAGATCAATCAGTCCAACGTAAAAACTAAACCAGATCAATCAGTCCAACGTAAAAACTAAACCAGATCAATCAGTCCAACGTAAAAACTGACCAGATCAATCAGTCCAACGTAAAAACATAACCAGATCAATCAGTCAACGTAAAAACTAAACCAGATCAATCAGTCCAACGTAAAAACTGAACCAGATCAATCAGTCCAACGTAAAAACTAAACCAGATCAATCAATCCGACGTAAAAACTAAACCAGATCAATCAATCCGACGTAAAAACTGACCAGATCAATCAATTCGACGTAAAAACTAAACCAGATCAATCAATCCGACGTAAAAACTAAACCAGATCAATCAATCCGACGTAAAAACTTACCAGATCAATCAATCCGACGTAAAAACTAAACCAGATCAATCAATCCGACGTAAAAACTAAACCAGATCAATCAATCCGACGTAAAAACTAAACCAGATCAATCAATCCGACGTAAAAACTAAACCAGATCAATCAATCCGACGTAAAAACTGACCAGATCAATCAATCCGACGTAAAAACTAAACCAGATCAATCAGTCCAACGTAAAAACTGACCAGATCAATCAGTCCAACGTAAAAACTAAACCAGATCAATCAGTCAACGTAAAAACTAAACCAGATCAATCAGTCCAACGTAAAAACTAAACCAGATCAATCAGTCCAACGTAAAAACTGACCAGATCAATCAGTCCAACGTAAAAACTGACCAGATCAATCAGTCCGACGTAAAAACTGAACAGATCAATCAATCAATTAATCAATCAATCAATCAATCAATGACATTTGAAACACAAAACTGACACCATCAGAATTACTCAACCATCAAGATGGGAAGCGAGCAATCCCGTTGTTATGTTGCAGGTTGAATGTGAACCCTAGACATTAAAGGTCTTGGCTGCTGCCTTCAGGGAATCAGACCCGATGACTGCAGGATAAGTCCTGGTGACAGCTCGGAAAGATGGCAAACTTGGAATCCCTTTGGGGGTATGTCAGACCTAGCCGAAGAGCTAGATAGACTGTGCCTGGAGAATCATGTCCTGCCACTTTTGTGATCGTACGAACGCCCCTTGTTTCTCTCTCAGTCCGGTAGCTGGGCTGCACCTGGCTGGTGCGCGTTGTGTGTGCATAGTTCAAATCTGATTTGGGGGGTGGGGGTGGGGGGTGGGGGTATGTGCAATTTGAATGCATAAGTTCAAGTCTGGCTGGGGGGGGGGGGGGTATGTGCAATTTGAATGCATTAAGTTCCAGTCTTGCTGGGAGTGGGGGGGGGGGGGTTGTAGGACTACAATTTGAATGCATAAGTTGAAGTCTGGCTGGGGGTGGGGGAGAAGGGAATATGTGTAATTTGAATGCGTTAAGTACACATCTGGTTGGGGGGGGGGGGGTATGTGCAATTTGAATGCATAAGTTTAAGTCTGGCTGGGGGAGGGGGGGATAAATACAATTTGAATGCATTAAGTCTGGCTGGGGGAGGGGGGGGGATAAGTACAATTTGAATACATTAAGTCTGGCTGGGGGGGGGGGGGGGGGCGGTATGTGCAGTTTGACTGCATTCAGTTCAAGTCTGGCTGGGGGTGGGGGATATGTGTAATTTCAATGAATACGTTCAAATTTGGTTTGGGGGGGAGGGGGAATATGTGCAATTTGAATGCATGAATTCAAGTCTGGCTGGGAGCAAAATATGTGCAATTTGAATGCGTAAGTTTACGTCTGGCTGGGGCGTGGGGAGGGGGATTTGTGCAATTTAAATACATTAAGTTCAAGTTAGACATGTGGAGGGGGGGGGGGGGATATGTGCAATTTGAATGCACTAAGTTCAAGTCTAGCTCGGGTAGGTGGGTGGTGGTGGATATGTGCATGCCTATTTCAGTCTACTCCGCTGTGAATGGGTACCTGACCCTGCTCAGGATTGAAGAAGATAAAGCCTCAAGAGAAATAAAAACAAACAAACAAAGAAATGGGTATCGCCCTCATAAATGCTAGTCCTGTGGAAAAATTGAGATCTCAACCGCCTCGCACCTCCTCAACGACCTCAATAACACTGTCTTACCTCCCTTTTGCCTCCTTAGCTGCCACCAGTGATTAGAGATGAGATGCTAATCGCCAAGTCTTTTAGACCACCCGTAAAACAAGCGTCTGAAGCATTGCCACCTTGGGGTAATTGGTAGGCTGGGGGATGGGTGGGTGGGTTGGTGGGGGGACTTGCCTTCGTCAGGGACCCCCTACAGCTATGCTGATGGTTGCTGCGGCCATATAGTGGGGCCACCCAAGCCGGACAAGTCGAAGGGTATAAAGGTCAGATCGTAAAAGGCTGTCAGATAACAGACGGCAGATTCGGTTGGAGCGCATATGGAATTGGCAGAGTGTGATGAATCCCTCTGGAATAAACTCTCACTCTTAACTCTCTGTCTTTGTCTCTCTGTCTCTGTCTGTCTGTCTGTCTCTGTCTCTCTCTCTCTACCAATCTGTCTGTCTCTGTGTCTGTATGTGTGTGTGTGTGTGTGTGTGTCTGTCTCTCTTTCTTCTCTCTCTCTCTTCTCTTTCTCTCTCTCTCTCTCTCTCTCTCTCTCTTCATTCTCTGTTTCACTGTCTCACTGTCTCACTGTCTCTCTGTCTCTGTCTCACTCTCTGTCTTCTGTCTGTCTGTCTTTCTTTTCTTCCTCTTTCTCTCTCCTCTTCTCTTCTCTCGTCTTTCTCTCTGTCTCTGTCTTCTTTCTCTCTCTCTCCCTCTCTGCTCTGTCTCTTCTCTCTCCTCTCTCTCTGTCTCTTTTCTCTCTCTCTCCTCCTCCCCTCTCCTCTCTCCTCCCTTCCCTCCTCCCTCTCTCTCCTCTCTCACCAACTCTTTCTTCTGCAGCCTCTCATAAGAGTAAATAAGCGAAGTGTTTCCGATGATGACTAATCAAGCCAACAGCTGGGAGATTCACCCTGACAGATATACACGCCATGGGAAGACAGGCGGAGGGTCATAAACTCGGGGGGGGGGGGGGGGGGTACATAATAAATCAAAGTGGCGAGCTAGTTTCTCTCTGCACTCGGTGCAAGGGAAACGTTTATCGCCCAGTCTGGGAGCAAGCAGTACGTGAGTGTGGGAGAGCCGTAAAAATCTTGTCCCAAGCGGCATCGTGAAGGAAGACACAGGTTGTTCCGATGGACGTGTAGGCCTCACAGTACACTTGAGGGTATATCGTGCCGCCCTGGGAGGATCCCTCTCTGGAAGTGAAGACAAAGAACCATTTTGATTGGGCTCGAATGTGTAGGCAGGCTATTTTGTTCTCGAGATGAAGGAGTCAGTGCATCCTTCGACGGGATGATTGATACGTTGAGCTTTTTTTAAATTAACCCTTTGACTCCCTCCCTGCACTCTATCTACAGCATCTTGCATTTATCAACCATCCTAGCAAAGTAAAAAGCTTAACCCTTTGTCTCCCTCCCGCACCCTATCCACCAGCATCCTACATTTATTAACCATGCAAAAAAAGCAAAAAATTAACCCTTTGACTCCTTCTCCGCACCCTATCCACCAGCTTCCTGCATTTATCAACCATGCTAGCAAAGCAAAAAAATTAACCCTTTGTCTCCCGGACGCTATCCACCAGCATCCTGCATTTATCAACCACGCTAGCAGAGCAAAAACTTAACCCTCTGACTCCCGCACCCTTATCCACCAGCATCCGGCATTTATCAACCATGCTTGCAGAGCAAAAACTTAACCCTCTGACTTCCGCACCACATCCACCAGCATCCTGCATTTATCAACCATGCCAGCAAAGCAAAAAAAATTAACCCTTTGTCTCCCAGACGCTATCCACCAGCATCCTGCATTTATCAACCATGTTAGCAAAGTTCTATTCTGGATTGAGACTGCGTGGAAAGGCTCCCCTCCCCCCCCCCCCCCCCCCCCCCCCACCCATTGTAGCTGCTCCACCTCGATAGTAACTGAGACAGAGACACAGAGAGAGCAGAAAGAAAGAGAGATAGAGGGACAGACAGACATAAACTGAAAGAGAGAGAGAGAGAGAAAAAAGAAAGAAAAGAAGAGAGAGAGGGGGAGGGGCAGGCAGACAAACAGAAAAAAACAAGGAAGGAGAGAGAGGGAGAGAGAGATGGGGGACGGAGACAGACTGAGAAAGAAGGGAGAGAGACAGACAGACAAACAGACAGACAGGCAGAGACAGACAGACAGACAGACAGACAGACGGCGCAATAAATATTCAGGCACGTTTTTGTCACTACGTGTTAAAATACCTGGGAACAGTCACCCAGCATACCAAAGCATTACATGGAAAAAAAAATATTCAAACAAGACATCAACACAACTATCTCATCGCTGTTTCTCTTTTGACACAAGTAATAATAAAGTTGTCTCGACATGTCGACTTGAAAACAAACACTTACCACAAGGGTTGAAGTAGGTGGGTTCTTCTCGCCATTCTGTTTCCTGTGTCACTGCGTGCGTTGCACTTGTTCTCTCCACTCCTACAGGGAAAAGGTCACAGGGCACAGGTCATTTTCCTCACCGCAACCTTTTTCTGTGGGGGTCCTCAAGAGAGCAAATTGTCCCTTTTAGTAAACAGATCGTATTGCGTTTGCGTCGTGTCTGGAAATCCACGGCAAAACATGTTCGTGTTTTGCATTGCATTGCATTGTATTGTAGTGTTTTGTTTTGTGTCGTTTTGTCCCAAAGGTATCTTCTGTGTCCTGAATGCTGTGAAATACTAACTTACACCCATTCTAAAACATCCAACCATCCCTACGGAAACAAAAGCCAGGCTTTTCAGGACAATCTTCGCACCCACAGTGATTAGTCAGTATCACACGTGGACTTCAACTCCGGCACCTTATCCCCCCCAACTGCAAAAACTTAGCCCTTTGACTCCCTCACCCTATCCACCAACTTCCTGCAGGAAGTTGGTGAACAGGGTGAGGAAATCAAAAGGTTATGCTTTTGCTTTGCTGTCATAAATTGGCAATGCCGGATATTGGTGGACAGGGTGCGGGAGGCAAAGGGTTAAACCGGAACCTTGAGATAAAGAAGACAACCTGTGAGATAAGATGTATCAGAAGAGAAGTACACAAGACCAACAGAAGATATGATTAGAAACGAAGGGGCCTCAGGGATGGATGGCAAAAATCACGATTACATCACACAACAGCGGACCAAATACTTCGGACCCCTGACAGTAGTCATCACAGCAGATGCTTCGACCAACACGAAGTTTGGGCTTCAGAGCTAGAGGGAAGATCACGGCGTGGCTTGAATAGATAGAGTGGCAGCAGACTTCTCATGGATAGCGGGCCTCAGTAGCTCAGTTGGTTTGAGCGTCGGATTCACATGCTAATGGTTGTGGGTTCGAATCCCTGGGCGCGCTACATCAAAACTGGCCTTTTTACTGTCCCATCTTAAATCATTGTTGTTCTGGTGGTGTCAGTATAGGATTAGATAAAGTCACCCTTCCCCCACTTTCCTGGGATGGTTATCCCGTCGGTCATATCACCTGAAGTGGTGTCGACGTAAAAACTGAACCAAATCAATCAATCATGGATAACGTATCTATAATGAGAGTTTCCAGCTAGCTGCAGAGCTGCACTTTCATCTCTCATGACATCTTCCATTACTAAACAAACCGTAAAAGTAAGAAGCAAGTATCTTCCATGCGACTTTTTTGTTTTTGTTTTTGCTGTCAGCAGGGACAACAGAACAGTGGCCTCATTATTTTTTTTCCTGCTGTGTGCGTGTATTTTCATTTATCCATTAATTGATCAATTTCTGTCTATCTGCCTCTCTCTCTCTCTCTCTCTCTCTCTCTCTCTCTCTCTCTCTCTCTCTCTCTTTCTCTCACTCACTCTCTCTCTCACTCTCTCTCTCTCTCTCTGCCTCTCTCTCTCGCTGTTTCTGTATCTCTGTTTCTGTCTCTGTCTATCTCTCTCCCGCTCTCACACGCACTCTCTCTCTCACCCTCCTTCTCTGTCTGTCTGTCTTTCTTTCTCTCTCTCTCACACACACACACACACTCTCTCTCTCTTTCTCACTCTCTCTCAGTCTCTCTCTCTCTCTCTCTCTCTCTCTCTCTCTCTCTCTCACACACACACACACACACACACACAAAATACACAAATCCCAGGAACCAAAGTTGAGAGCACCAAAGGAGAGGGACAGAAGAGCACACTCAAGACAGCTTGCTAGACTTCAGTGTTCACGGGACTACAGAAATTATTCGGTCCTCCCGCGAACCATCCCTGAGTGGAACGATTCATTGACTGAAGCAGTGGTTGGAGCCGCGTCTCCTGGCGTGTTCACGTCGGGAGCTCGTATACTCCAGTAGTTGTTTTTGTTTTTTTTTTTTTGTTTTTTTTTTTAATTGCGTACCCCCCTTGTAAAAGTGTCAGAATAATCAACGTGATGATTGTGGACACTCAACGGATGAAGATGAAGACAATACGCGCTCGCACGCGCGCAAACATACACGCAGATTTCTCTTTCGAAGAGAAGAAAAATGCTAAAGACGTATTTTATGTCGTTGTCGATTATTTTACGAGCGCTTAGTGCATGCAACACATAGGATATTTGTTTACAGTATCATTCGAAAGACTACAGCCTGTCTTATTGTTCTATAGAGAGGAAAGCTGAAAGGTAACTAAACTTTTTTTTTTTTTTTTTGTAGAAGAAACAATTGTAATAGCAGTAGCAGATTAATAGTATTGGTTTTGGTGGTGGTAGTGGTAGTAGTAGAGATGACAGTACTTGACTTCTGTTTTATTGCATGTGCTATTCAGTAAAGTGTAAACCTGTTAGACGATTGCTTTCTGGGATGCTGTGCTATGTAAACGTTCATTATCATCATCGTCGTCATCATTATCATCATCGTCGTCGTCATCGTCGTCGTCATCGTCGTCATTATCATCATCATCGTCGTCGTCGTCATCATCATCATCATCTTCTTCATCTTCATCTTCTTCTTCTTCTTCTTCTTTTTCTTCTTCTCTCTTCTCCTCTTTCGTCTTCTTCCTATTCATTTATTATCATTACTGTAATTGTTGATGCTGTTGTATTCTTCTCATCATCATCATCATCATCATCATCATCATCATCATCGCCGTCTTCGTGTCATCGTCGTTGTCGTCATCATCATCATCATCATTATCATTATCATTACCACCACTACTACTACTACTACTACTACTATCATCATCATCATCACCATCAGTATTATCATTATCAATATCATCATTACTACTATTACTGTCATCATCATCATCATCATCATCATTATTATCAGTAAAGAAAAGCCCCTGCCTGATCGGGCTGTCCGGCTTAGGAGGTCTTGCAGCTTAGGAGGACGTTCCAAATTACTTACTGCATCATTACTGTCTCCAGTCCACGTGAAGAATTTGATTGTTTCAGCACAATACACGTTCACAGCCTTTACGTTATAGGTCTCGTTTCAGCCCACCCCCTCACTCTCCCAGCCCCACCCACATTTCGAAACCCTGTCAGCGCATAAAGTTTTGGGCAGGCTCAAGGAGTCTGCCGGACAACAGATGGCAGATGGGGATAAGGAGGGGTGGGGTTAGGAAGCCTGAGAATTTTTCCCAGTGCAGGACGAATCACTGTAGAACAAAAACCCACAACTCTACACGCTGCCATTGATACTCTTAAGGACAGTCGTTCGGTTAAGGCCCCAACAGACAAAGAGGTCATGACGGACAAGGTCGTAATTATCTTCTCGACTGTGTCTGACGGCTGTCAAAGCTGTACGTTATGTCACACAAACAGATGCACGTGGGACACATGCACGCACGCGCAGTCACGCTCGTGACATTTTTACAATTTGAGGTGTGGAGGCATTTATTTATTACACGGTGACTAAGTAGAAGAGTGAGACTGGTTGGGGTGGGTGGGGGTGGGGGGGGGGGGTGGGCGGTTAGGTGGATGGCCTGGTGACGTAGATGACCTTAACTCTTTGACTCCCCCTACCCTGTCCACCGGATTCTTGCTCTGCCAACCATGCTAGCAAAGCAGGAGGTTAACCCTTTCATTCCCTCACCCTGATCAAAGGCCTCGTGGATAGGGTGAGGGAATCAAAGGGTTAAGTTTTTGCAGGTGGTGGATACGGGATAGGATGCGGGAGTCAAAGGGTTAAATAGGGCTTTACTGTCTCCCCCCCCCCAAGCCCCAACCCCACCTCATCCCCTCGCTACTTCGCTGGCTATAGAAGCTGAGAATAATTATTCACAATTCTACGATAATGCATGACAATGGGAATGATAATCATGATGCTATGGAGTTCATTCTGGATTTAGGCTGTGTGAAAGGGCTGTCCTCTACACTCTTTTTCTCTCTCCCTCCCCTCTATTCCTCTCCTTCGCTCCTGTTCTACCCCTCTCTCTAACTCTTTTCTCTCTGTCTCTGTCTCTCTGTCTCAATCTCTCTCTTCTCTCTCTTCTCTTCTCTCCTCTCTCTCTCTTCTTCTCTCTTTCCTTCTCTCTCTCTTTTCTCTTCGTCTTCTGACTCTCTCTCTCTCCTCTCTCGCTCTCTCTCTTCTTCTTCGTTTCTGTTCTCTCGTCTCATCTCTCTCTCTCTCTCTCACTTTACTCTCTCTCTCTTCTCTCTCTCTCTCTCTCTCTCTCTCTATATATATATATCTATATATATTAATTATATATACATATATCCCCTTCTCTCTCTCATTCTCTTTCTTCTTCTTCTTCTTTTTCTTCTTCTTCTTGGTTGGTCGGTTGGATGCTTTTTTGCGTGTTTTTTTTTTAGGGGGGGGGGGGGGGGGATATTTCTTTATCAATCTAGCCAGTTTGCTGGCTCAGCTGAGAGAGCCCTGTATTGAATGGAGATTTGATATTTCTAGTGCAATACCAGTCAGTAACATAAAAACTGATCTGCCTGCTGACCACATGAACTACGAATAATTTGTAATGCTCCAGTCATTCTGCTGGTATCAGCTAACTATTTCCCAAGTCCCATTCTCTCCACTCCTCATCCCCCATTTCAAAACCTTGCCAGCGCATAGGGTTTTGCACAGGCTCAAGGAGTCAGCAAGATGATGGCTGACAGATTTGAATGGAGCGCATATGGGACTGTCCGAGTGTGATGTATCTCTTTTGAACAAACTTTGAACTTTGAACTTTGAATTCCGCTAGTAAATGGTAAAAGAAAGAAAAACGAGCAAAATTTTGCCATTTGGAATAACAAAGACATCATAAAAATCATATAATTTATTAGTGGCTAAAGTCAGAGATAGCAGGCCTGCAGGCACCTTCAAACAAACTATGATACAATAAAGTACCAGGCCTGCAGGCACCTTCAAACAAACTATGATACAATAAAGTACCAGGCCTGCAGGCACCTTCAAACAAACTATGATACAATAAAGTACCAGGCCTGCAGGCACCTTCAAACAAACTATGATACAATGAAATACCAGGCCTGCAGGCACCTTCAAACAAACTATAATACAATAAAGTACCAGACATGCAGGCACCTTCAAACAAACTATGATACAATAAAGTACCAGGCCTGCAGGCACCTTCAAACAAACTACAATACAATAAAGTACCAGGCCTGCAGGCACCTTCAAACAAACTATAATACAATAAAGTACCAGGCCTGCAGGCACCTTCAAACAAACTATGATACAATGAAATACCAGGCCTGCAGGCACCTTCAAACAAACTATAATACAATGAAATACCAGGCCTGCAGGCACCTTCAAACAAACTACAATACAATAAAGTACCAGGCCTGCAGGCACCTTCAAACAAACTATAATACAATAAAGTACCAGGCCTGCAGGCACCTTCAAACAAACTATAATACAATAAAGTACCAGGCCTGCAGGCACCTTCAAACAAACTATAATACAATGAAATACCAGGCCTGCAGGCACCTTCAAACAAACTATAAATACAATAAAGTACCAGGCCTGCAGGCACCTTCAAACAAACTATAATACAATAAAGTACCAGGCCTGCAGCACCTTCAAACAAACTATAATACAATAAAGTACCAGGCCTGCAGGCACCTTCAAACAAACTACAATACAATAAAGTACCAGGCCTGCAGGCACCTTCAAACAAACTACAATACAATAAAGTACCAGGCCTGCAGGCACCTTCAAACAAACTATAATACAATAAAGTACCAGGCCTGCAGGCACCTTCAAACAAACTATAATACAATAAAGTACCAGGCCTGCAGGCACCTTCAAACAAACTACAATACAATAAAGTACCAGGCCTGCAGGCACCTTCAAACAAACTATAATACAATAAAATACCAGGCCTGCAGGCACCTTCAAACAAACTATAATACAATAAAGTACCAGGCCTGCAGGCACCTTCAAACAAACTACAATACAATAAAGTACCAGGCCTGCAGGCACCTTCAAACAAACTATAATACAATAAAGTACCAGGCCTGCAGGCACCTTCAAACAAACTATGATACAATGAAATACCAGGCCTGCAGGCACCTTCAAACAAACTATAATACAATGAAATACCAGGCCTGCAGGCACCTTCAAACAAACTACAATACAATAAAGTACCAGGCCTGCAGGCACCTTCAAACAAACTATAATACAATAAAGTACCAGGCCTGCAGGCACCTTCAAACAAACCATAATACAATAAAGTACCAGGCCTGCAGGCACCTTCAAACAAACTATAATACAATGAAATACCAGGCCTGCAGGCACCTTCAAACAAACTATAATACAATAAAGTACCAGGCCTGCAGGCACCTTCAAACAAACTATAATACAATAAAGTACCAGGCCTGCAGGCACCTTCAAACAAACTATAATACAATAAAGTACCAGGCCTGCAGGCACCTTCAAACAAACTACAATACAATAAAGTACCAGGCCTGCAGGCACCTTCAAACAAACTACAATACAATAAAGTACCAGGCCTGCAGGCACCTTCAAACAAACTATAATACAATAAAGTACCAGGCCTGCAGGCACCTTCAAACAAACTATAATACAATAAAGTACCAGGCCTGCAGGCACCTTCAAACAAACTACAATACAATAAAGTATCAGGCCTGCAGGCACCTTCAAACAAACTACAATACAATAAAATACCAGGCCTGCAGGCACCTTCAAACAAACTATAATACAATAAAGTACCAGGCCTGCAGGCACCTTCAAACAAACTATAATACAATAAAGTACCAGGCCTGCAGGCACCTTCAAACAAACTATAATACAATAAAGTACCAGGCCTGCAGGCACCTTCAAACAAACTATAATACAATAAAGTACCAGGCCTGCAGGCACCTTCAAACTATAATACCATGCAATATAACGGAAAAAGTTTTCACGGTCATGTACATCAGACGAGAATGGCTTTTGTTTAGTGCGCTAACCTGCCCCTGTAGGACGGGAAAAAAATGACCACATTCATTTCCAGATGAGGCCTGACCGTGTAGACGACGGTTTACCGGAAAAGAAGAAAAAGATCAGGCTTCTAAATGGGAACCTGCCTGAACTGTCTGAACTCCTTGACCTACCAGTATTGACCTACATGATGTCATCATCATCATCATCAGGTGCCCTGCCGCATGGCGTTGGCGATCATGGACTTCCATCTGCCTCTATCTCTCGTTGCCCCTAGCATCTCCCCCACCTTCCCCGTCCCTAGCCATTCTGCAAGTCCGTCCAGCATTTTCTCCCTGGGTCTACCCGGTGCTCTCTTTCCCTCCAGCTTCCCGCCGTGACCAGGTGCTCCAAATCCCCCTTCCTCATAAAGTGGCCTATAAATGTTGCCTGTCTTTTTCTAATTTTCCTTATGAGTGATCTACTTGTGTCTGCCTCCATCAAGACTGTCTCGTTTGTTTTCTTTGCTGTCCATGGAACCCTCAACATTCTTCTTAGAAACCACTGCATGATGTACATCTACGAAATTGTTCAATCATTGCAGAGCGGTGGTGTATGCATAGTGCAAACATATTCTGTGCAGTCTTTTCTACATCTGGCATCCAGTCATCTTTCTTCTACTGTATTTGGTCAGAGAAGCTGTCCAGCTTTCAAACGAGGTGCAACATCACTATGTTCCGATGTGTTTTGAGAAAAAAAAGGTAATACTGATGACGTCATCTCGCTAAACATAGATTTCCGCTCTACGTACTCTTCTACATTTTTTGATATGTTGAAGCTGAACCTGTTCCGGATATATTTCAGTGCTGTTAGTTACTTTTTCTTTTTTTTTTTCTTTTTTTTTTCTTTGTGTATTTTTGTCGTTCCTTTCCCAGGCTATCCTGTGAAGCCCTATCTCATCATCATCATCATCATCATCATCATCATCATCATCATCATCATGTGCCCTGCCGCATGGCGTTGGCGATCATGGCCCTCCATACGAATGTATCCTTTGTCGCTGCAAGTACGTCTCCCATCCTCTCTTGTCTTCATCCACTCCGCAAGTCCGTCCAATGTTTTATCCTTGGGTCTACCCGGTGCTTTTTTTTCCCTCCAGCTTTCTGTTGTGACTAGGTGCTATAATTTCTCTTGCCTCATAAAATGTCCTATAAAAGTTGCCTGTCTTTTCCTATCTTCTTCATTAATGTTCTTTTTGTGTCTGCTTCCTTCAAGACCGTCTCGGTTGTTTTCTTTCCTGTCCATGGAACACTTGAAGCCCTATATCACATTATGAGCTGTCTGAGGTGTTGCATTTTCAAAAGGAAATCTGATGAGACAACATGAAGAAACGTTTGTTGACTTATCAGCTTTGCCACGAGAGATAATGGAGGGCGGATAAAAAGAAGAAGAAAAGAAGAAGAAAAGGAAAGAAAGAAAGAAAGCACAGACAATAAGCAAGGGTTGTTGTTCAGTCTGTATTGATGATGATCAACGTGAGTACGTGCGTATCCGCGTAAATGTGTGTGTGTGTGTGTGTGTGTGTGTGTGTGTGTGTGTGTGTGTGTGTGTGTGTGTGTGTGTGTGTGTGTGTGTGTGTGTGTGTGTGTGTGTGTGTGTGTGTGTGTGTGTATACGCAAGCGTGCTTTTTTCTCTGTCTGTCTGTCTCTGTTTCTCTGTCTGTCTGTCTGTCTCTCTTTCTCTCTCTCTCTGTGCATGTGTGTGCGTGTATGTGTGTGTTCATGCGCGTGCGCGCGTGCGTGTGTGTGTGTGTGTGTGTGTGTGTGTGCGCGCGCTCGTGCGATTGTATTTGATTTGTGTGTGCATTGGCGGGCGTGTGGTATTTACATAGGTGCCAACAAGCAGTCTCTTTGCTGCCCATGACCATACTCAAAGACGCCTTCCAGCTGAAAGGGAGAAATGGTAGTGGCAGTGGCAGTGGCAGCGGCAGTTGGATGGTGGGAGGGGCACGTGAGGGGAAAGGGGGGAAGGGGGGGGGGGCTCCAAATAAATACCAGCTGAGGAGGGGCAGCGGGACCTGGAAGAGCGGCAGCTGGAATAAATTACCTCACAAACGTTTCCTGGTGTCAGCGTAATCACACATTTCCACCAAATGTTATTTATCAATCTCCTCCTCCTCCCCCCCCCCACCCCATACAAAAAACAAAACAAAAATGACAAAAAGGGAAAAGAGATTGTTTTAT